>WNWU01000013.1:26330861-26343246 GCA_012654045.1 Ptyas mucosa
GTGGCTTGGTGGGCATGGCAGGGCTTGGTGGGTGTGGCTTGGTGGGCATGGCAGGGGAAGGTTACTGCAAAATCCCCATTTCCTCCCGATCCGCTGGGACTCAGGAGGCAGAGAATAGATGGGGGCAGGGCCAGTCAGAATTTTTACTACCGGTTCTCCAAACTACTCAAAATTTCCGCCACCGGTTCTCTAGAACAGATCAGAACCTGCTGAAACCCACCTCTGCTACCGTCCCCTTTTATTCTTATACATTTCATGTATACACAATCATATTTATCTGTAATCTTACATATGCTTGACAAATAAATAAAATAAATAAATAAATAAAAATTGGACAACATTTGTCCATGAGGAGGGGATTGGACTAGAAGACCTCTAAGGTCCCTTCCAACTCTGTTCTGTTCTTTATACCAAAACCATCCATTTTTTAAAAAAAGAAGAGTTACCTCATCCTTTGGTGGCCAGTGGTAAGCAGTGGCTGTGAAGATCACCATGAAAATCAGATGGAGGAATAAACTGAAGTAAAACCTTTTTTTAATGACGAATTCCCACTTGTGCTGAAGTAGTTTGTTCAGAGGCTCCAGGCCCACGATTGTGGTCCGGTTCTGTGGATGGGAGAGATCGCATCAGGGAGTTGGGCAGCAGCCGGTGTCCAAATGAAGTCAGAGATGCTGACCAGAATTTGTAGTTTTATATAAATAAATATATTTTACATCTACATATATATACCGAAGTAGATACTCAGGCAAACAGGAGCATCATGAGGTAAATCACAGAGCAAACAGGGCCCATAGAAGAAAAAGGCGAATAAAAGGGGAACTCCACACCCACAGCAATCAAGGAGAAGGAGGAGAAAAAGGAGGAGGAAGAGGAGGAGGAAGAGAAAAAGGAAGAGAAGGAGGAGGAAGAAGGGGAGAAGGAGGAGAAGGAGAAGTAGGAGAAAAAGGAGAATCAGAAGGAGGAGAAAAAGGAAGAGGAGGAGGAGGAAGAGGAGAAAAAGTAGGAGGAAGAGGAGGAGGAAAAGGAGGAGGAGGAAAAGGAGGAGAAGGAGGAGGAGGATGAGGAGAAAAAGGAGGAGGAAGAAGAGAAGGAGGAGAAAAAGGAGGAGGAAGAAGAGAAGGAGAAGTAGGAGAAAAAGGAGGAGGAGGAAGAAAAGGAGAAAAAGGAGGAGCAGGAGAAAAAGGAAGAGGAAGAGGAGAAGGAGAAGGAGGAGAAAAAAGAGAATCAGAAGGAGGAGAAAAAGGAGAAGGAGGAGGAGAAAAAGGAGGAGGAGAAGGAAGAGGAGGAGAAAAAGAATGGAGGAGGAAGAAGAGGAGGAGGAGAAAGAGGAGGAGGAAGAGGAAGAAGAAGAGGAGGGGGGAACGAGGAGGAGAAGGAGGAGATGATGCTGAATGAAGGAATCGCATGGCAGAGAAGATCCTGAGAAGGACCATCCTTGACTGGATCTACTCACTGGAATGTCGCTGTTGTAGGCCAGGATCTCCAGTGCTGAGTTCTCCTCACGGCTGTCAATGGAGGTCATGTCGTAGACGGAGGTCTGGATGGGGCCATAGGTCCACTCAATGAACTTGCGCGAAAGATTGGGGTCCTTCATCTCTCGGTTGAGCATGTACTTGAGGATCTGGAGAGACCAAAACGGCTGAGTTGGTAACAGGGGTGTCTCTAGGGGTGGGTCAGAAAAGCCAAGGGGGTCTCATTGTCCATCCATCATCTGGACATTTTTGATCTTCTTGAAGTCACGTCTGATAACTAAGCTACGCAGTCCAGAAAACTTCAGCACAAACATGATTCTATTTGGATCTGACCTTTTAATTAATCCTTAATAATATTACTATTAATTATAACTAATAGCAATTTTGTTGTTAGTTGCGAAATCGTGTCTGACCCATCGCGACTCCAAGGACAGGCCTTCTTCTCCTCTACCATCCTCTGGAGTCCATTGAAGCTCACGCCGGCTGTTTCAGTGGCTCCATCCAGCCCCCTCGTTCTCATCCGTCCCTTTCTTCTTTTGCCCTCCATCGTTCCCAGCATCGTGCTCTTCTCCAGTGAGTCTTTCCTTCTCATTAGTTGGCCAAAGTCTTTGAGTTTCCTCTTCAGGATCTGGCCTTCCAAAGAGCAGTCAGGGTTGACCTCCTCTAAGACTGACCGGTTGGATCATCTTGCAGTCAAGTACCAATAATAATACTATTAATTATAATATTATTAATAATATTTAATATTAACATGATTATCAATAATAATTAACATTATAATTATAATTAATATAAATTAATTATAAATATATCTTTATAATTATAAATATAATAATTAATTAACATTAATAATATTACAAAGTAATTACAATTATACGCATTGATAAATTACTTAAATGCAATTAAACATGATTCATAACAATATAATTAATAATAATACTAATCCTCTTGCACTCATGTTCATTTCTCCTTTTTTCTAGTCTGTCTCCAAGAAGATCCACAATGAAGTCAAGTTGACATTACACAGACCACAATATAGACATGAAAATACAGGTAGTCCTTGAGTTACAACTGTTCATTTAGTGACTATTCAGAGTTACAACGGCACTGAAAAATGTGACTTAGAACCGTTTTTCACACTTATGACCATTGCTGCATCCCCACAGTCAGGAGAACAAAATTCAGACACTTGGCAAATGATTCATATTTCACTGCAGTGATTCACTTAACAACTGTGGCGAGAAAGGTCGCAAAATGGGGGCAAAACTCACTTAACAAATGTCTCACTTAGCCACATCAATTTGAGGTGTCGTAAGTCGAGGATTACCTGTACCAGAGGTGGGTTTCAGCAGGTTCTGACCAGTTCTGGAGAACCAGTAGCGGAAATTTTGAGTAGTTCGGAGAACCGGTAGTAAAAATTCTGACTGGCCCCGCCCCCATCGATTCTCTGCCTCCCGAGTCCCAGCTGATCGGGAGGAAATGGGGATTTGACAGTATCCTTCCTCTGGAGTGGGGTGGGAATGGAGATTTTACAGTATCCTTCCCCTGCTACGCCCACCAAGCCACGCCCACCAAGCCACACCCACAGAACCAGTAGTAAAATAATTTGAAACCCACCACTGACCTGTACTTCACACAAGACTGGCTGGGGAATTCTGGGAGTTGAAGTCCACCCATCTTAAAAATGCCGTGGTCGAGTATCAGTGGAACAATGGCCACTTTATAGGATCAGCATATAAATTAGGTGAAGGTGTATGGTTCTCATTCTAAGCAGTTATTAAGTGAATCATGAGGTCCTTAAGCGAATCTGACTTCCCCCCATTGACTTTGTTTGCTGGAAGATGGCTGGGAAGGTCACAAAAGGGGATTGCATGAACCCGGGACACTCCAACATAGGAAGAACGGTTGCAGGAACTGGGTTCGTCTAGTTTTATGAAGAGAAGGACCAGGGGAGACATGATAGCAGTCTTCCGATATCTCAGGGGCTGCCCCAAAGAAGAAGGAGTCAAGCTATTCTCCAAAGCCCCTGAAGGCAGGACAAGAAGCGATGGGTGGAAACTAACCAAGGAGAGAAGTAACCTGGAATTGAGAAGAAACTTCCCAACAATTAACCAGTGGAACTGCTTGCCACCAGAAGTTGTGGGTGCTTCATCACTGGAGGTTTTTAAGAAGATGTTGGATAACCATTTGTCTGAAGTGGTATAGGGTTTCCTGCCTAAACAGGGGGTTGGACTAGAAGACCTCCAAGGTCCCTTCCAACTCTGTTGTTCTATTCTGTTCTATTCTGTTCTATTCTGTTCTATTCTATTCTATTCTATTCTATTCTATTCTATTCTATTCTATTCTATTCTATTCTATTCTATTCTATTCTATTCTATTCTATTCCATTCCATTCCATTCCATTCCATTCCATTCCATTCCATTCCATTCCATTCCCTATTCTATTTCTATTTCATTCCATTCTATTCTATTCTAACCGTCATAAAGCATCCGAATTTTGATCTCATCACCATGGGGATGCGACAAGGGCTGGCCGTGAATCACTTTTTCTAATGCCGTTGTAACATCGAAGCATCACTAAACGAATGGTTGTAAGTCGAGGACTACGTATCCTGGCGAGGAGGGTAACTAACCTTGACTTTCCCAGTCTTGACAGCCAGCGTTAAAGGGGTCAGCTGTTCCTTGTTTTTAATCGTTTCCAATTTGTAGGAACGGTCAATCTCGGCCTCTTTCATCAGGATCATGTTGTACATGTGAACCACGAGCTTGGTGTTCTTCTTCGTGTCGTTGGCCACCATCACCAGCGCATGGAGGACGGTGTTGCCCATGGAATCCTGTTCGGTCAGCCTGGCCTTCTGGTGGGGGTTATCCAGGAGGTACTTGACCACCCCTGGCTGGTTGGTACAAGCAGCCAAGGAGAGAGGAAGTTCACCTGGAAGAGAGAGGACGATGGGCCAAGGTTGCATTGAGCATCTAGATCAGAGGTGTCCAACCTTGGCCACTTGTAAGACCTGTGGACTTCAACTCCCAGAATTCCCCAGCCAGCAGGTCTTCGAATGGCCAAGGTTGAAGTCCACAGGTCTTTAACTCCCAGAATTCCCCACCCAGCTGGTCTTATTATTTAAGCAAATAATATTTATTATTTAAATATTATTATTGTTGTTGTTGTTTAATCTTTAATGAGATTCACAGCCTTTGAGGCTGGTTAATAGATCAGCAGCTCGAGTCCTAACCAAGCACCTAGGAACTGTTAAGGTATCTCCGGAGGATGTAAGTTGTTCCAAGTAAGGTGGTTTTTTGTAGAGTCAAAATGTTCAAGTCCGGTAAATTTAGAATTTCTAAATAGCGGGGTAGCCCTTTGGGTATTGCTCCAAGGCTCCAATTGGGACAACACACAATTTCTTTTTCCATAGTCGCTCAACAACTTCTTCTTCTTCTTCTTATTATTATTATTATTATTATTATTATTATTATTATTATTATTATTATATATCATTATTTAAGCAAATAATAGATACAAACTCAAGTTAAACCGTTCCAAACTTGATTGCAGAAAATACGACTTCAGCAACAGAGTGGTCAATGCCTGGAATGCACTACCTGACTCTGTAGTTTCTTCCCCAAACCCCCAAAACTGTCTACTATTGACCTCACCCCATTCCTAAGAGGTCTGTAAGGGGCGTGCATAAGCGCACCAGCGTGCCTTCTGTCCCTGTCCTAATATTCCTTTTTTACTTACTCTTTACTGTACTTACTGTATTCAAATTATGTTTATACTTTTACCTGTTATCTTATATATGCTTGACAAATAAATAAAATAAACTAACTAACTAAGTCTTGTGGACTTCAACTCTCAGAATTCCCCAGCTAGCAGGTCTTCAACTGGCCAAGGTGGAAGTCCACAGATCTTTAAATCTTTTTTTTTATTGAAAAAGTTTTTCAAATACAAATTTTTCCCCCTTTTTTCCCCCCGCCACCCCCCAACATATTATATTACATTAATCAGGTAAATCTAGAAAGTACAATTCCCTCCCTTTCTCTCCCTAACCCTCCCCAATCACCCTTCCCACCCCCCTCCCCCGGACTTCCACTATTTAAAACTCTAGTAATTCCAAACACAATATATATTATTCATCCTCTTCATATTCTATACCCTGCTTGCTATTCTATATTATCAAATTAATCTAGTCTTCCTCAGCTAAAGCTATATAATATTTTCTAGTTTGACATTTATTTTGTACATAACCAATCCACTTTTTCCATTCCCGTATGTAACTCTCTTGTGAGTGATCTTTTAAAAAAGCTGAAATCTTCGCCATTTCTGCAAATCCAGCCATCTTCTGAGTCCATTGTTCAATGGTAGGCAAAACATCTTTCTTCCAATATTGGGCAACCAACAATCTAGCCGCCGTCACCGTATACAAAATCAATTTTATTTCCCCCCAATGTAAAATCCTTAACTATACCCAGTAAAAACAATTGTGGAGAAAATCGTAGTTTTTTCTTCAAAACATTTTGCATAACCCACCAAATTTTTATCCAAAAAGCCTTCACTTTCTTACAAGTCCACCAAATATGATAGTATGTAGCATCTAAGCAGTCACATCTCCAACATTTTGGTTGAACATTGGGGTACATACAAGACAGTTTCTTGGGATCTAAATGCCACCTATAAAACATTTTGTAGAAATTCTCCCGTAAATTCTGTGACTGAGTAAATTTAACATTCTGAACCCATATTTTTTCCCAAGTATCCATCATAACACCAAAATTCTGTGCCCATTTAATCATACAATCTTTAACCAATTCAGATTCTGAGTCCCTTTCTAACAAAAGATTATAAACTCTCTTAATATGCATTGGACCTTTCTCCTTTATCTGTCTGACCAGTTCTTCTTCATACTCCATTAAACCAGTTTTCTGATCTTCTTTCCATCTCATTTGTAGTTGATTATACTGCAACCAAGTTAAAGTAATCCCTTCTGCCAACAGTATTTCCAATGACTTCAACTGCCATCTGCCCCCTTCAGTAAAAAGTATATCTTTATATAAAAACTCCCCGAGTGACTTAATATTTGTATTCCACATGGTATCAGCAAGATCCAACCAGAGCGGAATTTTATAATCCCAATTATGTCGATGTTTCTTCCAAACTCTCATCAAGGCACTTCTAAGTATATGACTATTAAATACTTTATCCACTTTGTGCTCATAGAATAAATATGCATGCCAACCTAAATCCAAATCATGACTTTCAATATTCAATATTTCGGTTTTTGTTTTTCCAAACCAATCACTTGTTTGTATCAATGCTGCTGCTTCATAGTACAATCGAAGGTTTGGAAGTTTGAGGCCGCCCCTCTCACGAATATCTTGCATAATTTTCAATTTAACTCTCGGTTTTTTCTCATTCCAAACAAACTTGTTCAGTCCTTTTTGCCATTCTATCAGTTGGTTGTCAGATTTAAGTACTGGAATCATTTGAAACAAAAAGATAAATGTTCATTTTAACTGCTGATATTCTCCCAAGTAAAGATAGCTGCAGTTTTTTCCAAGTTTGCATATCTTTTTGTATCTTTTGCCACAAAACCTCGTAGTTATTTTGAAACAATTTTATATTTGAATCTGCAACTTCTATCCCTAAATATTTAACCTTTGTCACTATTTCAAAACCTGCCATTTTTTGAAGTTCAGTTTTTTGTTTTTCTGTCAGATTTTTAACAATCATTTTAGTTTTTTTCTGATTCAACCTAAATCCTAATACCATACCATATTCTTCTATAATATCTTTCATCTGGATTATTGATTTCATCGGGCGTGTTAGGGTAACTACCAGATCATCTGCAAATGCCCTAGTTTTGTATTCTTCTTGCCTTATAACTATTCCCTTCACAGAATTCGAGTCCCGTATTGCATTCAACAAGACTTCTAAAGTTAGAATAAATAACAATGGGAACAACGGGCAACCTTGTCTAGTACCTTTTTGTATATTAAAATTCGTCGTTAAACTTCCATTAATAATGAGTTGTGCAAATTGCTCTTGATATATTGATATCTTGATATATTGCTGCAATCATCTGTATAAACCGATTCCCCAAACCCATTTTTTCCAAAGTCTTAATTATAAAATTCCAATTCATTCGATCAAAGGCCTTCTCCGCATCCAAAAAAACCAGCACTGCAGGGATCTGTTTATTCTTTTCTAAATAGTCCAATAAATCTATAATTTGCCTAACATTCTCCTTCATATATCTGCCTTCGATAAATCCTGCTTGGTCATGATGAATCACCTCTTGGATAACTGGCATCAATCTGTTGGCTAATACTTTTGCAAAAATTTTGTAATCCGTATTTAAAAGAGATATTGGCCTAAAGTTTTCTGGTTTTTTAGAGCCTGATTCTTCTTTCGGTATTAACGATACAAAAGCTGCTTTCCATGAGGAAGGTATTTTGCCACCTTGCTGTATATTACAAAATAAATCTTTAAGATGCTCAATTATTTCTACTTGTAAAGTTTTGTAGTAAATTGCAGTTAAACCATCCATTCCCGGAGCTTTGGCTGTTTTCAGTTGTTTTATAGCATAGCTAATCTCATCAACTGTTATTAATTGATCCAACTTTTCCTTTTGTACAAGTGAGATTTTTGTAATCCTTCTAGATATTTATTTATAAGATTATCATGTATGTTGTCTTTAGAATATAACTTAACATAATAATCCAGAAAAGCCCTTTTAATTGGGTCTTGCTGGAAAACTTCCTTCTCACCATACTCAATACTATCAATAGTTCGTGAAGTTAATTGCTTCCTCAATGTGTAAACCAACCATCTGCCCGGTTTATTACCATTGGCAAAAGTATTATGTTTTGCAAATTGTAAATTAGTTGCTGTTTGTTCTACTATAAGCATTTGAAATTGGTCTTTCAAAAGTTTTATAATTGTTTGTAATTTTCCATCTGTTGGGTTTTTTATCAATAGCTGCTCCTTTTTCTTTATCTCATTTTCCAACTCCATTCTTTTTTTCTGTCTATTTTGTTTATGTTTAAAATTCATTTGTATCAGTACTCCTCTCATGTATGCTTTAGCTGCATCCCAAACAATTTCAATAGGAGTGCCTTTATTTGAATTCATTTTAAAAAATTCCTTTATATGTTTCTTAAGTTCGTCTACATTTTTTTCATATCTAAATAAGTTTTCATTTAATCTCCAAGATCTTCTTTCCTTCTTTCTCATCTCAATTTCTATCCATACCGGACTATGATCAGTTAAAGTCCTCGGAAATATCTTCGTTTTTTTTACTTTAGGAAGTAAATCAACCGTTAACAAAATGAAATCTATCCTGGAAAAGGATTTATGCCTATCCGAATCAAAAGTAAAATCCATTTCGTTTGGATTGTGCAATCTCCATATGTCCTTCAATTCCAAATCCTCTTTCATTTCAAAAAAAACCTGTGGTAGTTTAACGCCTAATTTAGCCACACTTTTTTTATCCATTTTAGGTTGTATTACTCCATTCCAGTCACCCATAATCAAAACAGATGTGAAGTCCCAACCTAGAATTTTAGAATAAAGCATTTTATAAAAAACTTCTTGTTGCTGGTTAGGAGCATAGACTCCAACCACCAGGGTTGGACCATTATCTGTATTCAATTCAATTGCTATATATCTCCCACAATCATCTGCTTCTATTAGTTTAGCTGAAACTAATATATATTAGTTTATATAAATTAATATTTATATATATCACCAGTCCATTCTTTTTTTCCAAATTTGAAGCAATAAAGTGCATTCCCAATCTTGAATTCATCAAATATTTCTGATCTTGCAACTTGATATGAGTTTCTTGCAAACAAATAACATCATTATTAAATTGTCTCAAATAATGGAATACTTTTTTTCTTTTGGATGGAGAATTCAGTCCATTCACATTCCAAGACAAAAATTTAGTCATTTGGGCTACTGTGAAGTTTTGAGAACAGTTGCTGAAGATCGTCTTGCACACAGGTAGTCTTCGGCTTTGTTCCTCCCACAACTTCAACTTGTGCCTTTTCCTTAACCTTCTTGTTTCTTTGTGACTTGGGTTTCTCCTGTTGCTGTGCTTCTAGAATTTGCCTAGAGATTGCTCTAGTTATACGTTGCTCCTCAAATTTACTTGACCCCATACCAAGATCCAGCACCTCCTCTCTCGTAGATTTCGATGTGTCTTCCAAAAGGGAGATTGGAGGTGGTGCAAAAGGATCAACCAACAAACCACCTACTGCCCCCTGGGTCTCCATTGCTTGCTTTTGTGAGTGTTTTATTTGTTCCTCAGTTTCTTGATCAAATTCCCTCTGCGCTTGAGCCTCTTTATCTATTGGCGAAGATGTACGAGGAGATGTTGAACCCGCTTTCAAAACGTTATAATAGAAATCTTCTGCTTTTGATATAGTATTTAAGCGGTATCTCACTCCTTGTATCCTCAATATTATGCCAACTGGGGCATCCCACCGAAATTGTATTTGCTGTTTCTTTAATTCTGCCACCAAAAATCCAAAATCCTTTCTATCCTTTAGCATTTTAGGTGGTAATTTTTTAAAAACTCCAATCTCAGATCCATCAACTTGCACAGTAGAAACAAATGAGTTTTGCAAAATAGCATTTTTTATCCTTCTGTCTGTAAAATATATCACCACATCTCTAGGCAGTTGCCTATATGCTGCCACTCGAGAATTCACTCTATAGGCTTTATCGATTTTGTAAAGAATCTCATCAGAGTTATCCACCTTCAGCAACACTGCCAGAGCATCAGCATAAACCTTTCTAAGATCTTCCCTACTGTTCTCTTTTATGCCTCTAAGTCTGATGGCAAATTCCATCATCGTTATCTCATTCTCCAGCCTCTGAGTTTTCTGGTCCACCTCAACAATTTTAGAATCAGATTCCTTCAGTTTAACATCCACATCTGAAGCAAGTTTATCCACTTTTTTATCAACCTGCAGGAATACATCAGACAAGCTTTTCACCACTGTTTGAATATCTTTGTTAACAAGATCAAATTTTTCTTGAACCATGCCTTTAATCTCCTGCTCAGATTTAGCAACCATGCCTTTAAGTTCCTGCTCAGACCTTTTAATTTCTGTCACAATAAAGTTCTTTAAATCCTGGAAGTTCTTTAAATCCTCCTTTGTCTGAGGTTGTGATTGCTGTGGAGGAAGCTGTTCAGGCTTATGAGTGGGGGAGCCCCCCCCCCTGCAACTTTAGAGTCTGACTTCATTTGTTTAGACATTTTACTATTTCTTTTTCTTTTTCCAGCACAAATTGCTCCAAATCTTGCTAATAATTTCTCCAGAGTAGATAAAGTCAATAAGAAAAGTCAATAAGTCCAAAATACTTTGTATTCTATCTTCCAATCAAGTCTGTTACTTTGTAAGCAAACTACTTTCGCTTTCAGCTGTTCTTTCCACTAAAAGCAAGCGCCATTTTTTTTCTCTCCCTTTGTCTTAAACTTTCTCAGGTTCAACTTGTTCAAACTTCTTTAAAATTGATTTGCAGGGCTAGCAGATATATACTTGCATTTGTAGAGGATCCGTTCCACCCTGCTAATTATTCTTTTTAACGCTGAGTACGATGTCTTGCTCTGCAATTAGCAGAGTTTCCCCTTCGTCCGGAACTTCTGCGCTTTGAAAAGGGAGCACACCCTGTTGCCTCCCCAGAAGCAAAAAAAGTGTTCTGGGGGTCTCACAGGGGCTCTACCTGTGCAGCGCAAGTTCTTCTCCCGAATCCTAATGGACTCGGGGCTTTTCGAGCTGAAAAAACCTGGCTCTTTGACAGGCGAGGGGCTGGCGGTCTTAAAGGGACCATCAGCGATAAACTTAACCCAACCCGGAAGTCCACAGATCTTTAAATCTTGTGGACTTCAACTCCCAGAATTTCCCAGCCAGCAGATCTTCAACTGGCCAAGGTGGAAGTCCACGGGTCTTTAAATCTTGTGCACTTCAACTCCCAGAATTCCCCAGCCAGCCAGTCAGCTGGGGAATTCTGGGAGTTGAAGTCCACAGGTCTCCGAGTGGCCATGGTTGGCCATCTCTGATCTGCAGTGTCTCCCAGAGAGGGAGGATATCAAATCCCTTTGCTGATGAATGCACTCACAACATTTGTCCTGGTGCCATACCGAAATAAAAGTGAAGATCTCTGTAGTCCTGCTGGAACAAAAAACCAGAAGCTTTCAGGTGGACATCAGCCTCATTCTCCACCAGGAGCTTCACAAGATCTAAATTCCTCTTCTCAATGGCGATGTGGAGAGCTGTTTGGCCTGCAAAGAAGGGGAGAAACGACACCGGAGAAAGATGGAAGGGTTTATCAGAGATGTCCACACACGTTTCGGTCAAAAAGGTCAAGATGGCAGCCACCGCAGGGCCCTCAAAGGTTCACTTGTTTTCTTGTCTAACTGAAAAAGCTCCATTATTTTTTTTAATCGTACCGATAATGCAGCACTAAATTCCCTCTAATTTCGCTGTGTTTCCAAGGATGGGATGGGGTTTCAAGAATGGGAAGAGAACAGTCCCCTTAAGGTGCCTTACGATGGCAGTGGCCATTTTGACTTTTATGACCACACTCCTGGCTGTCTGTTCAGAAAGGTACATGGGTTTCTTATGTCAACATTGGGCGAGGGCATGGAAATTGATGAAATGAATAAACATTCCCCGAATTTATTGGCTAAAATATTATGGGATTTCCATAAGATCAAGGAGGAGGAGGAGGAGGAGAAGGAGGAGGAGGAGGAAGAAGAAAAATAGTAGTAGTAGTAGTGGAGAAGGAAGAGGAGGAGGAGAAAGAAGAAGGAGAAGAAAGAGGAGGAGGAGGAGGAGAAGAAGAAGAAGAAGAAGAGGAAGAAGAAGAAGAAGAAGAAGAAGAAGAAGAAGAAGAAGAAGAAGAA
>WNWU01000013.1:26343256-26361345 GCA_012654045.1 Ptyas mucosa
AAGAAGAAGAAGAAGAAGAAGAAGAAGAAGAAGAAGAAGAAGAAGAACATCATCATCATCTGGCTGGGCTAAACTCTGCTGAGTTTCAGGAAGAGGGAGGGAGGGAGGGAGGGAGGGAGGGAGGAAGGAAGGAAGGAAGGAAGGAAGGAAGGAAGGAAGGAAGGAAGTTCCAACCTATGCCAACTGAAGATCTCCTTCCAGCCACCCCACCCTAGAAAACAGAGTCCTCCACCCTCAACGTCCCATGAAGGAGCCTGACCTTTGTAGTAGCTGCCAGTGCAAGCGGCGTTGACCAAAGGGTTGGGGTTCTGGATCTCCTTGTCTATCTTCAAGAGCTCAGAGATGGTGGGGTTCTTCCCGTCTTTCAAATGGAGCAAGGCCTTCATCAAACAGGTCTTGCCTGTCTCCTCCACTGGAAGAAAGAAGCCCAGGGAAGGAAGCTTGGGTGATGCCCGTCCCGTCTTCCATCTTCCTAAAGCGGTGTTTCTCCACGTTGGCCAACTGAAGATGGGTGGACTTCAACTCCCAGAATTCCGGAATGAAAAGCAAAGCTGGCTGGGGAATTCTGGAAGTTGAAGTCCACCCATCTTCAAGAGGCCAACGTGGAGAAACGCTGTCCCAGAGTCTTTCCAAGGCTCACTTTTCCCACCTTGGGAACTTTCCAGACATGAGTTGCTTCTCCCACCACCCAGACAGCAACCATCAAGCGCTTAGGAACATGGGAACTATAGTCCAGCCCCATCTCTCTGCAAAGGCTCACATTGGGGAGACTCAGCAAACTAGTTGAGGAAGTTGGAGAACATCTAGAGATGGAGGCACTCGTTGCTTCTAACATCTTTTGGAGGACATTTGGACTACCAGATCCTGGTAGGGCCAGCAGGATCTGGGTTGGGGGTCGGCAGCTGCAGGCCAAAATCTGTAATTTTGCCCCCCCCGGGATGGTTTTTTCAGGTGCTCCAAATGAACATTACAAAACAGATGTTGAGACTTTGGAAAAACTGCAGAAAAACTGCAACTAAGATGATTAATAGGCCTGGAGGCTAAAGCACATGAATAATGGTCCTTAAGTCTTGTGGACTTCAACTCCACAAGGAAGTGGGTTTGGCTAGTCTAGAGAAAAGAAGGACTAGGGAGATACATGATAGCAGTGTTCCAAAATTAAGGAGTCAACTCAGGGGTGAAATGCTCCTGGTTCAGACCAGATCACCCAATCCGGCAGCGATGGAGGTGGGTGGTTCGAAGAAGCGGTAGCAAAAATCCCTGCCCCCCCACCCCCCCGTTGCCCAGCTGAGCCGTGCAATCATCAGAGGCTTTTTTAAAAAAAATTTTAAAAGCATTTTTTCTACAACCTCTTTGGCCGAAAAAATGCTTTTAATTTTTTTTTTTTAAAAAGCCTCTGATGATTGCGCGGCTCAGCTGGGATCGTCAGAGGCTTTTAAAAGCATTTTTTCTACAACCTCTTCAGCCGAAGAGAAAAATGGTTTTAAAAGTTTTTTTTTTAAAGTTGGCCACGCCCACTCAGTCATATTACCACCCCCACCCCCACCAAGTCATGCCCACAAAACCGGTAGTAACAAATTTTATATTTCACCACTCAGTCAACTTATTTTCCAAAACACCAGAAGGCAAATCAAGAAAGAGTGGATGTAAACTAACCAAGGAGAGAAGCAACCTGGAATTAAAGAGAAACTTCCTAACAGTGAGGAGGGCAATTAACCAGTGGAACTGCTTGCCACCAGAAGTTGTGGGTGCTCCATCACTGGAGGTTTTTAAGAAGAGATTAGACAGCCATTTGTCTGAAATGGTATAGGGCAGTGATGGCTAACCTTTTTGCCATCGTGTGCCAAAAGCAGGGGGAGCGCGGTGGGGTCACACGCACGCGTGCCCACATCCATAATTCTATGTGCCCTGCCCCCCCCCCGCTTTTGGCACACGATGGCATGGTGGGCCCGTTTTTTGCTCTCCTCAGGCTCCAGAGCCTTTCTAGGAGCCTGGGGAGGGCAAAAACGGCCTTCCCCACCCCACCAGAGGCCCTCCGGAGGCCGGTAACAGTGTGTTTTCTGACTTCTGGTGGGCCCAGAAGGCCTGAAAATCAGCTGGCTGGTATATGCATGTGTGCCAGAGCTGAGCTCGCGTGCCCACCGATATGGCTCCGCGTGCCACCTGTGGCACCCGTGCCATAGGTTCGCCATCACGGGTATAGGGTCTCCTGCTTGAGCAGGGGGTTGGACTAGATGACCTCTAAGGTCCCTTCCACCTCTATTTTGATTGACAAACACACACCGTTCAACTCTGAGCTGCAAATATTCCCTTCTAGGGGCAATTCTACGATGCTTCCCTTGTTTTTACGCTGATGTAAAGACATGAGAGTCAACAAGGAACAGTAAACAATCTACCTCTAAAAATAGTGTCAGTGAGATGGCTGGACTTTTTCCGCAGATAATCTCTCAGGCCATTAAGCAGTTCAGGATTTCCTGCAACCACGGCTTGAAAAATACGGTCCCTGTCGAATTGATTTGGATCACGCGGTCTGCAGAAGAGAAAAGAAAGGAAAAGGATCCAGGCGGGATTCAGTCCTTCGGATCACGAAAGCTAGCTGGTGATTTTGGCCCAATTACCAGGAGAGGGTGAGTTCTAGTCCCTTCCTTATCCATGAAAGTTGGCTGGATGCCTTTGAGTCAATCAACGAGAGACTGTGAGTTCTGGTTCTGCCTTAGCTATGAAAATTGGCCAGGTGCCTTTCGGCCAATCACCAGGAGCCGGTGAGTTCTAGTCCTACTTCAGTCATGAAATGCAGCTAGGTGCCTTTGAGCCAATCACCAGAAGATGGTGATTTTCTTAACCACGGTGATGGTGATTAGCCTTAACCACAAAAGCTGACTGGGTGACTTGTGGCTAATCACCAGGAGCCAGTGAGTTCTAGTCCCACCTCAGCCATTAAAGCTGGCTCATAGAATATAGATGTCGAGTCACACCACACTCGACACACCGGGGAAATGCAAGGAGCTCACCGTACAACTCCAGACGGCTCCACACCGGGGCTACAGTGGGGGGAGGGGTACACATTATGGTGGAAGGGGGTGATGGAAACACTAGGCGGACGGTCACCCTGCGGCCGAGATAGGGTCGTTAAATCGTGTGTTGCTTGCTGCGTGATGGTGCCGTGCTCTGGGTGACGTGACAGCTTGTGCGGTCTGCGAGGCTGGAACCCGGAAGTGCAGCTGATTGGAGCACCAATCACCGCAAACGGTTAAAACAGCGTTGGGTTGCAGTAGATCCCAACGCCGACTTTGTGTTATCTCCCATTGAACTCAGCGCTGTCTGCGACAGACCTGGTGAACGAATAAACCTGTTTCCTGCGTAAGCCTTGTTTGCCTGCAGCATGGTTTGTTCCAGTGCCCTGGTTTGTTAAGCGGTCTGAGAGAAAGTCGGCATCGCCAGTGCTCCTACTCCGGTTCGGACCACGGCTCGGGAGGATGGCGGAAGGTGTGGCGGACAGGTTGTCAGGCCCCGAGGAGACGGAGAAGGAGGCGCTTGAGTCGCAAAGCATCAGTGAGCCACCGGTGGTTCGAGCAAAGGAGAAAAAAGCACGAGTGGAGAGCGGCGGCGAGGAGTGAGACCCTGCTATGCCGAGCTGCGCGAAGAGCTCCTCAGGTGACTGGTGGCGTAGCGTCACTCTAACCAGCCCCGACTGGCAGAAAACCCCGACCCCTTACCAGGGGGACGCTTCCTTCCAGAGCTGGAGGGAGAGGAAGTGGATTGAGGACAAGGATGGGGAGTGGAGTTACTCCACTCGCCTGGGCTCCTCCACCTTGGACGTTCTGAGAGAAAAGTTCGGGAAAGCCAGCTTTCGGGATGCAGCGTCGTGGCAGCCTAGGGTTGCAGGGGACACAGCGAGTTTGTGGCAGGGGGGAGGGCGAGTGGCCACGAATCCCAGTTCCATTTAGCTAGCCCTAAACTGAGCCTGACAAAGGGGACTAGCAGAGCCAGGGATGCAGAGCTGCAGCTACAGCGGCGGGAGCCCCACACCTCCTCTGTGGGTGAGTTGTCATGTGATGCACCGCAAGATGCACAACAGTGGCCAGGAGGACAAGGGGTGAGCCGCGCAGACCCATGGAGTCAGGCCAACCAGCGCCGAACAGGGGAGGGGGATGGGCAAGGACAGTGAGGCACCGTTTCCCCGCCCTCCTGGCCGCCTGGGGTGTGGCCGCCACAACAACCACCACTGTGGGATCCACCCCCGGTACAAGCCTTTTTTGACGGTAGCCCAGATAGAGTGTCCATCTTCTTGAGTCAAATACTGAGCCATATGGACTTATACGGGCGTATGTACCCGTCGCAGTGGGCCATGGTCATTGCCATCACTGCGGTCCTACAGGGGGAGGCTGCTAATTGGGTTGCAGACCTCCATAGTGAACACGCCAAAGAGTTAGCCGACGTTGTCTTGTTTCTAGAAGCCCTGAGATCTCGTTTTGAGGACAGTGCGAGACTCCAGGTAACAGAGGGAGAGCTGTTAGCCTTAAAACAGAGGGGTCGCCCGGCTAAAGAGAACGTAAAGGACTTTCGCACCTTAGCCGGGAGGCTCCGTTCCTGGCCTGAACAGTTACTTGTACACCAATTTCGGTCTGGTCTGGATAGGGAAGTGAGGCAAGCATGTGTGTACCGGGGGCTGCCACCAAGATTGTCGGAATGGTTCAAGGCGGCCGTGGAGCTCGAAGTGGGCCTACGGGAATTCCAACCAGTCCTGCCTGCAATGTGTGGTGGTCGTGGAGTCTTCTGTTGCTTCCGCTACAATCAAGTAGGCCATCGGGCTGCCGAGTGTCCCATACTCCCTTTACAAGCCACTCCCACCCGAGCTCTATCCACTGGGGGCAAAGTCTGGGAGCGAGTTCGTTCTATGTCGGAGAGGGCAACGATACCTACTCCGATGCCGTCCGGTGGCTCCCGGTCCACGCTGCCAGAGTTCAAGAGTCCGTCGGGTGGTGACGGTTTGCCGGTGTTACCAGACGACAGTGATGAGAGTGGAGCAGAGGACTCCATGGTAAGTGACCCAATACACCCATTTGTGATACCGGTGGTGTTGCAGAACATGCGCACGGCTGTTAAAGCTCACCAGGGGGCTTTGATCGATACGGGGTGTACCCGTTGCCTCATTCGCAGATCAGTTGCTGATACCTTGGATTTCTGCCTTAATAAATTAAGGTCTCCTATACGGAGATTAATTGGAAGATTAATAGGTTAATAAGGTTAATAACAGGTTGGAAGGCTTGATGCTTTTGAGCCGATCACCAGGAGATGTTGAGTTGTAGTCCTGCCTTAGGCACGAAAGCTGGTTGGGTGACTTTGGGCCAGTCCTGCTCTCTCTCAGCCCAACTGAGAGTTGGGAAGGGGGAAGGTGCATTGATGTGTTCACCGTCTTGAGTGTGATTTGTAAAAATAAGAAAGGCAAGAAAACAAACAAATAATTGTGTTTGTACATTGTTTTAAGATTCCTGCATAGGACCGCAAAGCAACCCAGAAGCCATTGACAGAAATCAAGGCAAAGTTCTTTCTGGTCATGAAAATCTGCAAAATAATTCCCACCGGTATCAGTGATAAATTACTTACCTGTTAAGTCCTCGCCGATAATCCAGATCAACCCGAATCCGGGGCGAGGGAGGGGCTTCCGGCTGGACAGGGGACTCGAAGCGGGGCACTCCATGCTTCTGCCCAGCTGCCCCCTTCGCGGCTGCGTTTGAATCGTCTCTAGGGCCATGATGTGTCTCCAGGACAAACGTGGATTTCTTCATCGTCCTGACAGGGTGACAGTGGCAGGTGGGTCAAAGGCTGATCATAAGGGCTGGAAGAACTGGATAAGGAAGGGTTGGGGGAAAGAGATTGGCCTACAGGGATCTTGGAGTCTTAGTGGACAACCAGCTAAATATGAGCCAGCCGTGTTCAGCGGCAGCCAGAAAAGCCAACGCAACCCTACACTGCATTAACAGAGGGATACAATCAAGATCCAGGGAGGTACTAATACCCCTCTATAAAGCCTTAGTAAGGCCACACCAGTGGTGGGTTGCTCCTGGTTCGCACCGGTTCGCAAGATCCGGTAGTAAAAATTTATAGTAGTTCGGAGAACCGGTAATAACATTGGCTGGCCACGCCCCTGAACTGGTCCCCGGCCCGGTCGCCGCTCGCTTACCCCACCCACCTCATCAGAGACTCTTTTTTTTTTTTTACTTTTAAAAGCATTTATTCTACAACCCCTTCGGCCAAAAAAATGCTTTTAAAAGTAAAAAAAAAAAAAGGCTCTGATGATCATGCAGCTCAGCTGGGATTGCCAGAGGCTTTTAAAAGGCATTTAAGAGGTTGGGGGGGGGGGGGATGCCTTTAAAAGCCTCTAGTGATCCCGGCTGACTTGCCTGATCGTCAGAGGCTTCTAAAAGCATTTTTTTCTGCAACCTCTTAAGGTTGTAGAAAAAATGCGTTTAAAAGTTTTTAAAAAAGCCTCTGATGAGGTGGGCGGGGTAAATGAGTGGTGACCGGACCGGGGACCGGTTTGGGGGCGTGGCCGGCCAATGTTATTACTGGTTCTCCGAACTACTACAAATTTTTACTACTGATTCCTGCAAACCGGTGCGAACCGGGAGCAACTCACCACTGAACCAGGATGATGAGGGGCCTGGAGAATAAAACATACGATGAACAGTTACAGGAACTGGGCCTGGCTAGTCTAGTGAAGAGAAGGACCAGGGGAGACAGGATAGCATCTTCCAATACTTCAGGGGCTGCCACAGAGAGGAGGAAGGGGGTCAAGCTATTCTCCAAAGTACCTGAAGGCCAGACAAGAAACAATGGATGGAGATAGACTTCCGGTGGGATCGCAACATCGCCAGATGCTTTTTTTTGAAGCGCCAACCCAGGGCTCCGTAGAACCGCAAGAACAGTGACTATCAGCTGTCTTGCGGTTTGGAAACTTTCCTCCTGGTAAGAGGGGGAAAAGTGAGTAGATGGGTGGGGTAGAGCTCCCTAAGAGCGCCAGATTTTACCCATAATCTGGCGCTCGAAGATAAGAGCTCCCCGCTAAGCCTGTCAGTACTCCGGACCCTGGATGTCTCTGCTTTGCAGAGCTAGATGTTGTGACCATCCCAGCAACCAACTTTAAATAAATATTTTTGAATCGAGCTGGCAGAGCACAAGCAGCAAGAATAAAACAGCAAGTATTTTCTTTTTTTGTTAACTCGAAAGATTTACCTTCTTTAAAAGATTTTCTTTATGCAGAGAAAGTGAAAGCAAGATGGCGTTTGAGTTTCAACGGGGCATGAAGAAGTGAAAGTTAAAAGCAATTATTGATAAGCCCCTGTTTGAAACGTAAAACTCTATTCTGAAAAGTGGATTAACCAAGAAGGGAACTAATTACAATAATTGAAGCAGTAATATAAATTACAAATTGCAAGGGGTCTTTTTTTCTTTTCCTCTTTTTGATACTTTTTTTTCCTGTCCTTTTGGAAGGGAAAGAAGAAGGGGGGCAAGATGGCTGGTCTTTTTGAAAGCAAAGAAAGCAAAGAAGGGTTAATTTACCCTTATATAAGGTCTGATCTTGAGGAAGCTTTGAGCTCAATTACCTCTGCTTTATTGGAAAAAATTGATACTATATTTCAAGCTTTTCAAGCTGGAAACAATGAAATACATGGAAATACTGAGTTGCAATCTAGCAGTGGGGGATTGATTGAAGAGCTGGGAGAAGGAAAAAAAACAACAACAACAGCCTACAGTATTTTTGGAAAGTAAGATGGATGCTTTGCAGAATAAGGAGCAAGAAATTTTGGGAGCTGATGAGATTCTGACTATACGAATTTTTTGTTACAAAGTCCAACCTTCACTTAAAGAGCTGCTTTCAGAAGAAGTTATACCTTTGCAAAAATTTTATAATATGCAATCCCAAAAAATGCAAGATTATATTGGAGCTAAACAAGCCAGAGGAATCAGAGTGAAGAAAAGAGTTCACAAAAAGAAGAAGAAGAAAGACTGGAGACAAGGAAATAACCCTGCTTGATGAGATGATGGTCCTTAAAAAGTATTGTTTAAGTGTTTAAAGATTTTGAACTTTTGGAAGAAAACATCCAACAGCTTAATGCCAGTTAACTAAGTGATGAGTGATGATGAGGAGGTAACCTACAGCAGTATTGGAATATTTTGAGAAGAATAAACAGATCACTGCAACGCTGGTGGTGTGTGGTTGTGAAATAAGCCTTGACCTGAGTGATTTGGAATATTTTATTAAGGACTGTAATAAATTTGGACTTAATTGTAATTGCAGAAGTTTTACTGAATATAGTAAATTGGAGTTTTCTGTTTGAAGGTAATAAATATAAGGCAAAAAGACTATGGGCCTAGGGCAATTGCAGCTGATCTGGTGGTTTCCCTAATACGACTGATGAACTTATTAATCTAATTTTTGGCTGGATTTGATGGATACTATTTGATATACAATTACAAAGTCACTCGGGGGTTTTTTTTATATAAAGAAGCAATTTTTATTTAGGTGGGTAGATGCAAATGAAGACATTCTACATGCTGTTGGAAGATGTGAACATAAGAAGATTAACAACTGGTTTAATCTAGTATGAAGAATTTAAATGTTTGATATAGCTATTAAATGATGTTTTTAGTTGATTTGTTAATATGTACTGATAAATTAATAAGAGGTTTGATTACTACTTTTTAGTTAGAAAATGTTTTTTTAAGTGTTTTAACTATAATTGGACCTTAATGGTTTAAAAGTGGAGGACGGAAGAATTTATATAATATTTTACTTTAAATTTGGGGTTTTTGAATGAGGTTTTTTTTGTTTTCAATGAAAGAAGTTATAAAATATCTTGTTAAACTGTATAGATTTAATAATCTGCTAAGTATGTATTAGTTAAATTGAGTAACGATAGGTTTGATTAATATTTAACTGTTTTATTAACTGCTGCAATTATAAATGGATACTAATTCTGTTAAACTAGATGGAATAAGAAGAAAGAAGACTTGCTTTCTTTTTATTTATTTGTTTAATGATTATGATAAGTGAGAGATGGAGTTGAATTTAGGGGATTTAAGCTGTATTTTGTATTTTGTATTTGCTCTGGGAAGTCAGGGGGGTGGTTGGGGAGGGGGGGGAATGTATGTAAAACTTTTAAAACTTTTTCAATTAAAAAAAAAAACAATGGATGGAAACTGACCAAGGAGAGATTCAACCTGGAAATGAGGAGGAATTTTCTGACAGTGAGAACAATCAAGCCCATGGAACAGAAGTTGTGGGAACTTCATCACTGGAAGCTTTCAAGAAGAGACTGGACTGCCATCTGTCAGAAATTAGGGTAGGGTCTCCTGCTTAGAAAGGGGATTGGACTAGATGACCCACAAGGTCCTTTCCAACAATCTGTTAAATCTGTTCAATGAAATACATCCCATTAGTAGCAAAGTAAAAATAAGCATTTACTGCCTCTGATTTAAAACCAAACTGCAAAGTCCGTTACGGCCTTCTGCGCATGCTCTAAACTCATCTCATTCCCCAGCCCAATAGTTTTATTTTAGGATGAGAAGGAGATACTCACTGAGGTTAGTTTTCACGATGCTTAATCATCCCAAATCTCCGGAATCCTTTGCAGGGATCTTCAGCGATTGGTTTCCACCTGATCTTTGGCCCGCAACCCCCAACACGACCACTCTGCGGCACGTCGGAAGAGCAGCGGTTCTACACAGCGTAGTGAAGCCTCAAGTAGCTCTGCCGGCCAGGATGTTTGCTACCATTATAAGCCTGAAAAGGAGGAAGTGGTTGGAGTTCTCAGGCTCGAGAAGACAAATTAGATCAGACACACAACTGCGAGATGTGGGCATTTCCCCAATTCAGGTTTCTATTCAGGGGAACCAAAAACAATTTCTGAACTTTGTGCATTTAACCACTGTGTGCAGAAAAACAGCGTCCCGATGCTTGTAAGAGGCCATTTCTTCTTGGACTAGAGGTCATCTACCCATGCCATGAAGGGCTTTATAGGTAAGAACCAGCACCTTGAAGCAGATCCGAAGAACAACCGGCAGCCAGTGCAGCTCGCGCAGGAGAGGTGTCACACGGGAGTAACGAGAAGCTCCCGTAACAACCCGTGCGGCCGCATTCTGGACCAGTTGGAGCCTCCGGGTGCACCCCAAGGGCAGCCCCATCTAGAGGGCATTGCAGTAATCCCGGCGAGAAATAATGAGAGCATGAGTGACTGGATGGAGGGCATCCCTGTTTAGGAAAGGGCGCAACTGGCGCACCAGGCGAACCTGTGCAAAAGCCCCCCTGGTCACGGCCATCAGATGATCCACCAAGGAGGACGCCAAGATTACGAACCCTTCCTGAGGGAGCCAAGATATGGTACAGTGGTTCTGAGATAACATCTGCCAGCTCCTTTAGAACTTTTGGATGTAATTCTTGAATACAGCTCATCTGTCTGGAACCCGCACTGCACATCGGACATAAATACAATCGAGAGAGTCCAGAGATATTTTACGAGAAGAGTCCTCCATTCCTCTAACCGCAACAAAATGCCTTATGCCACCAGAGTCCAAATTTTGGGCTTAGACGACTTAGAACTACACCGACTTCAGTCTGACCTAAGCATAGTACATAAAATCATCTGCCACAATGTCCTTCCTGTCAATGACTACTTCAGTTTCGCCCACAACAATACAGGAGCAAATAATAAATACAAACTCAAGGTAAACCTCTCCAAACTCGATTGCAGAAAATACGACTTCAGCAACAGAGTGGTCAATGCCTGGAATGCACTACCTGACTCTGTAGTTTCTTCCCCAACCCCCCAAAACTTTAACCTTAAACTGTCTACTACTATTTGACCTCACCCCATTCCTCAGAGGTCTGTAAGGGGCATGCATAAGTGCACCAGCCTGCCTTCCGTCCCTGTCCTAATATTCCTTTTTACTTACTCTTTTCATGTATTCAAATTATGTTTATACTTTTACCTGTTATCTTATATATGCTTGACAAATAAACTTATGATTATGATTATAATCCATCAGGTCCCGGTGATTTATATTCATCAAGATCAGATAGGTGCTCTCTATCCATTTTCTAATTTTATTTCTAGTTTGTCTTTTATGGTTAAGTTTTTGGTAGGCTGGGCTATAGTTTCTTTTTGCGTGAAGACTGATGGAAGGAATGAGTTAAGCAGCTCTGCTTTCTCTCTGCTGCCAGTTACCTCCTTGCTATCAATCAAACAATCCATCAATCAGAATAGAGCTGGGATCTTGGAGGACTTCTAGTCCAGTCCCGTGCTTAGACAGGAGACTTTATGCAATTTGACACAACTGACTCTCCAGTCTCTTCTTAAAAACCTCCAGTGATGGAGCACCCACAACTTCTGGTGGCCAGCAGTTCCAATGGTTAATTGTCCTCACTGTTAGGAAATTTCCCCTTAATTCCAGGTTGCTTCTCTCCTTGATTAGTTGCCATCCACTCTTTCTTGTCCTGCCTTCAGCTGACCCCCTCTTCTTTGTGGCAGCCTCTGAAATCCTGGAATATTGCTATCAGTCCTTCTTTTCTCTAGACTAGCCATACCCAAACCCTGCAACCGTTCTTCATAAGTTTGGTTTGGTTGGCCTGGATCTGAGATCTGAAAAATAATCTTCACCTGACAGCTTTCACCTGAGGGCCTGGCTCATTAGAATGGAATGGAAGGGAATGGAATAGAAAATAGAATAGAATAGAATAGAATAGAATAGAATAGAATAGAATAGAATAGAATAGAATAGAATAGAATAGAATAGAATAGGACAGAGTTGGGAGGGACCTTGGAGGTCTTCTAGTCCAGCCCCCTGCCCAGGCAGGAAACCCTACACCACTTCAGACAAATGGTTATCCAACATCTTCTTAAAAACTTCCAGTGTTGGAGCATTCACAACTTCTAGTGGCAAGCTGTTCCACTGATTAATTGTTCTCACTGTCAGGAAATTTCTCCTTAGTTCTAAGTTGCTTCTCTCCTTGATTAGTTTCCACCCATCGCTTCTTGTCCTGCCTTCAGGTGCTTTGGCGAATAGCTTGACTCCCTCTTCTTTGGGGCAACCCCTAAGATACTGGAATGCTGCTATCATGTCCCCACTAGTCCTTCTTTTCATCAGACATACCCAGGTCCAGCAACTGTTCATTGTATGTTTTAGCCTCCAGTCCCCTAATCATCCTGGTTGCTCTTCTCTGCACTCTTTCCAGACTCTCCACATCCTTTTTACATTGTAGTGACCAAAACTGAATGCAGGATTCCAAGTGTGACCTTACCGAGGCCTTACAAAAATGGTATTAACACTTCACCTGATCTTGATTCTGTCCCTCTGTTGATGTAGCCTAGAACTGCATTGGTTTTTTTGGCAGCTGCTGCACACGGCTGGCTCATATTTAAGTAATTGTCCACTAGGACTCCCAAGATCCCTCTCACAGTTACTACTATTGAGCAAGGTCTCCAAGCGGTGGCCTTGACTCTTCTCGTTCCCCGGGCTGTCCAGAGTTGCAGAGCCCAGGACTTAGGCTGATGTTGTGCAATGCCAGGTCCGTGGTGAATAAGGCCCCCCTCATTTGCGAGCTAATTCAGGAGAGGGGTGCAGACCTGGCGGGTATTACAGAGACCTGGTTGGGCCAAGAGGGGGGGGTTTCCCCTCGTAGAGATGTGCCCACCAGGTTTTTGCGCATTCCATCAGCCAAGAGCCCAGGGCAGGGGTGGCGGGGTGGCGGTCGTTATAAAGGAAAGTCTTGGTCTGAGGGAGGCCACTGTACCTCAGATAGCCGGATGTGAGTCTCTCCTGGTGAAGTGGGGTCATGGGATGCAGGTGGACCTGCTGATCACGTACCTGGCTCCCTGCCACGTGACAGCAGCCCTGCCCGAGCTTCTCAACATTATTGCCGGAGTGGCAGTTGATACCCCCAGACTTTTGGTCATGGGGGATTTCAACTTGCCATCCGCCGGTGAGGCGTCTGGGATGGCTCGGGAGTTTATGGCTTCCATGACAGCCATGGACCTGACACAACTAATTCATGGCCCTACTCACGCGGGAGGACACACTCTGGACTTGGTTTTTGTCTCTGGGCAGTGGCTGAGTGGTCTGGATATAGGGGATATAGTTATTGAACCCCTGTCATGGTCGGACCATTCTCTCCTGAAGCTGGACTTTTTGACCGCTGCACCCCACCGCAAGGAGGCGGAACCAACCAGGTGGTTCCGCCCCAGGCGACTGATGGATCCTGATAGGTTCCAGAGGGAGCTTGGGCCAGTTCCTGAAACTCTGGCTCACGACTCGGCTGAAGACCTGGTGGCCGCCTGGGATAGGACGGCCACCGGTGCTCTGGACCGAGTCATGCCTTTGCGGCCTCTGACCCGGCGCCGAGCCTGCCCGGCTCCTTGGTTCTCTGAGGAGCTGAGAGAGATGAAGTGCTGGAAAAGACACCTAGAGAGTGGTTGGAGGGCTAGTCGCTCCAAATCCCACCAAACACTAGTTAGGTCTCATATTAAGACCTATTTAGTGGCGATAAAAACGGCAAAGTGTAGCTACTTTTCCACTCTTATTGCATCGGCAGATAACCGCCCAGCCACCTTGATTAGGGTGACCCGCTCCCTCCTACATCAGGGAGCGCGGGAGGACCCCTTGCAAGGGCAGGCTGAGGATTTTGCACAGTATCTGCACGGTAAAATCGCTCAGATTCGGGAAGGCTTGGACTCTGACTGGGTAGATCCAGGCGGGGTGACTGAGGCCAGTCTTGAGAATGTTATCTGGGACGAGTTCGACTCTGTGACTCCTGAGGACGTGGACAGGATCCTGGGGAGCCTAAACGCAACCACATGTTTACTGGACCCGTGTCTCTCCTGGTTGGTACTGGCCACCCAGGAGGTAACACGAGGCTGGCTCCAGAGGATTATAAATGCTTCTCTGAGGGAGGGGTTCTTGCCTCCCGCCTTGAAAGAGGCGGTGGTGAGGCACCCCCTCAAGAAGCCTTCTCTGGACCCAGCTGTTTTGGCAAACTACCGTCCGGTCTCCAACCTTCACTTTATTGTGGTTGTGGAGAGTGTGGTTGCATGACAGCTTCCACAGTACCTGGATGAAACCGTCTATCTAGATCCGTGCCAGTCCAGCTTCAGGCCTGGGTACAGCATGGAAATGGCATTGGTCGCATTGGTTGATGATCTCTGGAGGGCCCAGGACAGGGGTTGCTCCTCTGTTCTGGTCCTGTTAGACCTCTCAGCGGCTTTTGATACCATCGACCATGGTATTATGCTGTGCCGGTTGGGGGGGTTAGGAGTGGGAGGCGCCATGCTGCGGTGGTTCTCCTCCTATCTCTCTGACCGGTCGCAGTCTGTGTTGGCAGGGGTGCCGCAAGGGTCTGTCCTCTCGCCGCTCCTGTTCAACATTTATGTGAAGCCGCTGGGTGAGATCATCTGTGGCTTTGGGATGCGATGTCATCTGTACGCTGATGATACTCAGCTGTACATCTCCACCCCAGACCTCCCCAATGATGCCCTCTAAGTGATGTCCCAGTGTCTGGAGACCGTGCGGGTCTGGATGGGAAGGAACAGGCTTCGACTCAACCCTTCCAAGACCGAGTGGCTGTGGATACCGGCATCCCGATATAGCCAGCTGGTGCCATCGCTGGCTATTGGGGACGAGTCATTGACCCCCACAGAGGGGCTCGCAACTTGGGTGTCCTCCTGGACACACGGCTGTCTTTAGAAGAGCATATGACAGCTGTGGCCAGGGGGGCTTTTTATCAGGTTCGCCTGATATGCCAGTTGCGCCCCTTTCTGGATCGGGACTCCTTATGCACAGTCACCCATGCCCTCGTCACGTCTCGCCTGGACTACTGCAATGCTCTCTACATGGGGCTCCCCTTGAGGAGCATCCGGCGGCTCCAACTGGTTCAGAATGCGGCCACACGGGTGATTATGGGAGCGACGCGGCGCTCCCATGTAACACCCCTCCTGCGCGAGCTGCATTGGCTCCCATTGGTCTTCCGGGTGCACTTCAAGGTATTGGTTCTCACCTTCAAAGCGCTCCATGGCTTAGGGCCAGGGTACTTACGAGACCGCCTGCTGCTACCGATAACCTCCCACCAGCCAATACGCTCTCACAGAGAGGGCCTCCTCAGGGTGCCGTCAGTCAAGCAATGGGATTTTAACCCTAACCCTAACCCTAACCCAATAAGATTTGGGGTTTTAAATTGGGAGGCCGATTGATTTAATGTATTTTTAATTATCTTAACTTCTGTATTTGTATGTATTTTTAATTTTGGCTGTTCACCGCCCTGAGTCCCACTTGGGAGAAGGGCGGTATACAAATTAAATTAATAATAATAATAAAAAGGTACCACATATACTGTACCTGTGAATTTGTTTTTTCTGGCCTAAATGTAGAACCTTGCTTTTTTCACCAAATATGCATAAGGATGAGATCGTATTTATCAGCTGTCCCAACGTGGTCCATTAGAAAGCAAGAAGCTTAGACCGATGGATAGCCAAAAGTATCCTTTACTAAAGCCAAGTGGTTACAGAAGAAGCAAAGTTGGATCTGAGGTTTTCCCGCCCAAAGTATATGGTTAACCTTTCCGTGTCCCTCTACACACACAAACACACATACCAAGTTTCCACTTAAGTGCAAATAAATTGAGTTTCTCATAGGAAGGTCTGAGTCTTGGCGGAACTGGGCGGAACCGGGCGGAACCCACCACTGGTCCTTCTGATCAGTTGAGCCAGTTGTTTTCTAAATACGTTCTTCCCAGTTCTTGGGAGATGCAGCCCATCCCTTGCCAGAAGCACTTCTTGTAGGTAATGCAGGTCGAGGAAGTCAAAATTCACTTGGGGGCACGAACCCTTCAGCCAGTGGCTCATTTCGAGGAGAAGGAGGAGAAGGGGAAGGAGAAGAGGGAGAGGGAGAGGAAAGGGGAGCAAGAGGAGGAGGAGGGAGGGAGGGAGGGGATGGAAAAAGGGGAGGGTGTCAACTCGCAAAGCATCCCTGGAGTTGCCATAGGCCAGGGGGGGATGAGAAACCGGCGAAATGGCACAGCAGCCAAAGATAGATGCACATTCCATGCTTATCTCTCTCAAGGCTGTATCCCAGGGTTACCTACAGCATCCAAGGGGAGTGACCTCTACAACCTAGGAAATTGCTCCATTGGTGAATGTGATTGATGACACACCCTGGGGGGGGGGGGGGGGGGAAAAACAGGATCATAATTGGAGGGTAAATTATGTAGGGTCAGAGCTGGCTTCACTTGGGAACCTGCCGACTTGAAGCTCCTAATAAATAACTGGATTTCTTTTGAAGCTTGGCTCGACAGAGGGAGGGGAGGGGAGAGGAAATGGGAGGAGGAGGAGGACAAGGGAAAGGGAGAGGGGGAAGGGGAGAAGGGAGAGGGGGAAGGAGAAGAGTGGAGATATGGAAGGTGTATTGGGAGAGGGAGGGGAAGGAGGGGGAGGGGGAATGGGAGGGGAGGAGGAGGTGGGGAGGAGGAGGGAGAGTGGAGAGTGGGAAGAGAGGAGATATGGAAGGGGGATTGGGAGGGGAAGGGGAAGGAGTGGGAGGGGGAATGGGAGGGGAGGAGGAGGAGGGGGAGAAGGAGAAGGAGAAGAAGAGCAGCTAAATTCTGTTGGGTTTCCCTCTCAGACAATTTACAAGCTGCATTAATTGTGACGGGGGAGTGGGACAGAATCTTTCCCAAAGGCACAAAATCAAATCCCACCCTCTCTTCCCCCCCCCCCGAAGAGCAGCTGAGGTGAGTCCTTTCATGGCTGAGACATCCCTCCGTCTGTCCCTCCTGGGGGGTGTGGGGGGGATTCCTCTCCTCCTAGGGTCTTAAGTTGTGCAGCGACACCTGCTCTTCTTGCTCTTCCTCTTCCTCCACCAACGAAGAGAAGCGAGATTTGGCCCGAGCCAACCAATCCCGTAGTTTCGACTCTGGAGTAACAGAGAAGTTAAGAAACGTGCGATTACCACAAGAGACCAACTCTGTGGGATCTTACCGGTCACTGGGAGCTATGTGGTAGAAGGCGGTCTCAAAGATAGCCTGGCCCTGAGCCATGTAGGGCATTAAAGGTAATAACCAACACCTTGAATTGTGACCAGAGACCAATAGGGAGCCAGTGCAGCTCGTGGAGAATTGGTGTAATGTGGGTGTACCTAGGTGCACCCACGACAGCTCGCGCGGCTGCGTTCTGGACCAACTGTAGTCTCCGAACACTCTTCAAGGGTAGCCCCATGTAGAGCGCTTTCCTTCTCCCCTTTTTTTCACACTTACAAACACGAGCCTTGGATAGTACAGTGGTCTAAAGCACCCTGTTATTAACAACAGCTGCCTGCAATTATTGCAGGTTCGAATCTCACCAAGGCTCAAGGTTGACTCAGCCTTCCATCCTTTCTAAGGTAGGTAAATTGAGGACCCAGTTTGTGGGGGCAATAAGTTGACTTTGTATAAATATACAAAAGTAGGAAGGCTATTGCTTAGCACATTGTAAGCCGCCCTGAGTCTCCGGAGAAGGGCGGCATATAAATCAAATGGGGAAAAAAAAAACTTGGCAATTGACTCATCATATGACGGTTACAGTGTTTTCCAGAGTCATGTACAGGTAAGTCCTTCGCTTACAACAGTTCATTTAGTGACCATTCGAAGTGGGAGAGAAGGACTATATCCATTGAAAAGTTGCAGGTGGAAAGGCCCAGGAGTGGACTGGCAACGCCTCGCTGAACCAAAGTTTTAAACTAACATGATTGCAAAAACGCGCCAGACCTATTTCTAATATGTTGACTTGTGTGCTGCATTTTTTTGCATTTTGAGATATATTTGGAATCGGAATGTTGAAACTGTGAGAAATAGGGAACGGAAAGTCGCAGATGGATGGAGGTTTGAGATGTACATGGCAGTGGTGAAATCCAATTTTTTTTACTACCGGTTCTGTGGACGTGGCTTGGTGGCCGTGGTGTGGTTTGGTGGGTGTAGCTTGGTGGGCATGGCAGGGGAAGGATACTGCAAAATCTCCATTCCCTCCCCACTCCTCGGGGAAGGAAATTGCAAAATCTCCATTCCCTCC
>WNWU01000013.1:26361355-26380281 GCA_012654045.1 Ptyas mucosa
CCTCCCCACTCCTCGGGGAAGGAAATTGCAAAATCTCCATTCCCTCCTATGTTGCCTGCTCATGTTCCAAATCGCATGTGAAAATAAACCTCTGAATCTTAAAAGTAAGATTTATTGCTTGTGGTTTCCTCTTTGGGTTTTTATTGTGGTCTTTTGATAACAGAAAGGGACACGGTGGCTCAGTGGCTAAGACGCTGAGCTTGTCAATCGAAAGGTCGGCAGTTCTATGGCGGCTGCTGTCTTGACTGTTTTGATTTAAACCAGCAGTCTGCAACCTTAAACATTCAAAGAGCCATTTGGACCCGTTTCCCACAGAAAAGAAAACACCGGGAGCCACAAAACACCAGGAGCCTGACTATTTCTTGAGCGGCCACAAAACTAGGCTATGTAGTGAATTAAGTGTTCTGTTTTCTTCTGAAACTTTTCTTTTCTTGGATTTATCCATGGTTGGCCTACCGGGGGTTGAAAAACTCAATAAATCATGTGGCGATGGGTGTCGCACATTGGCGGTTGTGATGCATATTTTAAGTGACAGGGAGCCGCAGCAGAGGGCTGAAAGAGCCGCATGCGGCTCCAGAGCTCCAGGTTGCTGACTCCTAATCTAAATTTTGGATACCCCTGATAAACCCTTCCATCTTTCTCCGGTGCCATTTCTCCCCTTCTCTGCAGGCCACACAGCCCTCCACATCGCCATCGAGAAGAGGAACTTAGATCTTGTGAAGATCCTGGTGGAGAACGAGGCTGATGTCCACGTCAAGGCTTCTGGCCGTTTCTTCCAGCCGCACCGCAAAGGGGCCTACTTTTATTTTGGTATGGCAGCAGGAGAAAACTCCGGTTCCATTCCACAGAGATACAAGTGGGTACTCACGGTGGTTTTTTTGTTTTTTTTTAAATTTGATTTATATGCCGCCCTTCTCCGGAGACTCAGGGCGGCTTACAGTGCGTTAAGCAATAGCCTTCATACTTTTGTATATTTATACAAAGTCAGCTTATTGCCCCCACAATCTGGGTCCTCATTTCGCCTACCTTAGAAAGGATGGAAGGCTGAGTCAACCTTGAGCCTGGTGGGATTTGAACTTGCAGTAATCGCAAGCAGCTGATCTTAATAACAGTGAATTAGTCCACTGCGCCACCAGGACTCCAGGACTCCTTGGTTTTGAGGGCCAAGTGAAGTTTTTAAAAGCCATGTGAGTTTTTTTACATGAAACTCATCGAATTCGGTACTCAACACATTTTAACATGAAATTTGTACTTGTCATTTGTTTGGTATCAATTCACAAGCGAAAACTTGTAGGTGTCGGTTGCGTTGTGACTCATTACATTATTCCTTACGGGAAAAATTTGTTTGTTGTCTTCTTCTTGGTACTCATCGTTTTTGGTACTCATTGCAGCTCCCGGAATCAATTAACAATGAGTATTGAGGTATCAATTAACAATGAATCAATTAACAATGAGTATTGAGGAATGGACGTGGTGGCTCAGTGGCTAAGACGCTGAGTTTGTCGATCAAAAGGTTGGCAGTTCGGCGGTTCGAATCCCTAGTGCCGCGTAATGGGGTGAGCTCCCGTGACTTATCCCGGCTTCTGCCAACCTAGCAATTCGAAAGCAGGTAAAAAAATGCAAGTAGAAAAAATAGGGACCACCTTTGGTGGGAAGGGAACAGCATTCCGTGTGCCTTTGGCATTGAGTCATGCTGGCCACAGGACCACGGAGACGTCTTCGGGGAGCGCTGGCTCTTCAGCTTTGAAACGGAGATGAGCACTGCCCCCTAGAGTCGGGAACGACTAGCACGTATGTGCAAGGGGAACCTTTACCTTTAATAACGACTCTGAAAAAAGTAACTTATGACTATTTTTCTTCTGTATGGCTGTTGCAGCATTACCCTGATCACGTGATCAAAATTCAGATGCAGCTCATCAAAGGACTCGTATTTATGACGGTCATGTGATCACATTTTTACGACCTTCGGACAAATCAATGAGGAAGCCAGATTCACTTAACAACCTTCTGACTAACTTAATATCTGAAGTGATCAACTTAACAACTTAGCATTTAGACTTATATACCACTTCACAGTGCTTTTAGAGTCCCCTCTAAGCGGTTTACAGAGTCAGCCTCTTGCCCCCAACAATCTGGGTCCCTTTTTTACCCACCTCGGAAGGATGGAAGGCTGAGTCAACCTTGAGCCTGGTGAGATTTGAACTGCCAAATTGCAGGCAGCCGGCAGGCAGCTGAAACAGCCTGCAGTACTGCACTCTAACCACTGCGCCACCTCGGCTCTTAAACTGTGGCAAGAAAGGTCGTAAAATGGGGCAAAACCCAACAACTGTCTCGCTTAGCCACAGAAAGTTGTGGCTCAATTGTAGTCGTAGGTTGAGGACTACCTGTGCACAGTTTTGGGGAATGAGAGATCCCCTCCTCTGAAACTCCTGGTAGCTAAGTCCTCACCGTCTGAGGACTTGCTCCCAAACTTTGGTAGAACAACCAACAGAACTTCAGAACTGGGTTGTAACCCAACCACGTCTGTCTGTTGTAACTTCTGTCATTAAGTGAACAGTCGTAAGTTGAGGACTATCTGGCTGAAGAAGGAGATGCTACCCTTAACCTAGAATTCAGCCAAGCAGGTTTCGGTTTGATGGAACCACACCACCATCTGCTGGCAGATAGCAGGTAATGTTTCCCCAAGGCAGAATAAGTAATAGCAATAGCCCTTAGATTTATATACTGCTTCACAGTGCTTTTACAGCCCTCTCTAAGCGGTTTATAGAGTCAGCCTCTTGCCCCCAACAATCTGGGTCCTTTTTTTACCCACCTCGGAAGGATGGAAAGCTGAGTCAACCTTGAGCCTGGTGAGATTCGAACTGCCAAATTGCAGGCAGCTGGCAGTCAGCAGAAGTAGCCTGCAGTACTGCACTCTTATGCCCTTGTCACCTCACGGTTAGATTATTGCAACATGCTCTACATGGGGCTACCCTTGAAGAGTGTTCGGAGACTACAGTTGATCCAGAACGCAGCCGCGCGAGCTGTCGTGGGTGCACCTAGGTACACCCACATTACATCAATTCTCCGCGAGCTGCACTGGCTCCCTATCGGTCTCCGGTCACAATTCAAGGTGTTGGTTATTACCTTTAAAGCCCTACATGGCTCAGGGCCAGGCTATCTTCGAGACCACCTTCTGCCCCATAGCTCCCAGCGACCGGTAAGATCCCACAGAGTTGGTCTCCTCCGGGTCCCGTCAGCTGAACAGTGCCGGCTGGCAGGCCCGCAAGGGAGGGCCTTCTCTGTGGCTGCCCCAGCTCTCTGGAACCAGTTACCTCCTGAGAACCGGACTACCCCCACCCTATTGGCCTTCTGGAAAGTGATGAGGACCTGGCTTTTCCGGCAGGCCTGGGGCCGTTGATCTCTCTCTTGCGATCCGGCAAGATCCGGCCATGAATGGTATGAATGAGTTTTAATGTTTTTAATTTTTAGTTTTTTATTAGGATTTTAAATGTGTTGTGAGCCACCCTGAGTCTTCGGAGAGGGGCGGCATATAAATTGAATTAAATGGAAAATGGAAAATTGAAATCTTAACCACTGCACCACCGGGGCTCATTAATAAGAATAACAGAATAACAGAGCTGGAAGGGACCTTGGAGGTCCTCTAGTCCAACCCTATTCCATTTTGGACAAGTGGGTTGTCCAGTCTCTTTTTAAAAACCTCCAGTGATGGAGCACCCACAACCTCTGATGGGAAGTCATTCCACTTCAGTCAGGAAAATTCTCCTTAATTCCAGATTGCTTCTCTCCTTGATTAGTTTCCATCCGTTGGACAACCATTTGTCTGAAGTGGTCTAGGGCCGTGATGGCGAACCTGTGGCACACGGAATCATATCGGTGGGCACACGAGCGTTGCCCTAGCTATCTCTGGCACGCATGCGTGTGCTGGCCAACTAATTTTTGGGTCTTCTGGGCCCACCAGAAGTCGGGAAACAAGCTGTTTCCAGCTTCCGGAGGGCTCTGTGGAGTGGGGAAGGCCGTTTTCGCCCTCCCCAGGCTCCTAGAAAGGCTCTGGAGCCTTGGGGAGGGCCTACTGAGCCCGCCATGCCATCATGTGCCGAAAGCGTGGGGAGCGTGGGGGTTGCACACGCATGCACGGGGGAGTGGGGTGCATTGAATTATGGGTGTGGGCACGCATGCACGCGACCCCCCCCCCACGACGGCAAAAAGGTTAGCCACCACTGGTCTGGGGTTCCCTGCCTGAGCAAGTGGTTAGAATCATAGAATAACAGAGTTGGAAGGGACCTTGGAGGTCTTCTAGTCCAATCCCCTGCTCAGGCAGGAAACCTTATTATACCATTTCAGACAAATGGTTGTCCAATCTCTTCTTAAAAACTCCCAGTGTTGGAGCATTTACAACTTCTGGTGGCAAGCTGTTCCACTGATTAATTGTTCTCACTGTCAGGAAATTTCTCCTTAGTTCTAGGTTGCTTCTCTGCTTGATTAGTTTCCACCCGTTGCTTCTTGTCCCACCCTCAGGTTGGACTAGAAGACCTCCAAGGTCCCTTCCAACTCTTGTTATTCTGTTATCCCCTTGTGTCCCTTTTTTGGGGGCAGAATAAAGCTTTTGTAAATCTCCACCTCGGTGTGTGGTAAATTCAGCATTGCACCTCAGGCAGAACCAGTTTTCTGGGAAAACACCATACCTCTGGAAGACTACAGATTAAGAGTTGGAAGGGACCTTGGAGGTCATCTAGTCCAACCCCCCACCCACCCACCCAAGCAACCCACCCATGCCTCCACTCCACCTTCACTCCGTAAAGCCCAACCCACACCTTAGAAAGTCACAAAGACTGTGGCGTGTCCCATCTTACCCGAAGAGGGATCCTTCTCCAGGAAGTTGGATCCCACGGGATCTTCTCGGAGGGCGTCGAGCTTTTCATTCCAGTCTTCCCAGTTTACTTCTTCTACTCTAGAAAAAGACCCCAAGAGTCATAAGTAGCAGTAACACAATCTTCCAAGCCTCAGAGGGCCTCTTCTAGTGGTGGGTTTCAAAAATGTTTACTACCGGTTCTGTTGGTGTGGCTTGGTGGGTGTGGCAGCATGGCTTGGTGGGCGTGGCTTGGTTGGCGTGGCAAGATACTGTAAAATCTCCATTCCCACCCCACTCCAGGCAGAAGGATACTGCAAAATCCCCATTCCCACCCCACTCCAGGCGGAAGGATACTGCAAAATCCCCATCCCCACCCCACTCCAGGGGGAAGGATACTATAAAATCTACATTCCCACCTCACTCCAGGGGAAGGTTACTGAAAAATCCCCATTTCCTCCCGATCCGCTGGGACTCGGGAGGCAGAGAATAGATGGGGGCGGGGCCAGTCAGAATTTTTACTACCGGTTCTCCGAACTAATCAAAATTTCCGCTACCGGTTCTCCAGAACCGGTCAGAACCTGCTGAAACCCCCCTCTGGCCTCCTCCCTCCCTTTGTGCTCGAGAGAACCAGGGAGGGTACAGTTCTGAAATGACGTGCTTCGTATGACAATTGGGCACGTGGTGGTTAAGCTTACCGAAAAAACCATCTCTGGTCTTTCTTGTCCTCAGAGCCGATGGAGAGGTAACAGCCGGCTCTCTGGGCCTTTTTCCAGCACCAGATCCAGTTTTTCTCTATCTCCAGAATAGCGATGGCTCTCTGCAAAGAGTGGTTGGTTGGTGAACAGAGCTTAGAAATCAGGGGGAGGGGCGGAGGGAGGGAGGGAGGGAGGGAGGGAGGGAGGGAAGAAGGAAGGAAGAAAGGGAGGGAGGGAGGGAGGTGTTGTGGTTCGCCAGCAGCCTGCGGAGCTGGCAACCGAGTCAGACAGCGATGAGGCTGAGGAAGAACATGGGCCAGTCCTGGAGGCTGGGGAAGGCCCAGATGAGGGCTCTGCGTCGGAGGCAGAGAGGGGGCCAGGGCCATCTGGGAGTGATGTGCAGACTTCGGAGCCTCCAGAGGCTGACGGTAGAGAGGCAGAGGAACAGGAGGAGCCTGTTCCTAGTGCACGCATGAGAAGAGCTGCCAGAAGGCAGGAGCAGCTAAAGCAGAGAGGACAACTCTGGAGTAAGGCCAGGAGATAATTGGCCCTTCCCGTAAGGCTTAAAAGACCAGCAAGGGCTCTTGGCCTCTTTGCCGGAAAACAACCGTTGAGAGATTTGCTTCATGTTTGGATGTATTTCTTTCTTGTCAGCGTCTTCTGTTCCTGAACTGTTGCCAAGAAAGGCCTTTGGCAGTTTGCCTAATTATCCCAAGGTCAGAGATAAACTGAAGAATGGTGTTTTGAGGACTTTGCTTTCATTTCATTTGGAATATGCTGAGAATGAGTTAATTCTCAGCTGTTTTAACAAAATCTGTTTGTTTTTTGGAACTGTTTTGCATTTAATATTAACTACATAGGCCTGGGTCACAAAGGAAGGAAGGAAGGAAGGAAGGAAGGAAGGAAGGAAGGAAGGAAGGAAGGAAGGATATGTGGGTGGACAGATGGACAGACAGACAGATAATGGATGCATGGGTGGATGGATGGATGGATGGATGGATAGATGATAGAGAGAATAGATAGATAATGGATGGATGGATAGAAGATAGATAGAAAAAATAGATAGATAAATAGATAGATAGATAGATAGATAGATAGGATAGATAATGGATGGATGGATAGATGGATGATAGAGAGAGGGAGAGAGAGAGATGATAGATGATAGGTAGGATAAATAGATATAGATAGATAGATAGATAGATAGATAGATAGATAGATAGAGGATGGATGGATGGATAGATAGATAGATAGATAGATAGATTAGATAGAATAGATAGAAAATGGATGGATGGATGGATAGATTTATTTATTTTATTTGGTTCGATTTATATGCCACCCTTCTCCGGAGACTCAGGGCGGCTTACAACGTGTTAAGCAATAGCCTTCATACTTTTGTATATACCTGCTTAGTAGGGTTTAGTCGCCCCCCCCCCCCCCAAGCAGTGTTCTTTTTTTTTTTACAAAGTCAGCTTATTGCCCCCACAATCCGGGTCCTCATTTTATCTACCTCAAAAGGATGGAAGGCTGAGTCAACCTTGAGCCTGGTGAGATTTGAACTTGCAGTAATTGCAGGCAGCTGGTGCTATTTTAACAGCACTTAGTCTGCTGCGCCACCAAGGCTCTTAGTAAATAATAGATAGATAGACAGACAGACAAACAGATGATAATTATGATAAAGCTGGGTGGTCTTCTTGCAGACGTTTCATGACCCAACTAGGTAACGTCATCAGCGCTAGAAGGGAGGAGGAGGATGAAGGCAATGAAGGAGTCCTTCGTGCTCTCTGAGTTTAATTATTTTCATACAAACATTTCATGACCAAACTAGGGAACATGAGACAATCCAACACTAAACGACACCCTAATCAAGAACTACCAAGAACGCTCCCATTGACACTGAGAGGGCAGGTCACTGGTGTATAAATAGAGCAAACCCTACTCCCTTTTAGCATTGATGATGTAACCTAGTTGGGTCATGAAAGGTCTGCAAGAAAACCACCAAGCTCAGAGAGCACCAAGGGCCCTCACAGTCCTCCTTTTCTTCCATTCCACAACCCCACTAGCACTGATGATGTTATCTAGTAGGGTCATGAAACGTATGCAAGAAAACTACAAAGCACCAAGGACCCCACAGTTCTCCTCTTCCTCCTCTCCTCAAACCCACTCCTTCTAGCACTGACGACATTACCTAGTTGGGTCATGAAACATCTGCAAGAAAACCACGAAGCTCAGAGAGCACCAAGGACCCGCAAAGTTGAACCCCTGAGCTACAAATCTTCTCTTCCACTGGTTCTTTGGGTCTGGTTCCATTGAAGCCCCTGTTGGGCCAGAAATGGCCACCGTCCCAGTTAAAGGGGCCTTACCTGCAACTGCCAGACGCTCTGGCTGTACCCGGAGACGTTGGTGACCGTTTCGCTCATCAGGGCAATCAGCATGTTGAGCAAGAGGATGTAGGTCAAGATGACGAAAAGGAGGACCATCAGCATCGCAATGTCGCTGTACTTTACATTCTCGTTGTACTCCAGGTCTCCCATGCCGATGGTGAACCTGAAGAGCAGCAGGGCAGTCTGAAATAACCCTGAATACACGGCCTGGTCTTTCGAGTCATCACTGAGCGGGTGAGATGCGTTGCGGGCGGGATGGGAAGCGCCCCCGGTGAGAATGATGAGAGCTGAAAGGAGTCGTTGAAATATCAATTCTGACAGAGCGTTTGCACTGTGACTACTATTAGGAGGCAACCCAACATACATTTAACAGTGGTTTATATACAAGACATATACAGAAATATACATAGTTGGCAAATACTTGACAAGCAATCAGTCTTCTTCTTAACTCTACACAGAGAACTCAGCAATGAATACCGGACACAAGGAGAGAAAATACGCCCTCTCCTGGCTGACTTATATAAACACCTCTTAAAGCAGTAAAAACTTTTGTGGACCCTTTTCTAGTCTACAACCGGCAATCCCAATGCTGATTCATCTTCACTGCGTCAGCCTTCCATTTCATCAGCTTTACAGTTGCATCAGCTGTACAGTCGGTCAGCTCTTAAATCTCAATGCCTTGGCAGATTCTTCCTCTGGAAACTTTTGGGGGAACCTTTTCAGTTTGAAGGACAGGAGGAGACCCAAAGTGGCTGGTCGATCTTTGGAGGCATCGTTGATTGTTCAGCTGATCTTATTGTTAGATTTTTATTTGCATCAAAATACCAAGACATCTAGGATTCTCGGGGCTTAAAACAGGCCTGCTGGACCATCTTGTTGTGGCTCCGACCCCCGAGCCCCTCTTATCGGAGGAGGAAGGCTCCGAACATGAAGGAGAGGAGTCGGCCAGGCCTCCGTCTCCAGGACCCTCCTCTCTGGCAATTCCTCAGGTGTCTGCCGAAGGAGAAGAGATTGGCCAGGAGCCAGGTGTCTCTGATCAGTCGGATAGCGACGACGGAGATAAGTTGTGGCTAGATCCACGCCAGCGTCGGCGAGACAAACGTACGCAGCAGAAGAGGCGGCGTGCCAGAGATTAAGCTGAGTCACTGGACCACACCCCACAGGCTATATAAGGGAGTGTGGTGGCCAATCAGACTCTGTGACGGACAAAGCTGAAACTTCTGGCAAGTCACTTGCACCTCTGGAAAACAACACCTAATCTGCTGTGGATTTAATTTACGAACTGGACTGTTTAAACTGTGTATATTTTGTTTGTGTTATCTGGTGGAGGAACAACCCCTCCTTCTTGGAGTAAAGTTCTTGGAAGGCAGCTAAGGAGTTGCTGCCAAGTTTCTGATAACTGACACTAGGTGTTTGAAAAGTTATTTAACCCCTGGCTGGCTGTTTGGGTGCGTGTGTGAGACAGGGACAGAACACATCTCTTTGACCAAGGACAACGAGAGCCGAACCTTTCCTTGACCCTTGACTCCCTCCTGCTCCGGTGGAAATGAGAAAAGGCTTATCTTGGCTATGCTCACCTGGGCCTCTCCCTGACACTCACCTGTTGCAAAGCCAAATAGGAAGATCACATAAACCATCAGGAAGTGCAGAAGGTCCCTCAAGATGGCCTGCAACAAGAATGAAAAGCCATGTGGAGAGTGGCCATTTTCAAACTCGGCACCTTTAAGATGGGTGGGCTTCAACCAGGGGTGAAATGCTCCCGGTTCAGACCGGATCGCCTAATCCGGTAACGATGAAGAGGGTGGTTCGGAGAACCGGTAGCAAAAATCCCTGCCCGCCCTCCCCCCCCCCCATACCCAGCTGAGCCGCACAATCATCAGAGGTTTTTTTTAACTTTTAAAAGCATTTTTTCTACAACCTCTTTGGCCGAAAAAATGCTTTAAAAGTACAAAAAAAAAAGCCTCTGATGATCGCGCGGCTCAGCTGGGATCCTCAGAGGCTTTTAAAAGCATTTTTTCTACAACCTCTTCAGAGGTTGTAGAAAAAATGCTTTTAAAAGCCTCTGAAGATCCCAGCTGAGTTGCCTGATCGGCAGAGGCTTTTTTTCTTTTAAAAGCCTCTGGCGATCCAAGCTGAGTTGCCTGATCGGCAGAGGCATTTAAAAGAAAAAAAGCCTCTGACGATCCCAGGCAACTCAGCTGGGATCATCAGAGCCTTTTGAAAGCATTTTTTTACAACCTCTTCGCCAAAGAGGTTGTAGAAAAAATGCTTTTAAAAGTAAAAAAATAAAATAAAAATTAACCACGCCCACCCAGTCACATTACCCCCTCCCCCACCCAGCCACGCCCACAGAACCAGTAGTAACAAATTTTAGATTTCACCCCAGCTTCAACTCCCCAAATCCATGGATCTTAAAGGGCGCCCAATTTGAAAATCACTGTTGTATGTTATTCATTGCCAAGGTTGCTACCACCACACGTACTGCTAACTGGGCAGGAAATAAATAAATCTATCTTGTCGTCAATAAAGGAGAATATTTGTAGCTCAGGGTTGAAATGAGGGGCCCTTGGTGCTCTCTGAGGCTGCTTGTTTCTTGCAGACTTATGTACCGTTTCGTGGTGCTTTTACAGCCCTCTCTAAGCTGTTTACAGAGTCAGCCTATTTCCCCCCAACAATCCGGGTCCTCATTTTACCGACCTCGGAAGGATGGAAGGCTGAGTCCAATTCTGAGCCTGATGAGATTCGAACTGCCAAACTGCAGGCAGCCGGCAGTCAACAGAATTAACTGCAGTACTGCATTCTAGCCACTGTGCCACTCCTTAAGCACTGATGATGTTACCTAGTTGAGTAATGAAACGCCTGCAAGAAAACAGGAGGAGCCTGAGTGGCGTAGCAGGCTAATGCCTCCTATTAAGGCAGCATTTAACATCCAGCTGCCTGCAATTACTGCGAGTTCTAATCTCACCAGGCTCAAGGTTGACTCAGCCTTCCATCCTTTTTGAGGTGGGTAAAATGAGGACCCAGATTGTGGGGGCAATAAGCTGACTTTGCATAAATATACAAAAGTATGAAGGCTACTGCTTCACGCATTGTAAGCCGCACTGAGTCTCCGGAGAAGGGCGGCATATAGATATAAATTAAAAAAAAAAACAAAAAAAACCCAAGCAAGCTCAGAGAGCACCAAGGGCCCTCATTTGCCTCGTACAGCAATTTTTCACCCTTAGGATGAAAAAATAGCTTTGCAAACCAGCTTTTTGCGTTATTTTAGGTCTTATGCAAGAAAGCGAAAAATCAAATTATTATTATTATTATTATTATTATTATTATTATTACTACTATTATTATTATTTGTATACCGCCCCTCTCCCGAAGGACTCGGGGCGGTGAACAGCCAACTAATAAAATACAAAAAATACAAAATTTAAAACAGTATTAAAATCCAATTTAAATAAATTTGGCCCACAGTTAAAACCCCTGTATTAAAACCCATAATTTAACAATTTCAGTTAAACCAATTTAAAAGAGTAGGTCAGGTCAGTCCGGCTTGATGAAACAGAAATGTCTTTAGGGCACCGTGGAAGGTGCGAAGATCTGGGATCCGTCGTATCTCCGGGGGCAACTTGTTCCAGAGGGCGGGTGCCCCCACAGAGAAGGCTCTCCCCCTGGGGGCCGCCAGCTGGCATTGTTTGGCCGACGGCACCCTGAGGAGCCCCTCTCTATGGGAGCGTACTGGTCAGTGGGAGGCTACCGGCGGCAGAAGGCGGTCTCGTAAGTACCCGGGTTCTAAGCCATGGAGCGCTCTAAAGGTGGTAACCAAGACCTTGAAGCGCACCTGGAAGACCACCGGGAGCCAGTGCAGCTCGCGCAGGAGAGGTGTTACATGGGAGCGCCGAGTCGCCTCCATCACCACCCGCACGGCTGCATTCTGGACCAGTTGGAGCCTCCGGGTGCTCCTCCAGGGGAGACCCATGTAGAGAGCGTTTCAGTAGCCCAAGCGGGACGTGACGAGGGCATGAGTGACCGTGCGTAGTGAACGTTGTGATGTTTCGCGTCGTGAACACTTCACTTAACGACCAAGCTGCCGGTTTCAACTCTGGTTGTTAAAACAAGAGTGACCTGTAAATGACCGGCTTCATTTAGATTCTGAACTGCAATCAGAAATCAGAAGCAATCCAATATTTGGAAACGGAAAAGATCCGGTCGTGTGACCTTACCTTCTGGATCATCACGATGTAGATTCCCGTCTGCTGGAGACCGCGGGTGTAATAGAGCATGTTCACCCAGCCTAAAAGCAAAGCGAACACCATGGGCAGCACGTATTTTTCCGTGTTTGCAAAGAACATCACGGATGAAGCCAGGATGGCGAGCGCCTGCACAAACCTGGCAAGGCCCAGAGAGAGAAACAGAAAAGAAGAGAAGAGCAACGAAGATGATTAAAGGCCTGGAGACAAAAACATACGAAGAACGGTTGCAGGATTTGGGTTTGGTCAGTCTAGAGAAAAGAAGGACTTAGAGGGGACATGATGAGCCTTGGTGGCGCAGCAGACTAAAGTGCTGTTAAGTAGCACCAGCTGCTTGCAATTACTGCGAGTTCGAATCCCACCAGGCTCAAGGTTGACTCAGCCTTCCATCCTTCCAAGGTAGGTCAAATGAGGACCCGGATTGTGGGGGCAATAAGATGACTTTGTATAAAAAAGAACACCGCTTGGTGGGGGGGGGGGGCAAAAGCGCTACTAAGCAGGTATATACAAAAGTATGTAGGCTATTGTAAGGCGCCCTGAGTCTCCGGAGAAGGGCAGCATATAAATCGAACCAATCAATCAATCAATCAATAGCAGTCTTCCAGTATTTGAGGGGCTGCCCCAAAGTAGAATTGGGGGTCAATTTATTTTCCAAAGCACCAGAAGGCAGGACAAGAAGCAACGGATGGAAACTAATCAAGGAGAGAAGCAACCTGGAATTTAAGGAGGAATTTCCTGACAGTGAGGACAATTAACCAGTGGAACAGCCTGCCACCAGAAGTTGTGGGTGCTTCATCACTGGAGATTTTAAAGAAAAGACTGGACAGCCACTTGGCTGAAATGGTATAGAGCAGGGGTGGGCAATTGTGGCTCTTTTACAACCTGTGGACTTCAACTCCCAGAATTCCTGAGACAGCCAAGCCAAGCTGTCTCAGGAATTCTGGGAGTTGAAGTCCACAGGTTGCAAAAGAGCCACAATTGCCCACCCTTGGTATAGAGCAGGGATGGCTAACCTTTTTGCCATCGCATGCCAAAAGCGTGGGGCAGCGGGGGGAATGCACACAGATGTCCACACCCTTAATTCAATGCCTCCTGGCACACACACACACACACACACGTGCATGTGCGCGCAAACCTCCCCACCCTTGCTCCCTATTTTTGGGCCTAGCGGGCCTATCTGAAGCCTCTGGAGGGCAAAAACGGCCTTCCCCACTCCCCCGGAGGCCCTCTAGAGGTCAGAAACGGCCCATTTCTCGACAGAAGGCCCCTTTTTCGCCCTCCCCAGGTTCCAGAAGCTTTCCTGGAGGCTGGGGAGGGCGAAAACGGCCTTCCCTTATCCTCCGGAGGCCCTCCGGAGATTCCTGCGAGGGGAGGCATGGGCAGGGCCAGCTGAAAATCAGCTGGCCGGGGTGTGCATGCCCGCTGGAGCTGAGCTAGGGCAACAGTTCACATGCCCGAAAAGATGGCTCCATGTGCCACCTGTGGCATACGTGCCATAGGTTCACCATCATGGATATAGGGTCTTCTGCTTGAGCAGGGGGTTGGACTAGATGACCTCCAAGGTCCCTTCCAACTCTGATATTCTTTTACTACCGGTTCTGTGGGCGTGGCTTGGTGGGCGTGGCAGGGGAAGGATACTGCAAAATCCCCATTTCCTCCCGATCAGCTGGGACTCGGGAGGCAGAGAATAGATGGGGGCGGGGCCAGTCAGAATTTTTACTATCGGTTCTCCGAACTACTCAAACTTTCCGCTACCGGTTCTCCAGAATTGGTCAGAACCTGCTGAAACCCACCTCTGATTATACATTATCTCAGTGATGGCGAATCTTTTCAGCACCGAGGGTTAGGGTTTGGGTACACCCAGGGCCCAAACCGGAATGTGTGTGCATGTGTGGAGCACTGGAAACCCGAAGACCAGCTGGCCGGTGCGCCCATGCCTGTTTTTTGGTTGGTTTGGGCTGTTTTCGAACTGTTTTCAGGGCATTTTTTTTGGCATTTTCAGGCTGTATTTTGGGCATTTTGGGCTGTTTTTTAGCGCTCCAGCACCTGTGAAGACCAGCTGCATGCCGGAAACCGGAAGAGCAGCTGGCGACGGCGTGTGTGCCGTAGGATCGCCAACACAGTTATATCTAATCCTTCCAGAAAAACTGCAATGTATACGCACGTACAGGAATATCTCGAAGCAACTGTCCACTAGAAGACTTTTCCAAGAGAAACGTCTCCTCCAGAAGTAAAAACTCTAAAAGGAAATAAATAGGGAGAGAAAAATCAGAATGCTGCATTGTGAGAAGGATGTGGGAAGGGATTTCAAAGACCCGGTTCACACTGGCCGGTTGTTAATTTGAGGGGCGATTGTGCAAAGGCTCTTGAGAGTGGAGCTGAGCTATTTTCAACGAGCTGTGCCACAGCTTGTGCCATGGTGTGGTGGCAGCAATGTATTCGGACCCGTTGTTCTGTTGTGGCCTGTCGGCCTCCAGTCCCTCCAGCAGCCGAATCAGAGGAGGAGGAGGCGTGGGAGTCAGGACCAGCATCAAGGCAACCTGAGACCTCCGAGGGGGAAGAGGGAATGGAGCTGGCAGAGAGAGAGAGAGAGAGAGAGAGAGGCGGAGCCTGGGCCGTCCGTCAGCCCTCAGATGGAGAGTCAACAGCCCCCAGGTCTGGAGGTAGTTGATGAGAAAGAGGAGGAACAGCTGGGTCCAGTGCCTGACGCAAGGATGCGCAGAAAGCAGAGGAGAGGAGAGCAGTAGAAATCTATGGGCCAGTCCTTCGGACAGAAGAGCCAATACTGCTAGCGAAACCCCACCCGAGCTCTGGGGATAAAAATCAAGGGGCAGAGATGAATAGATGTGCCAGACAACTATTCATCTTCTGGCCAGAAGGACTTATTAGCCTGCTGAGAGAGATTTTTTGCTGGGGCTCCTGGCGCTCCTAATAAAGGGAACAATTAGGTAACTACAGAGGGTTTGTCGTGTTTTGGAGCCAGGTCAGAAAAGCCGGGTCACATATCAATGGCAGAAGTACATGTATGAATACAGGTAGCCCTCATTTTATGACCACAAAAGGGATCGGAACATTTGTTGTTAAACCGTGAGGTTGTTAAGCGAGACACCCCATGTGTGCAATTTGCCACCTTCCCTGCTGGCTTCCCCATTGACTTCGCTTGTCGGAAGCTGGCTGGGAAAGTCACAAATGGAGATCATGTGACCAGGGGTGAAATCTAACATTTTTCCCTACCAGTTCTGTGGGTGTGGCTTGGTGGGGGGATGTCCTATGACTGAGTGGGCGTGGCCAACTCAATGTCACTCACAGCCATGCCCACTCAGTCACAAGACCCCTCCACCAAGCCACAGCCAAAGAACCTGCTAGGAAAACATTTTTAATTTCTATACTGCCGCCCGCTCACCGCCCGCTTGCCCTTCGCCTTAGGTCAGGGGCTGGGGCCCAGGGATGCGCCATTCCCTGAAGCCCCAGAGCCGCCTGCTCGCTGCCTGCCTCAACCGGGTTGGGGAATGCACCATGGTGTGTCCCGGGCCCCAGTTCCCGATCCAAGGCAAAGGGTGAGTGGGCGGCGAGTGGGCAGCGGCTCTGGGGCAAGGCCAGAGTCAGTGAATAGTGCATTCCCCGACCCGGTTGAGGCAGGCGGCAAGCAGGCGGCGGCTCCGGCCTCAGGGAATGGCGCATCCCTGGGCCCCAGCCCCCGACCCAAGGTGAAGGGCAAGTGGGAGACGAGCAGGCAGCAAGTGGGCAGCAAGCGGGTGGTGAGTGGGCAGTGAGCGGGCAGCAGCTCCGGGGCAAGGCCAGAGTCGAGGAATGATGCATTCCCAAATCTGGTTGAGGCAGGCGGTGAGCAGGCAGTGGCTCCGGGGCCTCGGGGAATGGCACATCCCTGGGCCCTGACCCAAGGCGAAGGGCTAGCAGGCGGCGAGGTGGCAGCGGCTCCGGGGCAAGGCCAGAGTCTCTTTCTGGGTGTGTCACTTCTGCCTGTTGGGCCACTTCCTGAAGCTAGCAGCTCCGCAGCCAGCCGCTTTGCTTTTTCCCTCATTTTCCTCATGGGAGGCTTGCGTGGTGGCACCAGCAGAAGTGCTGCAGGGAAGTGGCCCAACAAGCAGAAGTGCTGCACCCAGAAAAAAAAAAGGGCAAGAGGGGCCAGGGGGCTGCAGAGGCGAAGGCAAGCTCTGGGGCAGCAGCAGCAGCGCTCTGGGAGAGAGGGCGGATGTCCCGGGGCTGCACATGCAGTGCCGCCACCACCACCTCACTCGGCCCCAGCGCATGGACAGAGGTTAAAACCAGGAAGTAATGACTTCTGGGTGGGTGGGCGGAGCCTCCAGCTGCCATTGCTACCGGTTCTCTGAACTACCGGCCATCATCGCTACCGGATCTGCTGATCCGGTCTGAGCCGGGAGCATTTCACCTCTGCATGTGACCCCCCCCAAAGATGCCACAACCACCATAAGACACTTTTTTTCAATGTTGTCCCCAAAGTGCTTTTTCAGGAGGCAACTGGACTTTTTGATTTTTCTCTGAAGACATTTCGGTTCTCATCGAAGAAGCTTCTTCAGCTCTGACTGGATGGTGGGGAAAGGAAGGATTTATACTCCAATGACAGGTGGCCATTGGCATCCTTGGTTGTTAAACGAATGGTTGTAAAACTAGGGTTACATATATAAAAATGCATGTGTGGTCAGAGGAGCCGTAAACAAAAAGGGGGCATCCTACCTGAGCTATGAAGAGATAAATGCCACCAATTAAAATGATCACAGCTCCAAGAAGTCTTAATAAGTTCTGGAATGTCACTGTTGTTGGAACAAGAGGCTGTAAAGAGAGGAAGAGAGCAGGCTAAGCACAGGGACTTTGGCACTGAGAAGATGGCAGATCCTTCAGAACGGTGTTCCACAACCTTGGCAGCTTTAAAATGGGTGAACTTCAACTCCCAGAATTCCCCAACCACCCATGCTTTAAGATAGGTGGACTTCCACTCCCAGAATTCCCCAGCCATCATGCTTTAAGATGGCTGGACTTCAACTCCCAGAATTCCCCAGCCAGCATGCTTTAAGAGGGGTGGACTTCCACTCCCAGAATTCCCCAGCCTGCATGCTTTAAGATGGGTGGACTTCCACTCCCAAAATTCCCCAGTCACCATGCTTTAAAATGGCTGGACTTCAACTCCCAGAATTCCCCAGCCATCATGCTTTAAGAGGGGTGGACTTCCACTCCCAGAATTCCCCAGCCATCATGCTTTAAAATGGCTGGACTTCAACTCCCAGAATTCCCCAGCCACCATGCTTTAAGAGGGGTGGACTTCCACTCCCAGAATTCCCCAGCCACCATGCTTTAAGAGGGGTGGACTTCAACTCCCAGAATTCCCCAGCCATCATGCTTTAAGAGGGGTGGACTTCCACTCCCAGAATTCCCCAGCCAGCCTGCTTTAAGAGGGGTGGACTTCCACTCCCAAAATTCCCCAGTCAGCCATGGGAATTGAAGTCCATAAATTTTAAAATTGCCAAGATTGGACACCCTTGGCCGAGATCTTCTATATTTCATCTAAAGTATCTGCATCCTTCTCAGCTTTGTGTCATTTACAAAGAGATGGATTCTTTCTGCACAGTCACCCAAGTCATTGACACACAGGACCAAGATCCTCCTCTCAAAGCTTCCCTCCTCTCTGGCATGATCTCCTCCCCAGGTGCACTCAGGTAGCTCCCTGGGCACCTATCAGTAGTATGATTTATATTTTAGCATTTTATACAAGAGATTATCATGAGATAAAGATTTGGAGGTATTGCGGCGATCCAGATAAACTATGTCTACAGCATTCCCCCTATCTACTAAGTTAAGAATTCTACTAAAGTTGTTGAAATTAGTCTCGTGTGATTTGCTTATAACAAAGCCATGCTGGCTCTTGTAGCAGGGCTTCCAAACACATTAATATCCAAACACATCAATAAAACCAGGGGTGGGATTCAACCGGTTTGGAGTGGTTCAGGTGAACCAACGATCAGCTGGCCCCGCTCACCCACCCACGGGTGAAATGCTCCAAGTTCGGACTGGATCGGCCAACCTGGTAGTGATGGTGGCGGGTGGTTCAGAGAACCGGTAGCAAAAATCCCTGGCCGCACATACACACCCCATGCCCAGCTGAGCCGCGTAATCATCAGAGGATTTCTTTTTAATTTTTAAAAGCATTTTTTCTACAACCTCTTCGGCTGAAAAAATGCTTTTAAAAGTTTTTTTTAAAAAAAGCCTCTGATGATCGTGCAGCTCAGCTCATCGTCAGAGGCTTTTAAAAGCATTTTTTTTTACCTCAGCCAAAGAGGTTGTAGAAAATTTAAAAGAAAAAAAAACCTCTGACGATTAGGCAACTCAGCTGGGATCGTCAGAGGCTTTTAAAAGCATTTTTTACAGCCTCTTCAGCCGAAGAGGTTGTAGAAAAAATGCTTTTAAAAGAAAAAAAAAGTTGGCCACGTCCACCCAGTCACTTTACCACCACCACCACCAAGCCATGTCCACAGAACCGGTAGTAACAAATTTTACATTTCACCACTGCATCCATGTCAGATATTGCCTACGTATGATGCCCCAGGCACCAGAAGGGGTTAAGTCTTCTAAGTCTACAGACATCCCATGTGACTGTATAAACCAATGAACTCCCTTATTGGAGTCATACCCACAAATCAATTGGATATCTTCCCTAATTCTCTCCATCCATCTCAGCAAGACAACAGTGAACTTCTCTCCCTCTCAACCTCTGAGTTATACA
>WNWU01000013.1:26381587-26393347 GCA_012654045.1 Ptyas mucosa
GCATCATGAGGTAAAAATCTACACAGCAGGAGCATCATGAGGTAAAAATCTACACAGCAGGAGCATCATGAGGTAAAAATCTACACAGCAGGAGCATCATGAGGTAAAAATCTACACAGCAGGAGCATCATGAGGTAAAAGTCTACACAGCAGGAGCATCATGAGGTAAAAATCTACAGAGCAGGAGCATTATGAGGTAAAAATACACAGCAGAAACATCATGAGGTAAATCAAGGGATGTCAAACTCGTGACATGTCGTCATGTGACATGTCACAACTTTTCCTCCCTTTGCTAAAATGGTGGTGGGGGTGGCCAGCACATGACATTTGGCCTGCGGGCTGCGAGTTTGACACCCCTGAGGTAAATCAACACAGCAGGAGTATCATGAGGTAAATCAACACAGCAGGAGCATAATGAGGTAAATCGACGTAGCGGGAACATCTTGAGGTAAACCACAGAGCAAACAGGGCACACAGAAAAAAGGCGGGAAAAATGGAAATACCTCCTCTATACCCAAAACAACCAATCACAATTCAGATTGCTTCATGCAGGAGCACTCTCCAAACAATCAACCACAACTGTGTGTCCTGGCTCATGGCACAACCCCACTGCTCCAGCTACTAAATTGTTAAATATGTTAACGGAGAAGAAAGGAAGATTCAAAGCTCTGTGTTCTCAGTTAGTAGTGTTTAGTCCCCACTAGACTACAGGTCTCCAAAGTGGGCAAAATTGAACTCCAAGATGAAGTGTTTGGAGATCCCTCTGTTGTGTTAGATTGCTGAAGTGTTGGGAGACATTCTCTAGATATAACTTCTGAAATTTCAGGCCAGACCAGTATGGATAAAATATTGAATTTATCTAAATACCCACATATAGAAACTGGACAAAGATAATATTGTCCTTTATTCGCAAGGCAGTTTAAAGAAAATTAAAAGAATAAAATACCTTATTCATTTTTTAAAAAAAAGAACCTGAACCACCTTTTTCAGAAAGGGTTTTGCCCAAAGGGAGGAAGAAGAAAAAGAGGAAGGAGAAAAAGAGGGAAGGAAGGAAAGGAGGAAAGGAGGAAGAAAAAAGAGAAAGGAGGAAAAGGGAGGGAGGGAGGGAGGAGGAAAGAGAAAAAGAGAAAAAGAGAGAGGGAGGAAAGAAGGAGGAGGGGAAGAGGAAAAAAAGAAGGAGAAGGAGGAAAAGAGCAGAGAAGATCTTGAGAAGAGCCATTCTTGACTAGACCCACTCACTGGAGTGTTGCTGCTGTAGGCCAGGATCTCCAGCACTGAGTTCTCCTCACAGCTGTCGATGGAGGTCAGGTCGTAGAGGGAGATGTGGATGGGACCATAGGTCCACTCAGTGAACTTGCGCGAAAGGTGCTGGAACTTGGGGTCCTTCATCTCTCGGTGGAGCATGTGCTTGAGGATCTGGAGAGACCAAAATGGTTGAGTTAGTGACAGGAGTGTCTCTAGAGGTCAAGTCAAAATGATCTCCATATCCAGCCATCCTGTTGACATTTTTGACCTTGGAGATATCTCTGATAACAAAGCTACATAATCAAGAAAAGGTCTCCTCAGACATGACTCTCTTTGGACTTTTGTCCTCTTGACTAGATCCATCACCTCTTTTCTCTACTTTGTCTCCAAGATCAAGAAGATGTGAGAAACCACAACAAAGTCAAGGGGACGTCTCACAAACACCACAACAAAGTCATACAAATAATATGATTGTGTACAGGGACGTCCTCGGCTTACAACCGCAACGGAGCCCTCAAATTTCCACTGCTAAGCAAGACAGTTGTTCACTGAGTTTTGCCTCATTTTACGACTTTCCTTGCCACAGTTGTTGCCGCAGCTGATAAGTTAGTAACCCAGTCATTAAGTGAATCTGGCTTCCCCATCAGCTTTGCTTGTCCAAAGGTCATAAAAGAGGATCACATGACCCCGGGAAACCGCAATCATCATAAATATGAGTCAGCTGCCAAACATCTGAATTTTGATAGTGTGACCACAGGAATGCTGCAACGGTCGTAATTGTGAAAAATGCCACTGTAACTTCAAATGGTTGAGGGGTCCTTGGTGCTCTCTGAGCTTGACCAAGGACCCCTCATTTCAACCCTGAGTTACAAATATTCTCTGTTACTGGTACTTCAGATGGTTCCTAAACAAATGGTTGTAAGTCGAGAACTACATATCCTGGCAAGGAGGGAGATTACCTCGACTTTCCCAGTTTTGGCAGCCAGCTTCAAAGGAGTCAGTTCTTTCAGGTTGACAATCTCTTCCAATTTGCAGGAACGGTCAATCTCGGCCCCTTTCATCAAGATCATGTCGTACATGTTGACCACGAGCTCGGTGTTCTTCTCTGTGTCGTTGGCCACCATCACCAGCGCATGGAGGACGGTGTTGCCCATGGAATCCTGTTCAGTCAGCCTGGCCTTCTGGTGAGGATTATCCAGGAGGTACATAATCACCTCTGGCTGGTTGGTACAAGCAGCCAAGGACAGAGGAAGTTCACCTGGAAGAGAGGGGATGATGGACCAAGGTTGCATTGAGACCTGTGGACTTCAACTCCCAGAATTCCCCAGCCAGCAGGTCTTCAAGTGACAAAAGTTGAAGTCCACAGGTCTTTAAATTTTGTGGACTTCAACTCCCAGAATTCCCCAGCCAGTAGGTCTTCAAGTGACCAAGATTGAAGTCCACAGGTCTTTATGTCTTGTGGACTTCAACTCCCAGAATTCCCCAGCCAGCAGGTCTTCAACTGGCCAGAGTTGAAGTCCACAGGTCTTTAAGTCACCCATGCTGGCTGGGGAATTCTGGGAGTTGAAGTCCACCCATCTTAAAATTACCAAGGTTGAGAGGCAGTGGAATAATGGCTACAAGTAGCCCTCAACTTGCAACCACGTCAAGCCCAAAATTTCTGTTGCTAAACAGAAATGGTTGTTAAGTGAATCTCGCCTAATTTTGCTACCATTTTTGCCACGATTGTTAAGTGAATCACTGCAGTTGTTTAGTTAGGAATTTGTTAAGTGAATCTGGCTTCCCCATTGACTTTGCTTGTCAGAAGGTTGCAAGAGGGGATCACGAGACCCCAGGACACAGTGACTGTCATAAATATGAACCAGTTGGTAAGTATCTAAATTTTGATCACATGACCATGGGGATGCTGCAATGGTCGTGTGAAAAATGGTCATAAGTCCCTTTTATCAGTTCCATTGTAACTTTGAACTGTGACTAAACAAACAATTATAAGTCGAGGACTACTTGAAAATCAGCCAAAATACCCCCCCCCCCTTTATTCTGGCTTTAAGGAGAACATCTTACCCAATTTTACCCATTCTCAGAAATTTAAAACTTTTCCAACTAAAATGGTACCTCAATAAAGATAAAAGGTAAAGGTTCCCCTTGCACATATGTGCTAGTCGTTCCTGACTCTAGGGGGCGGTGCTCATCTCCGTTTCAAAGCCGAAGAGCCAGCGCTGTCCGAAGACGTCTCCGTGGTCATGTGGCTGACATGACTAAACATCAAAGGCGCACGGAACGCTGTTACCTTCCCACCAAAGATGGTCCCTATATTTCTAGTTGCATTTTTTATGTGTTTTCGAACTGCTAGGTTGGCAGAAGCTGGGACGAGTCACGGGAGCTCACCCTGTTACACAGCACTAGGGATTCGAACTGCTGAACTGCCGACCTTTCAATCGACAAGCTCAGCATCTTAGACACTGAGCCACTGCGTCCCTTCCTCAATACTCATTGTTAATTGATTCGTTGTTAATTGGTACCTCAATACTCATTGTTAATTGATTCTGGGAGCTGCGATGAGTACCAAAAACGATGAGTACCAAGAAGAAGACAACAAATAAATTTTTCCTGTAAGGAATAATGTAATGAGTCACAACGCAACTGACACCTACAAGTTTTCGTTTGTGAATTGATATCAAACAAATGACAAGTACAAATTTCGTGTTAAAATGTGTTGAGGACCGAATTCGATGAGTTTCATGTAAAAAACTCACATGGCTTTTAAAAACTTCACTTGGCCCTCAAAACCACCGTGAGTACCCACTTGTATCTCTGTGGAATGAAACCTGAGTTTTCTCCTGCTGCCATACCAAAATAAAAGTAGGCCCCTTTGCGGTGTGGCTGGAAGAAACGGCCAGAAGCCTTGACGTGGACATCAGCCTCGTTCTCCACCAGGATCTTCACAAGATCTAAGTTCCTCTTCTCGATGGCGATGTGGAGGGCTGTGTGGCCTGCAGAGAAGGGGAGAAATGGCACCAGAGAAAAATGGAAGGGTTTATCAGGGGTATCCAAAATTTAGATTAGGAGTCAGCAACCTGCAGCTCTGGAGCCGCATGCGGCTCTTTCACCCCTCTGCTGCGGCTCCCTGTCACTTAAAATAGGCGTCACAACCGCCAATGTGCGACACCAATCGGCATGTGATTTATTGAGCTTTTCAACCCCTGGTAGACCAACCATGGATAAATCCAAGAAAAGAAAAGTTTCAGAAGAAAACAGAATGTTTAATTCAGCTATATAGCCTAGTTTTGTGGCCGCTCAAGAAATAGTCAGGCTCCTGGTGTTTTGTGGCTCCCGGTGTTTTCTTTTCTGTGGGAAACAGGTCCAAATGGCTCTTTGAGTGTTTAAGGTTGCAGACTGCTGGTTTAAATCAAAACAGTCAACACAGCAGCTGCCATAGGGCCATGAAGAAGAAACAAGATGAAGAAGAAGAACCAAGATGAAGAGGAAGGAGGAGGAGGTGGCAAGCGAGAAGAAGGCAGGCAGGCAGGCAGGCAGGCAGGCAGGAAGGAAGGAAGCAAGGAATTGTCCTCTTAAGGTCCTCGGTGGTGATGGTGGCCATCTTGACTTTTGTGATCACATCCCTGGTTCTCTATTCAGAAATGCACACAAGTTTGTTATGTTAACATATGTGGCCATTGAAACTGATTAAATACATAAGGATTCCCCAAGTTTGTTGGCTAAAATATTATGGGATTCCCATAAGATCTTGCAAGAGGAAAAGGAGAAGGGAGAAGAGAAGAGAAGAGAAGAGAAGAGAAGAGAAGAGAAGAGAAGAGAAGAGAAGAGAAGAGAAGAGAGGAGGAGAAGGAGGAGGAGGAGAAGGAGAAGAAGAAGAAGAAGAAGAAGAAGAAGAAGAGAGGAGGAGGAGGAGGAGGAGGAGGAGAAGAAGAAGAAGAAGAGGAAAAAGAAGAAGAAGAAGAAGAAGGTGATCATCATCATCTGGCTGGGCTAAACTGGCTGAGTTTCAGGAAGAGGAAGGAAGGAAGGAAGGAAGGAAGGAAAGAAGGAAGAAAGGAAGGAAGGAAGGAAGGAAGGAAGGAAGGAAGGAAGGAAGGAAGGAAGGAAGTTCCAACCTATGTCAACTGAAGATCTCCTTCCAGCCACCCCACCCTAGAAAACAGAGTCCTCCACCCTCAACGTCCCATGAAGGAGCCTGACCTTTGTAGTAGCTGCCAGTGCAAGTGGCGTTGACCAAAGGGTTGGGGTTCTGGGTCTCCTTGTCAATCTTCAAGAGCTCAGGGATGGTGGGGTTCTTCCCGTCTTTCAAATGGAGCAAGGCCTTCATCAAACAGGTCTTGCCCGTCTTCCCATCTGGAAGAAAGAAGCCCAGGGAAGGAAGCTTGGGTGATGCCCGTCCCGTCTTCCATCTTCCTAAAGTGGTGTTTCTCCACGTTGGCCAACTGAAGATGGGTGGACTTCAACTCCCAGAATTCATTGGGATATATACCACTGGATTGCCCTGTCAGTGTTGGTGGGAATGTTCTTGGTGGTTCCTTGATTAGGCTGGGGTTTAATGTAGGCCCCTGTATATAAACAGAGAGCAAATCTCATACTCCCTTCTAGCACTGATGATGTTACCTAGATGGGTCATGAAACGTCTGTAAGAAAACCACCAAGCTCAGAGAGCACTAAGGATTCCACAGTCATCTTCCTCTTCCCAATCCTTCTCCTCTCTGCAAACCGCCCCTCCCTTCTAGCATTGATGACGTTACTTAGCTGGATAACGAAATGTCCGCAAGAAAACCACCAATAACCCCACAGTCCTCCTCCTCCCAACACCCATTCCCTTCTAGCACTGATGATGTTACCTAACTGGGCCATGAGAAAATAACCAAGTTCAGAGAGCACTCCTCGTCCTCGTCCTCGTCCTCGTCCTTGTCCTCCTCCTCCTCCCTTCTAGCACTGATGACATTACCTAACTGGGTCCTGAGAAAATCACCAAGCTCAGAAATGATCCACATTTCTCTCCTCCTCCTCCTCCTCCTCCTCCTCCTCCCCCTCCCCCTCCCATTGCGCTCTAGCACTGATGATGTTACCTAGTTGGGTCACGAAACGTCTGCAAGGAAACCGCCAAGCTGAGAGAGCACCAAAGGCCGCACTCTTCTGTTGGTAGTTTTATGAAGCTTATCCATTTTTTACACTGATGTTCATAAAGACATGAGAGTCAGCAAGAAACAGTAAGCGATCTACCTCTATATTTAGTGTCGGTGAGAAAGCTGGACGTTTTCCGCAGATAATCACTTAGGCCGTTAAGCAGTTCAGGATCTCCCGCAACCACGGCTTGAAAAATGCGCTCCCTGTCAAAGCGATTTGGATCATCCGGTCTGCAGAAGAGAAAGGAAAAGGATCCAGGCGGGATTCGGTCCTACAGTCCTCTGGTCGGTCCATTTGCTCTCTAAAGTGAATACAGCTCATCCGCCTGGAATCCACACTGTATATCGGACATTAACATGATTGAGTGGGTCCAGAGGTATTTTACGAGAAGAGTCCTCCACTCCTCTACTCACAACAGAATCCCTTATGCCACCAGGGTTGACAATCATAATCATAATCATAAGTTTATTTGTCAAGCATATATAAGATAATAGGTAGAAGTATAAACATAATTTGAATACATGAAAAGAGTACGTAAAAAGGAATATTAGGACAGGGAGGTAGGCACGCTGGTGCACTTATGCACACCCCTTACAGACCTCTTAGGAATGGGGTGAGGTCAACAGTAGACAGTTTAAGGTTAAAGTTTTGGGGGTTTGGGGAAGAAACTATAGAGTCAGGTAGGGCATTCCAGGCACTACCTGGAATGCACCACTCTTTTACTGAAGTCATATTTTCTGCAGTCGAATTTGGAACGGTTTACCTTGAGTTTGTATCTATTATTTGCTCATGTATTGTTGTGGCTGAAGCTGAAGTAGTCATTGACAGGTAGGACATTGTGGCAGATGATTTTATGTACTATGCTTAGGTCAGACTGAAGTCGGCGTAGTTCTAAATTGTCTAAGCCCAAAATTTGGACTCTGGTGGCATAAGGCATTTTATTGAGGTTAGAGGAATGGAAGACTCTTCTCGTAAAGTATCTCTGGACTCCCTCGATTGTATTTATGTCTGATATGCAGTGTGGGTTCCAGACAGATGAGCTGTATTCAAGAATTGGTCTAGCAAATGTTTTGTATGCTCTAGTTAGTAGTACAACATTACCAGAGAAGAAGCTATGCAACATTAGGTTAACAACTCTTAATGCCTTTGTGGCAATGTTGTTACAGTGGGCTCGGGCACTTAGATCTTTAGAAATGAGTACTCCAAGGTCCTTGACAGAGTGAGGGTCATCTATCCACAATCTGGAACTGTGCCGCCTGCGGTCCGATCTAAGCGTAGTGCACAAAATTGTCTGCTACAACGTATTGCCTATCAATGACTACTTCAGCTTCAACCTCAATAATACATGGGAAAAAATCCATACAAACTCAAGGTAAACCACTCCAAACTAGATTGCAGAAAATACAACTTCAGCAACAGAGTGGTCAGTGCCTGGAGTGCTCTACCTGAGTCCGTTGTTACATTCTCAGACCCCCACAGCTTCAACCTCAAACTGTCTACCGTGGATCTCACCCACAGGTGAGATTCAGCCGGTTCAGCTGGACCAGTTCTGGTGAACTGTTAGTTACGGCTAGGGGCTGGTCCCACCCCCTGCCATGGCGCTATCCCGTCTTATATAATTGTTGTGTTTTTGACACAGCGCGCATGTGCGTAAGGCACATGCAAGAGTGAAGCTAGCCCGTCCTATACAATCACCGTGTTTTTGACGCAGTGCGCATGTACGCGCATGTGAAGCCCACCTCTGACCTCACCCCATTACTAAGAGGTCCGTAAAGAGGGCGTGCATAAGCGCACCAGTGTGCCTATCGTCCCTGTCCTACTGTCCCTGTTGTGGCCCATCAGCGGCCTGTGCAGATTGTAGCTGATTCCGACAACGAGGAGGCTGTTGTGGTGCTGCGCCAGCAGCCTGTGCAGCTGGTGCTCGAGTCGGACACTGAGGAGGCTGGAGAAGATGTAGTACCAGAGGCAGGGATTCAGCCAGGGCCTTCAGAACCTCCAGAAGCTTCTTTAAGTGAACAGGATGAAGAGGAGGAGCCTCTTCTCAATGCACAGGCGCGCAGAGCTACCAAAAGGCAGGAGTGGCTCCTCAGGAGGAGGTCTCCTCGAGAGTAAGGCTTGGGGCTAATTGGCCACTCCCTTAGCCTATTTAAGGAGGAACGCCGCTTGCAGCAAACTGTAGGGAACAACTTTAGTTCACTCTCCTTCGCGTCTGGATTCTCTGCAAAATTGCTTCTGGGCTTTCTGCCAACTCTAGTAAGACTCTAATTACCTTATCTTAGAATTCTGGTAGGCTGTTAAGACACTTTATTAACAGCCTTTGGTTGATAAAGACTGAGTTATTTGAGTAAAGTAAGCTTTGTATAGAGTTTGTGTATGCTGTGTTCTTTGGTGTCCGTAGCTGGGGCAGAACAGTCCCCATTTATCTGTACTTACTTCCCTTGTTTATGTTGATACTTATGCCTGCTATCTTGTACATGTTTGATTAAACAAAAAAACAGACAAATGAGTAAATACATAAATAATAATGAAAGAAGGAAGGAAGGAAGGAAGGAAGGAAGGAAGGAAGGAAGAAAGAAAGAAAGAAAGAAAGAAAGAAAGAAAGAAAGAAAGAAAGAAAGAAAGAAAGAAAGAAAGAAAGACAGACCACAGACCAGGGGTGAAATGCTACCAGTTTGGACTGGTTCAGATAACCAGTACCAATGGCAGCTCTGCTCACCCGCCCAGTCATTGTTACTTCCTGGTTTTAACCAGGAAGTAACCTTTTTTTACCCTCTGTGCATGCAGATTTCACCCCTGCCACGGACCATCCAGAGATCCCCTCATCCGCTGCAGGAATGTGCCCCAATAAGCATTTCATTTGCTTGATCTCATTCAGAGAACAGTAGGAGCTTGACATTGGTTTGCAGGGCTGGCCCAAATGTTCAGCAATGAAGATTTTTGTTTCGTGATCTTATTATTGGACAGGTATTCTTTTATTTCTCTGAGCCATAGCAAAATAATGTGACCGTCCCTGCCTGCCAAATTCTAAGTTGTTGGACAAGACACACAAGGAAAGGGAGGTGGGGAGGGAAGAGGAATCAAGCAGCTTGTGACACCCCACTTCATAAAAACCCAAGTTGGGATATAAACAGTTTAAGAATTCTTGACACAATCATTGCCAATCAGTTAAAGCTGAGAGATGGTCACATATGTTTATTTCTAAATAGATTGCACTTGTTTTCCGCCTGGACTACTGTAATGCTCTCTACATGGGGCTCCCCTTGAGGAGCACCCGGAGGCTCCAACTGGTCCAGAATGCGGCCATGTGGGTGGTTATGGGAGCGACGTGGCGTTCCCACGTAACACCTCTCCTGCGCGAGCTGCACTGGCTCCCGGTGGTCTTCCGGGTGCGCTTCAAGGTATTGGTTACAGCTTTAGAGAGCTCCATTGCTCAGGACCTGGGTACTTACGAGACCGCCTGCTGCCATCGGTAGTCTCTCACCGGCCAGTACGCTCCCACAGAGAGGGGCTCCTCAGGGTGCCGTCGGCAAAACAGTGTCAACTGGCAGCCCCCAGGGGGAGAACCTTCTCTGTGGGAGCACCTGCCCTTTGGAACGAGCTCCCTCCGGAGATACGGAGGATCCCGGATTTACGCACTTTCCGCCGTGCCCTCAAGACTTTTTTATTCCAATAAGCGGGGCTGGCCTCACTCTTTTTAATTGTTTAATTTTAATTTTAATTGTTTTTAAAAACAGGGGTGTTTTAATTAGTATGGGCCAAATCTATTTAATTTGTCTTAAATTGTTTTTAAATTTTATATTGTATCTGTTTTATTTATGGCTGTTCACCGCCCTGAGTCCTTCGGGAGTAGGGCGGTATATAAATCTAAATAAACTCAAACTCAAACTGTAATTATGAGAGCCAATTTGGACTAGGGATTAAGGCACCAGCCTAGAAAGCAGGAGATTGTGAGTTCTAGTCCCGCTTTAGGCATGAAAGCCAGCTGGGCTCCTTTGGGCCAATCACCAGGAGACGGTGAGTTCTAGTCCCATTTTAGACATGAAAGTCGGCTGGATAACTTTGGGCCAATCACCAGGAAACGGTGAGTTCTAGTCCCACTTTAACCATGAAAGCTGGCTCATAGATTAATAAAGTTGGAAGATTAATAATAAGTTAATAAGGTTAATAATAGGTTGGAAAGCTCAGTGCCTTTGAACCAATCACCAGGAGACTGGGAGTTCTAGTCCCGCATTAGGCATGAAAGCCAGCTGGGTGATTTGTGGTCAATCACCAGGAGACAGTGAGTTCTAGTCCCGCCTTAACCATGAAAGCTGGCTCATAGATTAATAAAGTTGGAAGATTAATAATAAGTTAATAAGGTTAATAATAGGTTGGAAGGCTCAGTGCCTTTGAGCCAATCACCAGGAGATGGTGAGTTCTAGTCCTGCCTTAGGCATGAAAGCTGGTTGGGTGACTTTGGGCCAGCCCCTCTCTCTCTCAGCCCAACCCAACAGGGGAAAATAGAAGGAGGAAGGTACCTCGGATGAGTTCACCATCTTGAGTGATTTGTAAAAATAACAAAGGCAGGAAACAAATGATAAAAACAAATAATTGTGTCGTGCATCGCTTGCAGGTCATCTAATCCAAGATAAGCCCAAATCCAATATTCCTGCGCTGGACTGCAAGGCAACCCATGAACCTTTGACAGAGATCAACGCAAAAGTTCTTTCTGGTGGTGAAATTCTGCGAAATAATTCTCACCGGTTATTTATCAGTGAGAAATAACTTACGTGACGAGTCCCGGCCGGTAATTCAGATTCACCCGAATCCGGGGGGAGGGAGGGGCTTCCTTCTGGAAAGGGGTCTCCAAGGGTGGCGGTCCATGCTCCGTCCCAGCTGCCCCCTTCGCAGCTGCGTTCGAATCCTCTCCAAAGCCATCATCCGTCTCCAGGACAAACGGGGATTTCTTCATCGTCCAGGTTGGGAAGCTGGCAGGGTGACAATGGCAAATGGGACAAGGGCTGACCCAGACGGCTGGCAAAACTGGACCAAGGGGGGGCAGGGTTGTGGGGAAGGGGTTGGGTTAGATATGGGGGTCCGGGAGGGTTAGTCCACCTTCTTTCAGTAGAAGAGGAGGATGTAAAACTGGCAAGCAAATAGAATGGAGGAGGAAAAAGAGGAGGAGGAGAGGCAATATAAGTAATCCTCAATTTACAAGCATTCATTTAGTGACCATTCGAAGTTACGATGGCACTAATTTACGACCGTTTTTCACACTTATGACCATTACAGCATCTATGTGGTCATGTGATCAAAATTCGCAACTGGCTCCTGTTTGGAATGGAATGGAATGGAATAGAATAGAATAGAATAGGGATAGGGATAGGGATAGGGATAGGG
>WNWU01000013.1:26411837-26428756 GCA_012654045.1 Ptyas mucosa
AAAAAAAGGAAAGGAAGATGAGAAAGGGAAAAATGAGAAAGAAAAAAAGAAAGAAAAGGAAGGAAAAAGGGAAAAAATGAGAAGGAAAGGAAGAAAGAAGGAAGGAAGGAAGGAAAAGACAGGAAGGAGAAATGAAAGAAAAGGAAGAGAAAGAGAAAAAGATGTGAACAAAGGAGAAGAAAGAAAAGGAGATGAGAAAGGGAAAAAGATGGGAAAGGAAAAGAATGGAAGAGAAAAATAAAAAGGAAAATAAGAGGAAAGGGAAATGAAAGGGAAAAATGAAAAGGAAAAAGAAAAGGAAGGGAAAAGACAGAAAAATGAAAGAAAAGGAAGGAAGGGAAATGAGAATGGGAAAAACGGAGAAGGAAAAAAGGAAAAGACAAGGAAAAATGAGAAAAGGAAGGAAGGGAAATGAAAGGGGGGAAATGAGAAGGAGAAGGAAGGGAAAGGAAAGAAAAGTGAAAGAAAAGGGGGGAAATGAAAAAAGGAAAAATGAGAAGGAAAGGAAAGGGAAAAGACAGGAAGGAAAAATGAAAGAAAAGGAAGGGAAATGAGAAAGGGAAAAAGATGTGAACAAAAGAGAAGAAAAGGAGATGAGAAAGGGAAAAAGAGGAAAGGAAAATAATGAAAGGGAAAAGGAAGAAAAAGGAAAATGAGAAGAGGAAAGGAAAATGAAAGGGAAAAATGAGAAAGGAAAAGAAAAGGAAGGGAAAAGACAAAAATGAAAGAAAAGGAAGGGAAATGAGAAAGGGGAAAAAGGAAAAAGGAAAAGACAAGGAAAAATGAGAAAAGGAAGGAAGGAAAATGAAAGGGGGAAAATGAGAAGGAAAGAAAGGAAGGGAAAATGAAAGAAAAGGAAGGGAAATAAGAAAGGAAAAAAGATGAGAAGGAAAGGAAGGGAAGGAAGGAAGATTAGAAAGGAAAAAACCCAAGAGGGAAGGAAAATGAGAAAGAGAAGGAAAAAGAGAAAGAATGAACTGCAATAATAACACTCCAAAGAGCCTTTTCTTAAAATGCCAAGGCCCTCATGTGATAGATATATAGTTCTGAAAGGACAGAGTCTTCTTATCAGCCAGATTTGGTTTCAAAAAAACAAATGGAAGGCAATAACAGAGCTACTAAAGATTGTTTTTCTCCCTGACTGCTCTAGTTCTGTTCCTGGAAAATCCTGTTTTTCTTCTCCTCCAGGAAGAGGGAAGCCTGAGACTGAACTTGTTTGCTTCTTTAGAGGGTTTTATTATTTTTGAAGAGGCAAAAGGCATCTGAAATCCAATCTTGTTTTTATGCTGTTGGCTGCAAGAATTTCCTCCTTGGATCGCACCCAAAAATTTGTCCCTCTGCCTGTGGAAGGAGTAGAGAACAAAACTGTGGCATAACTATAACTTGTTTTAATATACAGATGATCACCAACTTATGATTGATCACTTAGCAGTCATTCAAAGTTACAACAGATCTCCCCAGGCCTTCTTATGACCCAAATTCACATTTTGGGCATTCAATGCCTAGACCGCATATATGATTGTTCCCACAGTCGTGGCACCACAAATTACAACTTTTTTTTCTTGGAAACCATCATTTACTTTTGATTTCCAACCAAAAACACCCATTGCAGACAATGGATTCACTTAATGACCGCTGCAAAAGAGTTTGCAAATTGGGCACATTTATGTGGTGACCCACTTCATGACCAGCCCAACTTAAAAACCATAATTCCAAATTTGATTATGGATATAAGTTAAGGACTACTTTTATAAGCAGAATTACCTTTATTTTACTAGGATGGATTAGAAACAACAGTTTGGCTTGATGAGTGAATACAACCACAATTAGGTGTCCAGTAAAAGCAACAACGAAGTCAAAATGATATTTGAACTTTCTTTTGCTCGTAGTGCAAGTATATAATTTGCCTCGTTTATAGTATGACATCATGATCTATGCGACATCATTTGTCTTCCGCAGGTGACCATGGAGGCTTTTTAACTATGAGATCTGTATGTGAACAACTGTCTTGCTTTTCCATAGTTTACTGAACAAAGTTCAACTGGCAGGAATCCGTGGAAGCTGTTAAGATGCCAATCATAATTAATTTACCGCAAATGCTGGTTTTGTTATCAAGTTCTAAACCAAAACCAAACTGGACATGTTTTGGCTTAACATGTGGCAGAAACCCATCATATTGGAGGGTCCTAGTCTAATAAAAGATGTATTAAGTGAAGATTATGGACTTGTTTTCAGCTATAGACACTGTATTCAAATCATAGGTTAACCAGGTCCAGGTATTAACTAAGAGTATTAACAGTACAATAGAATTGGAAGGGGCCTTGGAGATCTTCTAGTCCAACCTCCCTGCTCAAGCAGGAGAACCTATACCATTCTGGACAAGCGGCTCTCCAATCTTGTCTTGAAAACCTCCAGTGATAACAGAGTTGGAAGGGACCTTGGCGGTCTTCTAGTCCAACTCCCTACTCAAGCAGGAAACTGTATACCATTCAGAAAATGGCTGCCCAATCTCTTAAAAACCTTCAATGATGGAGCACCCACAACTTCTGAAGGCAAGCTGTTCCACTGATGAATTGTTTTCATTGTCAGAAAATTTCATCTTATTTCTAGGTTGGATTTCTCTTTGTTAAGTTTCCAACCATTACTTGGTTGGACAAGAAGCAATAGGTGGAAACTAATCAAGGAGAAAAGCAACTTAGAACGAAGGAGAAATTTCCTGACAGTTAGAACAGTTAATCAGTGGAACAACTGATGCTCCAACACTGGAAGTTTTTAACAAGAGATTAGATAACCATTTGTCTGAAGTGGTGTAGGATTTCCTGCCTAAGCAGGGTGTTGGACCTGAAGACCTCCAGGGTCCCTTCCAACTCTGTTATTCTGTACTTCTTGTCCAGCCCTCACATGTTTTGGAGAGTAGGCTGACCTACTTCTCTTTCTGGTAGTCCCTCAAATATAGGGAGTCTTCTAGCATCACCTTTATTCTAAACTAAAGATATCTTGATGCCATCATGCAAACAATGGGATTTGGGTTATCTGTTGATGACAGATGCTGATTGCATAGTTTCTGTCATTTGCACAATGAAGTCATGCTGTGCACAACTTCACTTGCTTCCCTCCCCCATAGACGCATAACAAAGCCACCTTCCTTTGTTTTCTTCTTGGCTATATTTTTAGTTCAGTGTCTTAATTAAACCCAGCCCACAGTTTGTGATTCAGCATATTTTGCAAGCCTACAAAAAGAGCTGAAACCAGCTGAGCTGTTATACAAATCTAACCATTTGGCTTCCGTAGACAGGAGACAGATTGCATTTTCTGTCCCAAACTGTCCCCATCCATTCCTACTAAATTTCAAGAGAGACTTGTTTGTGATAAAGCTGAATCTGCAATCATTTGCTAAATAGGATGGTTTTGTGGAAAACCTCCATTAGGGGAGATTCATTGGTCTTGCATGAATGCAGAGAATTATCTTCCCTTTGAAAATTTCCCAAGCTTTCTATATTTTCCTAAGGACAAAGAAACTGTTAAAGAAAGCAAAGCACTTGGGTAATCACATATTATTTTATTTTGGTGACACCACCTGTCTCCAAAGCAGTTCATGGCTGCTCAAAGAATAGAAGAAAATACAAATACAATTATATAAATAGCAGTCTGGATCACAGTACAGGTAAGTCCTTTCTTAATGATGACAATTGGGAACAGCAACATGGTTATTGAGCAAGACATCACATGACGATGATGGACTTATGAACTAACTTCCACAGTGGTTGTTAAGTGGGGCATCATGTGACTGCAACTTGTTGATTTCTCCTTTGAACTCTTGGTCGGAAGCCAGCTGTGAAGCATGTAAATGGTGGTCTTATGGCCATGGGACACTGCAATGGTCCTGAACACATTGTGAATAGCCTGAGGGTACTCAAAAGCCTCCTTCAAAGTAGAAGACACCACCACCACCCCTCTCTCTCTCTCTCTCTCTCAAAGAGGTTGGCACTATCACATGGACTGAACTACAGGCTACACCCTGGCTGTCTCAATCCAAGAGAAACTTGGATCCCACACAGACAAGTGAACTCATAGCACAGAGAATGTCCAGTTCAGTGGTGAAATCCAGCTGGTTCTATCCGGATCATGCAATCCAGTAGCACCGGCTGCGGGAGGCTCCACCCACCCGCCCAGATGTATCACGTCCCGTTTTTGACCTGCGCATGCACGGAAGAGGTGCATGCTCACATTTGTGAACCGGTAGCGAAGATAAGTGAATACCACTCTGGTCCAGTTCCTCATGAGTCACCACCTCTCATTCAACCCAAATCATACAAGACCTCGCTCCTGGTCCGTCCAAGTCTTCAGCATGAATCTGAATAACGTTATTCATCAAAAGCGCAAATTATTGCATACAGCAGCCTTGCAGATAATCTTGCATCCTGTCCCTACCTAGCAGGGACCGAATCAACACAAAGAGAGCCACTGGGCAGTTATCAACTGATGCAATACGTGTGGACAAATCTTAATGCTTCAACACCTTTGATCACCACAATCTCTATAACATCATCTATAATATGGGCTCTTACCCATATTTAATCAGTTTTATGGCGAGTCTTCCTCTGATAATTCTCCAATCGTCTCTTCTGGCACTTCTGGAGCTACTCAGTAAATTATTTTTTTGCCTGAGCACAGTGTACAGGGAGAAGTGGTGATGGGGTGATGAAGTCCAAGGTGACTGACACCCAGATGGTGACCAAGATCTTGATCAAATCACCCACCGGATCCTCAGACAGAACTCCAGTCTCTGTCTGGAACCCCATAAGATCCACCTAGTGCCTGAGGCAGGGCGATCAAATAAGCTCTCTTTTCCCATAATTGAAGGTGGCACCAGTGACTCTGAAAGTAATCAATGATCTGACCACCACAACAGATGTGTTAATCTCCACTACCAGATCACATCACAGTTGTCCTAAGACAAAAAAAACCCGGATCCAATATATAGCTGCTGGTATGCAGCTGCTGGTATGCATCGGGTTGTCTATGACTTGAGGCAGGTCCACTGTTACCATAGAAGCCATAAACTTCTGAGCTTCCTTGTAATCAACACCACCAACTGCAAATTGAAATCCCCAAGCATCCAAACCTCAGGGACTGTATTGCCAGCCTGATATTGGCATCCAGTAGCCCAGGCAGGGATACTGATAGGCAACAGGGAGGGCAGTATACCAGCAGCAATTTCAACTGGTCCCTGGTGGTCCAACCACAGGGATTTACAGCCAGTTATCTGTGCAGCAGGGCACCTGAGAACCTTCAACACTTTGTGGATAAAAACAACTCTTGTCCCCTCCCTTGGTGTCTGTTGATGCACGACCCGAGAGTCAGGTGGACACAATACTGAGAAAGGATATCCCTTGTGCCTTTTCCTTTTGGGATACGCAACGCACAAAAAAAGGAAAAAAAACAAGAAACGGCCAAAGAAATGAAAGGCAGGAGATGAGATAAAATAATTAAAATGTGTTTGCACTAACCTAGTCGCTCCCTGTCTCCATACTTATCTACTCTTACAAACCACCTTTAAAGCAGTTTCTACCCATTTTCTGTCTGAGGAATTCTGCATCAATAAAAGCCGTAACGTTTGGCAATAATTTGTAAGGTTTATAAACGTTTATGGAGGTTTCTATGGTGCAAGCAAGGGAGACTTGTAATTCAGTCTGCAACACCTTTAAAACATATTTCTATGCTATGCTGATAATTCTGGATGATTAAGCGGATAACAATTGTTGCCGGGAACATTGCAGGGCATGCAACATACATCCCAATCTTATGACCAGCTTGATCATGTGAGTGCATTGAGAGCCCTCAGAAGAATTGAAATCAGCTTGAGGTTTAAAAACAACAGCACATCACTTGGCAACAGGGTAAAAAAAAACCTACTATATGGAAAGAAATATCTGTATGTTTACAAAAGAGATATTGTGTGCAGACTTGTACACGATGAGAGAAGGCGATTGCTTTGATTATATCAAAAGGTTTCTAGACAATAAGAAGCCAAGTAGATTTTCTGGGCCTGTCTTGTTTGTCTCCTAAGAAAAAAGAGTTGACAATACATAGGAAATTGCTGTATTTCTTCTATTTGTACTCAGAAGTACTGGTAACCACTTTTACTACATGTGTGGAAGGGAGGTTGTTTTTCCAAAGAACAGATAATCCTTGATTTATGACCAAAATCGGTGTAAGAATTTCCATTGCTGCGTGAATTATGCCCGATTTTACGATCTTTTTTGCCACAGCTGTTAAATGAATTGCTGCAGTTGTTATGTACACCATGCCGTCGTTAAGCAAATCCAGCATTCCCCCCCCCCCCCCATTGACTTTGCTTATCGGAAGCCGATTCGGGAGATCAGAAATGGTGAACACACAATCCTGGGATATTGCAAACATTGTAAATACACGTCAGTTGCCAAGCACCAGAATTCTGATCACGTGACCGTCGAGATGCCGGGACAGTCATAAGTGCAAGGACTAGTCATAAGTCCCTTTTTTTTCCAGTGCTGCTGTAACTTTGAACGAAATGTTCCCTTGCTGGCTGGGGAATTCTGGGAGTTGAAGTCCACACATTTTTAAGTTGCCAAGGTTGAGAAAAACTGGACTACATATATTTGTGGAAACCTCTTCAGCATAAACCATTGTTTTAGCTTTTGGCCTAAAATGTCCATTTCTGTGCCAAATTATGCTTTTGTGAATATCTTATTCTTTGTAAAATACTCCTGTGAGCTGATTATTGATTGATTGAGATTCTTCAGATCTCATTTCTAAGCCACCCAAAATCACCGAGAGTGAGTGGCTGGCCATATAAATCTTCTAAATAAATAAAATTAACACAAGTAGCCCTGCTTAATTTTTAGAACCGAGTGACCAATGCTTCTTTCTTTTCTTCCTGCTACTTTGGCAAAACACACAAAGCTGTTCTGACATTCTGATGGAGTTGAGATGATCTAATGGTCTGGAAATGACAGCTGGGAGCTGGACATGTCCAGTCAAGTCTCTTTGGACATGTCTAAATGAACCCAATCCCTGGTTGAAATGTCTACAGTACTCATTTTAAAAGCTAAAATGCGGAAGATTCCAGGAAAAAATGAAATAGGTTTTCAAAGAGAGTGAACAGAAAAATCAGGGGTGAAATCCAGCAGGTTCTGACAGGTTCTGATCTGGCAAATACCACCTCTGGCTGGCTCCAGAGTGGGGTGGGAATGGAGATTTTGCAGTATCCTTCCCCTGCCACGCCGACCAAGCTACACCACGCCCACAGAGCCGGTAGTAAAAAAAATTGGATTTCACCACTGAGAAAAATATCACATTTGAGAATGTTTTTTAACTGAATTAATCCTAAACATTAATCGGAATACATTATTTAAGTATTTATTACAACAGCATTAGAGAAGCAATTTATCAATTAAGGATATAGTAACTTCCTAGCAATTTCCCAAGAATTCAACACGAGGTTGAAACTGGAAACTGGATTGCTCAAATTCAAGTGTTTAAAATCTCCACTAGGTAGGTCAGTACTTCCCAAACCTTAGTAAATTACCCCAAATTGGATAAATGTGGTGTTTTTTTTCCCCCTTTGGACAACAACCCTCAAACCCATTACAAATCAGAACCGGGACATTTAAATTGACTTACAGATTGCCACGTGTGCTAAAATGTATGTGAAAATCTCCCAGATGTATTCTTATTAAGACAAAAATCGATGAAATTCCCACGGGTGATTTGTTGGGATAGTATGAAGATCATTCGAAGATACTGTTTTTATTTCAGAGGTAGTCCTTGAGTTACAACCATTCGATCAGTGACCGTTCCAAGTTATGACGGTGCTGAAGGGAATTATAACTGACATTCAAAGTTCGAGAAGACTGTCTGATAAGCAATTTGGGGGTAATAAAAGTTTGGGAATACTGCTATAGCTCTATTTTGTGAGCAATTCTTTGATTTTAGTTTCACGCAGAGAGATTTAAGACAAATCTGGCCTTTACATGGTTAAATATTTGGAAACGAGCTTTCCAAAAACTCCTTTCTTAATCCTTCCGACCATCCCTCTCCTTCCCTACTCCCTCCCACATGTCACCTTTGTTCGTACTGCCGACTTTTAAGAAGTTTAGTACTGAATTTGAGCCAATCGGGATTTTTTTCAGGATTTCTTAGTCTAAAAGTTCATAATGAGATTTAAGGGGGGTTTTTTTCCAGGAAGGCCCATTAAGAATGATCGATATGAAAAGACCTCCTCTTCCGGTTCAATAATTTCTCCAATATAGCCATGAGACAAAAGTTGCACGATGGCTCTCAAGTTACTGAAACAATATTATTATATAGTTTTTCTAGGGGAATGTCTCAACCTTACTTTTAAAATAAACGCTAAGCAGAAAACAATTCTTAGTGGAGGATCTTAGATCTGTGTCAACAAACTTTCTGGCTTTCATAATTACGGCTAGTCCTTGACACAATCACTCGTTTAGTGGCCATTCACACAACGCCATTGGAAAAAAGTGACCTGTGACCATTTTTCACACGAACATTGCGCCGTCCCTGTTATCCTGTGATCAAAATTCCAACCCTCGGCAACTGTCTCATATTTATGACAGTCGCCGTGTCCCGGGATCAGGCGATCTCCTTTTGCGACCTTCTGACAAGCAAGAGGAGAAGCCAGTTTCACTTAACAACCGTGTTACTAACTTAACAACGGCAGGGTTTCAGATAACGACCGTGGCCCAAAAAAAGGCCATAAAATGGGGCGGAACTCAAGTGAGTTTCGCTTTCATCGCCTTGAATAGCGATAGGAAATTTGGTGCTCAACTGTAAGCCGTAAGCCGAGGATTGCAAGTACAATAAAGGGGCTGATTTTCAGAGCCAGATATTTCTCCTATCCTGGGCAGCCTAAATGAGTTGCAGAAATTGTGGGTGGTTTTAAAAGCAGCTTACCCAGGCAGGAAACCGTTCTGGTTAGGCCTGTCGGTGCCCTTTGCAATGTCTCCCTCTGAATCACAAATCAGGCAGGCTTCCCAGAAACTTTGCTTGCTGACTCATGGTCACGCAAACATTCCTGCAAAGAGAGCAAAGCTGGAGGGTGGGGGAGAGAAGGAAAGTATTTGGAAACTCAAACTCAGGTCTTTGCAACCTGCCAAACTTTGAACGCCCCAGGAACTTTGGAAACCAGGTCACAGTTTCTAGCTTCATCTTTTTCTCTACCCTCACATACACGCACCCATAACAGATAAACAAAGTTGGAACGGATCTTGTACGTCATCTAGTCCAACGCTCACCCCCAACGCCCAAGCAGGAGACCCTACACCATTTCTGACTGACGGCAGTCCAGTCTTATAACAGATGAACAGAGTTGGAAGGGACCTTGTAGGTCATCTAGTCCAACTTCACTCAAGCAGGAGACCCTACACCATTTCTGACAGACGGCAGTCCAGACTCTTCTTGAAAGTCTCCAGGGATGAAGCTCCCACAACTTCCGAAGGCAACTTCTGTTCCATGAATTGATTGTTCTCACAGTCAGAAAATTCCTCTTTATTTCCAGGTTGAATCTCTTCTTGATCAGTTTCCATCCATTGTTCCTTGTCTGGCCTTCAGGTGCTTTGGAAAATAGCTTGACCCCCCCTCCTCCTCTCTGGGGCAGCCCCTCAAATATTGGAAGATGCTCTCCTGTCTCCCCTGGTCCTTCTCTTCACTAGACCAGCCAGGCCCAGTTCCTGCAACCGTTCTTCGTATGTTTTAGCCTCCAGTCCCCTCATCATCCTCGTTGCTCTTCTCTGCACTCTTTCTAGAATCTCAACATCTTTTTTACAGTGTGGTGACCAAAACTGGATGCAGTATTCCAGGTGTGGCCTTACTAAGGCTTCATAGAGGGGTATTAGTACCTCACTTGATCTTGATTGTATCCCTCTGTTAATGCAGTTTAGGATTGTATTGGCTTTTTTGGCTGCTGCCGCACACTGCTGGCTCATCTTGGACATCAGGATGTTTTTCCATTTTCCAACAAAATCCTATGTTTCTGGACTCCCTAGCAACAGTTGTTAGTGGAAACAGCCTTGGAGTATTTATTAACTGCTCAAATTAGATTCAGTAAAGATCTTGGACAGTAAACAGATGCAAAACAAGGTTGTAAAATTAGATCAGTCATGTGGATGATCCTATTTATCTCTATTGCAACATAAGACTGTAATGGGAAGGCTCCATTGTGGTCATAACAAGTAGTCCTCGACTTATGACCGCAATTGTTGCCGATGATAGTGGGGGGAGCTCATTTCTCTTTCAAGGCCATTGGGGTGATGCTATCCAAAGATATTTCTGCAGTCATGTGGCCAACATGACATTGCAGAACCCTGCTACTTTCCCACCGAAGGGATACCTATTTATCTACTCGCATTTACATGTTTTTGAACTGCTAGCCGAGCAGGACCTGGAGCAAAGAATGGGAACTCACTCCGTTGTGTAGCGCTCAGGTCTCAAACCTGAATACTGGTGGCACAGTGGACTAATTCACTGTTATTAATATCAGCTGCTTGCAATTACTGCAAGTTCAAATCCCACCAGGCTCAAGGTTGACTCAGCCTTCCATCCTTTCTAAGGTAAGTGAAATGAGGACCCGGTTTGTGGGGGCAATAAGCTGACTTTGTATAAATATACAAAAGTATGAAGGCTATTGCTTAGCGCATTGTAAGCCGCCCTGAGTCTCCGGAGAAGGGCGGCATATAAATCAAATTTTAAAAAAAACAAAACACCTGGGCTGCCACATCTTAACCACTGACCTAGCATGTTTGACGAGAAGTTCCAATTGGCTCTGTGGCTAATTACAGGTAGTCCTCGACTTAAGACTACATTTGAGCCCAACATTTATGTTGCTAAGGGAGACATTTGCTAAGTGGGCTTTGCCCCATTTTACGACTTTCCTTGCCACCGTTGTTAACCGGATCACTGCAGTTGTTAAGTTAGTGATACAGTTGTTAAATGAATCTGGATTCCCCATTGATTTTGCTTGTCACAAAAGGGGATTAGGTAACTTCAGGACATAAATACGAGTCAGTTGCCAACCATCCAAATTTTGATCATTATGGAGTGTATTAGTTCCTCCCTTGATCTTGATTGTATCCCTCTGTTAATGCAATTTAGGATTGCATTGGCTTTTTTGGATGCTGCCACAGTGGTTAGTTCTACTTCAATTATCCACTTTTTGCTCTGCTCTGCTATCCTCTTAAAATGATTTCTGGGGCTGGAAGATCTCTTGAGAAAAATCCGTTTGTAACCACGACAGGAAGAGCTTCTGGAACAGCTCAGAGCTGTAATTATGATTTCCTGTTTGCGTGATCGTGCCATTATGAATTGAGCTTGACTCAAGGGCATCTTTAATTTTTTAGAATAACAGAGTTGGGAGGAACCTTGGAGATCTTCTAGGCCAACCCCCTATAGGAGACCCTGCCTATACCATTTCAGACAAATGGCTGTCCAATCTCTTTTTGAAAACATCCAATGTTGGAGCATTCACAATTTCTGGAGGCAAGTTGTTCCACTGATTAATTGTTCTCATTGTCATTTCTCCTTACTTCTAGGTTGGATCTTGATTAGATTCCATCTGTTGTTTCTTGTCCTGCCTTCAGGTGTTTTGGAGAATAGGTTGACTACCTCTACTTTGTGGTAGCCCCTCAAAAGGGCAGAGAAGAGAACTAGGACTGGAGGCTAAAACATACGATGAACGATTGCAGGAGCTGGGCATGGCTACTCTAGTGAAGAGAAGGACCAGGGGAGACAGGAGAGCATCTTCCAATATTTGAGGGGCTGCCACAGAGAGGAAGGGGATCAAGCTATTCTCCAAAACACCTGAAGGCCAGACAAGGAATAATGGATGGAAACTGACCAAGGAGAGAGATTCAACTTGGAAATGAGGAGAAATTTCCTGACAGTGAGAACAATCAACCCATGGAACAGAAGTTGCCTTCGGAAGTTGTGGGAGCTTCATCACTGGAGTCTTTCAAGAAAAGATTGAACTGCCATTTGTCAGAAATGGTGTAGGGTCTCCTGCTTGGGTAGGGGGGTTGGACTAGATGATCTACAAGGTCCCTTCCAACTCTGTTTAGCTGTTAATAAAACTAAGATGACTGAAGGCCTGGAGACTAAAAGATATGAAGAACAGTTGTTGCAGGGTTTCGATATGGCCAGTCTAGAGAAAAGAAGGACCGGAGGTGACAAGATAGCACTATTCCAGTTTTGACAGCCTGCCATAAAGAAGAGGGGGGTCAACCTATTTTCCAAAGCACCAGAAGGCAAGACAAGAAACAACTGATGGAAACTAATGAAGGAGAGAAGCAACCTGGAATTAAGGAGAGAAATTCCAACAGTGAGGACAATTAACCAATGGAACAGCTTGCCACCAGAAGTTGTGGGTGCTCAGTCATCGGAGGTTTTTAAGGAAGAGACTGGAAAACCATTTGTCTGTAATGGTATAGAGCCGTGATGGTGAACCTATGGCACGCGTGCCACAGGTGGCACGTGGAGCTGTATCTGTGAGCATTCGAGCGTTGTCCTAGCTCAGCTCCAGCTCCAGCGCGCATTTGTGCGCTGGCCAGCTGTTTTTCAGCTTTTCAGGCCCACTGGAAGTCGGGAAATGGGCCATTTTCGGCCTCCGGGGGTGGGGAAGGCCGTTTTCACCCTCCCCAGGCTCCAAGAAAGCCTCTGGAGCCTGGGGAGAATGAAAAACTGGTCTTCCAGTCCCACCGGAAGTCAGGAAACGGGCTGTTTCTGGCCTCGAGGAGGATGGGGAAGGCTGTTTTCGTCCTCCCCAGGCTCCTAGGAAGCGTCTGGAGCCAAGTAGGGTGAAATACTACAGGGCCCAGTGTGCCATAGCGCCAAAATCGTGGGGGGTGGGGGGTTGTGCATGTATGCACAGGGCACATTTAATTATGGGTGTGGGCATGCGCGCACGCGACCCCCTGCACGACCCCCGCTTTTGGCACACAACGGCAAAAAGGTTAGCCATCACTGGTATAGGGTCTCCTGCTTGAGCAAAGGGTTGGATTAGAAGACCTCCAAGGTCCCTTCCAGCTCTATTCTGAATTTAATTAAAAAAAAAAGAATATTGGAAGATGCTAATCATGTCTCCCCTTCTTTTCACTAGACTTTTCAGCTTTGAAAGATTCTGAAATTCCGGGTCCCATTACGTGACCTCATCCCATATGGAGTTATATTGGAGCTTCAGTGTTGCCCCACACTGGAGCGGAAAGGAAAGGGAGGGGGGATTAAAGAGAGGGGGGCTTTGTGTAGCCAAAACAAAATACTTTCTCTGGAGAACCAAGGACATTCCCACAAACTGGACCGTGAAGGGAGCAGTGAGGTCATCGGACGACCAGACGGGGTCTTGATTGGAACACCTGATTGACTGAAGGCTCAGCCAATCTCATTGTACACATGTTGTGCATGGACAATAAAGGTTTGAATTGAATTGTTTGGGGGTTGTGGAAAACCTTTCTCTTGTGAAACTGCAGGAACCTTCAGAGTCGGTTTTCACCAGATCTGTGCCAATATATTTCCAATAAAGCTTCCCTTTTCCCCCGAAAATAAGACATCCCCGGATAATAAGCCCTCCCTGAAAATATCTCAACGCATGCGCAGCCGGTCCCCGCCAGTTCCTCTGGTTAGGGTTGGGGAGACAGTGCTGGAAATCAGGTAAGACGGCAAGAGGAGCCCCGTCTTGCTCCATGCGCCCCCAAATAATAAGACCTCCCTGAAAATAAGGCCAAGCGTTTATTTCAGGGTTCAAAAAAATATAAGACAGGGTCTTATTTTCGGGGAAACATGGTATCCTTTGAGGAACCTATCTGCCTCGGAGGTTTGCTTGCTTTTTAAAATTATTTATTTATTTGATTTATATGCCGCCCTTCTCCGGAGACTCAGGGCGGCTTACAATGCGCTAAGCAACAGCCTTCATACTTTTGTATATTTATACAAAGTCAGCTTATTGCCCCCACAAACCGGGTCCTCATTTTACCCACCTTAGAAAGGATGGAAGGCTGAGTCGACCTTGAGCCTGGTGAGATTCAAACCTGCAATAATTGCAGGCAGCTGGTGTTAATAACAGGGTGCTTTAGACCACTGTACTACCAAGGCTATGGATGTATTAGAATAGAATATAGAATAACAGAGTTGGGAGGGACCTTGGAGGTCTTCTAGTCCAACCCTCTGCCCAGGCAGGAAACCCTACACCACTTTAGACTCCAACCTCTTCTTAAAAACTTGCAGTGTTGGAGCATTCACAGCTTCTGGAGGCAAGTTGTTGCACTGATGAATTGTTCCAACTGCCAGGAAATTTCTCCTTGGTTCTAAATTGCTTCTCTCCTTGATTAGTTTCCACCCGTTGCTTCTTGTCCTGCCTTCATCTGTTCTGGAGAATAGCTTGACTCCCTCTTCTTTGGGGCAGCCCCTCAAATACTGGAATACTGCTATCATGTCCATCCGTCTCCAGTCCTTCTTTTCTCTAGACTAGCCAGACCCAAATCCTGCAAACCGTTCTTCGTATGTTTTCGTCTCCAGGCCTTTAATCACCTTGGTTGATTAAATTTCTTCTTAGTTCTAGTTTGGAGCTCGATTAGGTTCCATCTGTTGTTTCTTGTCCTGCCTTCAGGTGTTTTGGAGAATAGGTTGACTACCTCTACTTCGTGGTAGCCCCTCAAAAGGGCAGAGAATAGCAACTGGGACTGGAGGCTGAAACCTACGATGAACGATTGCAGGAGCTGGGCCTGGCTAGTCTAGCGAAGAGAAGGACCAGGGGAGACAGGAGAGCATCTTCCAATATTTGAGGGGCTGCCCCAGAGAGGAGGAAGGGGGTCAAGCTATTCTCCAAAGCACCTGAAGGCCAGACAAGGAACAATGGATGGAAACTGACCATCCATTGCCTGATCGGCAGAGGCTCTTTTTCTTTTAAAAGCCTCTGCCGATCAGGCAACTCAGCTGGGATCCTCAGAGGCTTTTAAAAGCATTTCTTCTACAACCTCTTTGGCCAAAGAGGTTGTAGAAAAAAATGGTTTTAAAAGCCTTTGACGATCCCAGCTGAGTCGCCTGATCATCAGAGGCTTTTTTTTAAAATTTTTAAAAGCATTTTTTCAGCGGAAGGGGTTGTAGAATAAATGCTTTTAATTTTTTTTTTTAAAAAAAGCCTCTGATCGTGCGGCTCAGCTGGGCATCGGGGGAGCAGGGATTTTTGCTACCGGTTCTCTGAACCACCCGCCTCCATCACTACCGGATCGGGCGATCCGGTCTGAACCGGGAGCATTTCACCCCTGCTCTGGAGGCTGCGGAGTCGGCACCTCACTCCCCGATGGCCCTGGCCCCATCTCCGCCTCCGACGCAGAGCCCTCATCCGGGCCTTCCCCAGCCTCCAGGATTGCCCATATTCTTCCTCAGCCTCATCGCTGTCCGACTCCGCGGCCAGCTCCGCAGGCTGCTGGCGGACCACAACACCGCCATTGTTGCTGAGGTCGTCCGGTCCAGTACAGGAAGCATGCTTTTCATGTCTGCGGGATGATTGTTTGTTAAAAAAAAACTGGCATGCGTCAGCCGTAATTTATGACTGAGTCACCGGCTGCTGTTTATAGAACACGGAACTTCAAGCAGGAAAGAATCCAGCTCAACCTCTTCGTTGAAGGAGGTTAATAAGTGTAGAGGTGGAGTCACGGATCTGTTTTTGGAAATCTGGTGGGAACGCTGACACAATCACAATTTGGGTATTTGGCAACCTCCGCTTAAAAACTGTTGGTTTAGTGACCAAAGTTACAAAGGCGCTGAAAAGAGTGACTGATGACCATTATTCACACTTATGACCCCACGATCAAAATTCGGATGTTTGGCAACTGATTCGTGTTTATGACGGTTGTAGAGTCCCGGGGTCAAGGGATCCCCTTTTGCGGAGCTTGCGGACCAACGGTGGGGAAGCCGGATTCACTGAGGAACTGTGTGATTCACTTAACAACCGTAGGAAGAAAGGTCGTGAAACAGAACGGAACTCACTTCAGAACTGTTTCACTTAGCAGCAGCAATTTGGAGCTCAGCTGTGGTGGTAAGGCTAAGGCCACACAGTTGAGCCCAACATTTATGCTGTTAAGTGAGCATAACCTGGCCCCCTCCCCCCCCACTCCTGCTCCACCTCCCCTTCTTCCCCTCCCACCCCCCCCCCCGTCTTTCTTGCTTGCTTGCTTTCTATTCTTTCTTCCTCTCTCAATCTTTCTTCCGTCCCCAATCTTTTTCTTTCTTTCTTTTTCTTTCTTTCTTTTTCTTTCTTTCTTTTTCTTTCTTTACCTTCCTTCCTTCCTTCTCCCTCCCTCCTCTTCCTGGAGGTTACGCCCCTCATGCCCCCCCATGCCCCTCTGCCTCTCTTCCTCCTCCATCACCAGCTCCCCTTTTCCTTCCTTCCCTCCCTCCCCTCTTTTCTCTTTCCTCCCTTCCCCCTCCCTCCCCGCCCCGTAGGTTGGTCCCCTCTCCCTTCTTCTTCTTCCTCCTCTTAGGCCCCTCCCTTCCCCTAAACCTATCTATCTTCCTCCCTTCCTTTCCCTCCTCCTCCTTCCTTCCACCCTCCCTCCCCTAAATCTTCCTCCCTCCTTTCCCTCCTCCTCCTCCTCCTCCCTTCTCGGAGCTTGCTCCCATCCTCCCCTCCTCCTCTTAGCTCCCTCCTTTCCCCTAAATCTTCATCCCTCCCTTCCTTTCCCTCCTCTTCCTCCTCCTCCTCCCTCCCTCCCCTAAATCTTCCTTCCTACCTTCCTTTCCCTCCTCCTCCCTCCCTCCCTCCCCCTTCCTTTCCCTCCTCTTCCTCCTCCTCCTCCCTCCCTCCCCCTTCCTTTCCCTCCTCCTCCTCCTCCCTCCCCCCTTCCAGGAAGTTGCTCCCCTCCTCCCCT
>WNWU01000013.1:26430221-26452295 GCA_012654045.1 Ptyas mucosa
TTTTTGACCTGCCCATCAAACGAACCCCCCTTTCCTTTTGACCTGCCAATCAAACGAACATCGAACGAACTCCTTCCTGGACTCGCAAAGGAACCCCTTTTCTGATCTTGCAAACCAAGCGAACCCCTCTTCTGATTGACAAAGCTAAGGAACCCCCCTTTTCCTTTTGACCTGCCAATCAAATGAAACCCCCCCCCGTTTTCTTTTTTGACTTGCCCATCGAACAAACTCCTTCCTGGACTCCCTAACCAAAGGGACCCCTTTTCTGACTTAATAAAGCTAAGGAACCCCCCTGTTTGAACTGTCCATCAAACGAACCCCCTTTCGTTTGACCGACCCATCAAATGAAACCCCCCTTTCCTTTTGACCTGCCAATCAAACGAACCCCTCCCCCTTTTCTTTTTTGACTTGCCCATCCAACAAACTCTTTCCTGGACTCACAAACCAAGCGAACCCCTTTTCTGACTTAACAAAGCTAAGGAACCCCACTTTTTTGACCTGCCTATCAGACGAACTGCTTCCTGGATTCTCAAACCAAAGGGACCCCTTTTCTGATTGACCAAGCTAAGGAACCCCATTTTTGGACTTGCCAATCAAACGAACTGCTTCCTGGATTCTCAAACCAAATGAACCCTTTTCTGATCGAGAAAGCTAAGGAACCCCCATTTTTGGACCTTCCCATCAAAGGAACCCCCCTTTTTCTTTTTTGACTTGCCCATCAAACAGACTCCTTCCTGGATTCTTAAACCAAAGGGACCCCTTTTCTGATCTTGCAGAAATCAAGCGAACCCCTTTCTTGGATTTGCCAACCACGCAAACCCCTTTTCTGACTTGCAAGCCAAAGGAACCCCGTTTTTTGACCTGCCAATCAAACGAACCCCTTTTTTGATTGGCAAACCACAAACACCCCTTTTCTGATTTACAAACCAAAGGAACCCCATTTTTGAGTTGCGAACAAAATGAACCTCCTTTTTTGGGGTGGGGGGAGACGTGCAGGGCTGCAGCGGGACAGGAAGGTGGATCTCCGCCATGCTGCAGCTGCGAGACCCCCCCAGGATTGCTTCCCCACCCACCCCATTTAAGGCAGAACCCTGAACTGTCCCACTCCCCCGTTAAGACAGAACCCCGAGTTAGCCTGGGGTTTTCTCCACTGTTATTGGGGATCCCCTATCCTGGTCAGCCTCTCTCTTGGGTGGTACTATTGAACCCCCAAAGAAAGCAAGTTTGGAAGAGAAACGAGGGGTTTGCTTTTAAGAGGGTTGGTTTTCCTGAATCGGGGTGGAGTGGGGAGTCTTCCTTCCACCTCCAGAGCCCCTCTGGGTCCATGCTGGGGATCCTTACCCACCCCACGCACCCCAGACGTTTTCTCCGGAGTTCTGGGCCTGGGAAAAGTGAATGGATTGGATTTTGCACGCATGGATTCCGGAAGATGTCCGTATGCCTAGAAGTCCATGGGGCAGCCGGAGGTTCAAGGGTTAAAGGTCACACATCTGGGGGATGCTACCCTGCAGGGTGAGCGTGCTGAGGAACCGAATAGTTTGGAGGAAAAATGGGTGGCTTTGGGGTAAAGCAGAGGTGCCCTACCAGTGGGTTTTAAGACCTGGGGACTTCAGCTCCCAGAATTCCCCAGGCAGCCTGGCTGGGGAATTCTGGGAGTTGCAGTCCACAGATCTTAAAGCTGCCAAGCGGAGACACCCCTGGTGTAAATAGAACAAGTACAAAAGGTTAAATCATCACAATTTCAGTTATGTATTCCATTTTTTTATCTGTTAGTACAGTGTTTCTCAACCTTGGTAGCTTGAAGATGGGTGGACTTCAACTCCCAGAATCCCCCAGCCAGCAGTCCACTCATCTTAAAGCATTCTGGCTGAGGAATTCTGGGAGTGGAAGTCCACTCATCTTAAAGCATTCTGGTTGGAGGATTCTGGGAGTTGCAGTCCACCCCTCTTAAAGCATTCTGGCTGAGGAATTCTGGGAGTAGAAGTTCACCCCTCTTAAAGCTACCAAGGTTGAGAAACACTGCACTAGTGGCTGTACAGGTAGTCCTCAATTTACGACCATTTGCTTAGTGACCGGAGTCACAACGACACTGAAAAAAAGCGACTTGGGGCCGTTTTTCACCCTTATAACCCTTGCAGCATTCCCATCGTCATGTGATCAAAATTGAGACGCTTGGCCCGTGACTCGTATTTATGACAGTCGCAGCGTCCCGGGGTCATGCGATCCCCCTTTTGTGACGAGCGAAGACAACGAGGAAGCCGGAATCCCTTAACAACCGTGTGACTCGCTTAACAACTGCAGGGATTGCCTTACCGTGTGGCGAGAACGACAGTCAAATGGGGCGAAACACACCGAACAACGGTCTCGCTTAGCAACGGAAATGTGTGGGGTTTCCGTTGTGGTCGTAAGTCGAGGACTGCCTGTTTTGTAATTCCTTGGTTCTGGAAATGATCGGGAACGTATCTCTTTTCTGTTTAGTGAGTATCAAGGGCTGGTAAAACACACGGGAGGCTGTCACTGCGGAGCCATCCGGTTTGAAGTCTGGGCCTCCGATAACCTTCATGTTTTTGATTGCAAGTAAGTATCACCAGATACTTTTCTCCTTGGGACAGATGCAAAGGACGTGTTACCCTTCGTTGTACAGTCAGCCAGATATTTAGATTAGATCTGACATATTTGTCCACCTGTTGAGTGCTTCCCAAGGACGTGGAATAGGCAGAGGTGAATATTGAGTAATATTAAAAATCACGTCGCGGGATGTAAGCTGTTTCGAGTAAAGCTGCCTTCTGCAACAGGGATTTTGTCAATGCCGATGCTGTTCAAGTGGTTCTCCAGATGTTTTAGAATTATTATTATTGGTTGCACAGTCAGCCAGATATTTAGACTAGATTTGGCATGTTTGTCCACCTGTTGAGTGTTCCCTAAGCACCTGAGATAAGCAGATGTGAACATTTAATAAGAAAGATCACATCTCAGGATGTAAGCTGTTCCGAGCAAAGCTGCCTTTTGCAATTGACTGATGGGGAATTTGTCAATGCTGACAGTGTTCAAGTGGTTCTTACCCATCAGCCAGATGGTTAGACTGGATTTTGTATTTTTATCCACCTATCGAATTCTTCCCAAGCACCTGTGATAGGCAGATGTTAAATATTAAAGGTTTCGTGATAGGATGTAAGCCGTTCCGAGCAAAGCTGCCTTTTGCAACTGACTGACAGGGATTTTTTCAATTCCGACAGTGGTTCTCACCTAGCCAGCCAGATACTTAGACCAGTTTTTTTGTCCACCTATCAAGTTCTTCCCAAGCACCTGGGATAGCCAGAAGTTGTTGTTTCATGATATTAAAGGTTTCATGACAGGATGTAAGCCGTTCCAAGCAAAGCTGCCTTATGCAATTGACCGACTGGGGATTTGTCGGTGCCGATGATGTTCAAAGAGTGCTCACCCAATCCGCCAGATGTTCTGTCTGCATTTGGCATTTCTATCCACCTATCAAGTCTTTCCCAAGCACCTGGGATAGCCAGATGTTGTTGTTTAATAATATTAAAGGTTTTGCAGCAGGATGTAAGCTGCTTCCAAGCAAAGGAAAAGAATTTGCTTTCCTGACAAAAAGGGCTACAAAAACTTCCTTTTTTCCCCCCCCAGGCTCAGCCTACTTTTGTTGAGAGGGTCTATCTCTCCCCCCAATTCACATTTCTTCTTGTCCTCCTCCTCCCCCTCCCCTTCTCCAGTTGCAGCATCTGTGTGAAGAAACAAAACAGGCATTTCATCGTGCCCGCTTCTCACTTTAAGCTGTTGAAGGTAAGAAGAGGGCGGGTAGATGTTGCCTGGGCACCTGTGGCCTTATTCCCCTTGGCATCTGGAGTGTTGGAAAAGCGGCTTGCTCTGGAGAGACAGTCATCCTGCTGAGCAACTCTGCAAAAGGTTTAGTGGGGATCCAGGCATAGTGTCTTTGCATTTGTGAGGTCCTTGGTGCTCTCTGAGCTTGAGTGGGTTTCTTGCAGACATTTCACGACCCAACTAGGTAATATCGGGACTCCTTATGCACGGTCACTCAAGCACTCGTCACTTCTCGTCTGGACTATTGCAACGCTCTCTACGTGGGGCTCCCCTTGGGGTGCACCCGGAGGCTCCAACTGGTGCAGAATGCGGCCGCGCGGGGGATTATGGGAGCGACGGGACGCTCCCATGTGACGCCTCTCCTCCGCGAGCTGCATTGGCTCCCAGTGTTCTTCCGGGTACGCTTCAAGGTGTTGGTGACCACCTTTAAAGCGCTCCATGGCTTAGGGCCGGGGTACTTACGGGACCGCCTTCTGCCACCGATTGCCTCCCACCGGCCAGTTCGCTCCCACAGAGAGGGCCTCCTCAGGGTGCCGTCGGCCAGGCAATGTCGGCTGGCGACCCCCAGGGGGAGAGCCTTCTCTGTGGTGGCACCCGTCCTCTGGAATGATCTACCCCCAGAGATACGAGTGATCCCCGACCTCCGGACTTTTCGTCGGGCTCTTAAAACTCATCTCTTTCAGTTAGCTGGGCTGGCCTGACCCCGTGCTGGTTTTAAAGTCTTTGTTATTGATTTTAATTCGAATTTGGGCCAAATTGATTTAAATCATTTTAACTATTTTTAACTTTTGTATATTGTGTTTTTTAGTTGGCTGTTCACCGCCCTGAGTCCGAAAGGAGAAGGGCGGTATAGAAATTTAATAAATAAATAAATAAATAAATAATATCAACAGTGCTAGAAGAGGGCGGGGGAGGGGTTGCAGAGAGGAGGAGGAGGAAGAGAAGAAGGAGAAGGAGAGGGAGGAAAAGATATGATGGGGAGGAGGAGGAGGAGGAGGACTGTGGGGCCCTTGGTGCTCTCTGAGCTCGAGTTGTTTTCTTGCAGACATTTCATGACCCAACTAGGTAACGTCATCAGTTAGAAGAGAGAAGGGTTTGCGGAATGGAGGGGGAGGAAAAGGACGATTATTATTATTATTATTATTATTATATTATTATTATTATTATTATTATTATTATTATTATTATTATTTTATTTCTATACCGCCCTTCTCCCGAAGGACTCAGGGCGGTGTACAGCCTATTAAAAGCACAAAACAGACATCAATTTAAAATAATTTAAAATCAATTAAATAATTTGGCTAAATTTTAAAACCCCAAGTTTAAAATACCCAATTTAAAATTTTACGTTGATAATCCAGCCTGGTGGAACAACAGGGTCTTGAGGGCGCAGCGAATACCCGGAGGTCGGAGATCTTACGCATTTCCGGGGGCAGTTCGTTCCACAGGGCTGGGGCTCCCACAGAGAAGGCCCTCCCCCTGGGTGTCGCCAGCCGGCATAGCTTGGCCGATGGCACCCTGAGGAGACCCTCTCTGTGAGAGCGAACTGGCCGGTGGGAGGCTATTGGTGGCAGAAGTCGGTCTCGAAGGTACCCGGGTCCTATGCAACGGAGCGCTTTAAAGGTGGTGACCAACACCTTGAACCGCACCCGGAAGACCACTGGGAGCCAGTGCAGCTCGCGCAGGAGGGGTGTCACGTGGGCCCAACGGGTTGCGCCCATCACCACCCGCGCGGCCGCATTCTGGACCAGTTGGAGCCTCCGAGTGCTCTTCAAGGGGTGACTTCTGAGTGCTCTTTTGTGCCTTGTGAACTCTTGGCTGCCCCAGCAACGGACTACAGATACGCCGACTCCTGTTTCTAGAGGCGATAAGAAACTTGGCAGGCATTCGGAAAGCAGCTGCCAGAACTTTTCTCTGCCAAAGGGATCCAGGTCGGCTCGTAAAAGTAAATTACTGGCAGACGTCTTTTGTTCGTGTGTCTGCCTATGTGAGGTGGGGGGGGGGGGACAGAACAGGTAGACCAGTGCCATTTACACAGCCCTGCAAGCAGTTAAAAACCTGGCAGACCAGGACCTCTGCGAAATCCTAAAGAATTGTCACGTGACCATCAAGCCACGCCCACAGAATAAGCCACGCCCACAGAACCGGTAGTAAAAAAAAAAAATTAGAACGCACCCCTGCTAGAGGAGGTGTCAAGCAAGCAATCAGGCTAGAATCAATACGTTCCCACTAATGTTCTAATTCGAACCCTTAGCTCAGGGTTGAACTGGGAGGTCCTTGGTGCTCTCTTGAGTTTGGGTCGTCTTCTTGCAGATGTTTCACGGCCCAAATTAGGCAACATCGGACAATCGACAGTAAATCACAGCCTGATCAAGGAACCACCAAGAAGGAGACAAGATTCCTACCAACACTAAGAGGGCAAAACTACTTGTCTATAAACAGAAAGCCTATCCTGCTCCCTTCATTGATGACGTTACTTAGTTCGGTAATGAAACGTCTGCAAGAAAATAACCAAGCTCAGAGACACCAAGGACCCCTCAATTGTCCTTTTCCTCCCCCTCCATTTCACAAACCCCTCTCTCTCTTCTAACTGATGATGTTACCTACTTGGGTCGTGAAATGTCTGCAACAAAACAACTCAATATTATTATTATTATTATTATTATTATTATTATTATTATTATTCACAAAGTCCAAGCCTTAATTCCGAAAGATACCCCATCCGAAGCTCACGATATGCAGTTTTTGTCGCCGTGCCCTTAAAACTTTTTTATTTCATCAAGCTGGGCTGGCGCAACCCCCCCCTTAGATATTTTAATTGTAAATTAATTTTAGTTGGGGTGTTTTAAATTATTGGGTCAAAAATTTGTTTAATTCTTTTTTTAAAAAAATTTAAATTTTGTATTGGATGTTTTTATTCTTGGCTGTTCACCGCCCTGAGTCCAGTAGGAGAACGGCGGTATAAAAATTTAATAGTCTCCGGAGAAGGGTGGCATATAAATTGAACCAAGAAAGAAAGAAAGGGAGGGAGGGAGGGAGGGAGGGAGGGAGGGAGAGAGAGAGAGAGAGAGAGAGAGAGAGAGAGAGAGAGAAAGAAAGAAAGAAAGAAAGAAAGAAAGAAAGAAAGAAAGAAAGAAAGAAAGAGAGAAAGAAAGAGAGAAAGAAAGAAAGAAAGAAAGCCAGCAAGCCAATATTTGGCCAATCTAGAGAAAAGAAGGACTTGGAGGGGGGGACGACATGATAGCAGTATTCCAGTATTTGAGGGGCTGCCACAAAGAGTTGGGGGTCAACGTATTCTCCAAAGCAGGCAGGACAAGAAACAATGGATGGAAACTAATCAAGGAGAGAAGCAACCTGGAATTAAGGGGAAATTTCCTAACAGTGAGGACAATTAACCAGTGGAACGGCTTGCCACCAGAAGTTGTGGGTGCTCCATTACTAGAGGTTTCTGAGAAGAGACTGGACAGCCACTTGCCTCAAATGGTATAGGGCAGGACAGTGGTGAAATCCATATATTTTTATTACCGGTTCTGTGGGTGTGGTGTGGTGTGGCTTGGTGGGCATGGCAGGGGAAGGATACTGCAAAATCTCCATTCCCTCCCCACTCCAGGGCAAGGATACTACAAAATCCCCACTCCCGTCCCACTCCTGGGGGAAGGATACTACAAAATCCCCATTCCCTTCCTGCTCCTGGGGGAAGGATACTGCAAAATCTCATTCCCTCCCCACTCCTGGGGGAAGGATACTACAAAATCCCCGTTCCCACCCCCATTCTGGGACCAGCCAGAGGTGATATTTGCCGGTTCTCTGAACTACTCAAAATTTCCGCTATCGGTTCTCCGGAACCTGCTGGATTTCACCCCTGGGGCAGGGGTGTCCAACTCAAGATCCACATCGGATCCGGCTGGCGGGGCCATCTTGGTCTACCCAGCGTGAAGAAGAAAGATCAGGCCAGTGTGGCGCCAGCCCAGTCTAATCAATGGGAAGAGGAAACATGCCAGCTGTTTGGGGAGTGGCGTCAAGTTGGCCACGCCCACCCAGTCGGCCACACCCACCCAGTCGGCCACGCCCACCCAGTCGGCCACGCCCCCACACCTGCCTCCCCGAGGTCAACTACAGCCCTGGTGTAGGGTCTCCGCTTGAGCAGGGGGGGGTTGGACTAGAAGACCTCCAAGGTCCCTTCCAGCTCTCTGATTCGTCTTCCTTTCTCTCCAGGGTGCTGACCATCTCACCACATATACCTTCAACACTCACTCCGCCCAGCACACCTTCTGTAAGACGTGCGGCGTCCAGAGTTTTTATACCCCGCGTTCCAATCCGGACGGTTACGGTAATGATTACGATTTCAGGGCAGAGGATGGGGTAGCTCGTTCGAATCCAGCCGTTCTCTCCCGGGAAATGAATCCGTCGTCTTTTTTTAAAAAAAAATAATTTATTTATTTATTTATTTATTAAATTTATATACCGCCCTACTCCCGAAGGACTCAGGGCGGTGTACAGTTGAACGAAATATACATGTAATAAAGGAATTGAAAAAAAAAACCGATTTAAAATATAATTAAATAATAACCCTGGTTCTTCTCAATTTTAATTTTCTGGGACTGCAGCAGATGTAGGTTTTTCCTCTAGGCTGTAGCTGAAAACTGTTCCATTTTTTGCAGCATTTGCTGGTGGTGGGGTAATGTGACTGGGTGGGCATGGCCAACTTTTTTTTTTAAAAAAAACCTTTTCAAAGCATTTTTCCTAATGCTTTGAAAAGCCTCCCTGACGATCAGGCAACCTGTCTGGGATCGTCAGAGACTTTTAAAGGCATTTTTTTCCTCCTACAACCTCTTCTGCCAAAGAGGTTGTAGAAAAAATGCTTTGAAAAGCCTCTGACGATCCCAGCTGAGCCGCGCGATCATCGGAGGCTTTTTTTTTTTTACTTTTAAAAGCATTTTTTTCGTCGGAAGAGGTGGTAGAAAAAATGCTTTTAAAAGTTTTTTAAAAAATGCCTCTGATGATCGTGCGGATCAGCTGGGCATGGTGTGGGTGGGGGGGGCACAAGGGTTTTTGCTACCGGTTCTCCGAACCACCCGCCGCCATCGCTACCGGATCGGGCGATCCGGTCTGAACCGGGAGCATTTCGCCCCTGCTCCAAGGTCTTTTCCCACATTGTTTTTTGGCTGCCTGTCTCTCTCTCTCCCTCCCCGCAGGAATCGCACCCCACTGCCTGGACGATGGGACCATCACCAAGATCACGGTGGAGCCGATCAACGGGAAGGAATGGGAAAAAGCGGTGAAGAGCCACCCCACCATCAGGAATATGTCGAAGCCTTGACTCGCCTTGTTTCTGGAAAACCCACAAAGGGGCCCTCACGGTCTCCCCTTCTTTTAATTCGGGTTTCGTTTAGGAAACCAAAGCGCGCCATTTTTTTTTGTGTGTGTGTGTGTGTGTCTTTCTCTCCCCCCCCCCCTCTCCTGCCTATTTCCCCCATCGGATAGAATAGCGGCATAGAAACAGGACTCTCTCGATCCAGATGCATCAAAAAAACACGTGCAAAATATTTTTTTTCCTACCTTGAGAAAAAAAGAGCGATTGAGATTTAAAAGTCGCGAAGCCCCGAAAACTACACCATCAATGTTTGCTCACGGGGCAAAGATCCAGAGGGGAATTTCCAAGAGCCCACCCCCACCCCACCCCCTACGGATAGTCCTCGACTTATCACTTTTCATTTAGCGACCGTTGGAAGTTTTACGTCATCATTGAAATCATCGCCCGGGAGCCGAAGAAGTTTCTTGGAGGAGAAGGGAAAGATCTTCTGGTGGGAGCTTCATCACTGGGGGCTTTCAAAGGGAGATCGGACTGCCATTTGTTGGGGATGGGGTAGGGGGTCACTTGCTTGAGTGGGGGGGGGGTTGGATTAGATGACCTCCAAGGTCCCTTCCATCTCTGTTTATTCTGTTATTATTCGGTTATTCAGAAGTTGTGGGAGCTTCATCACTGGGGGCTTTCAAGGGGAGATTGGACTGCCATTTGTCGGGAATGGTGTAGGGTCTCCTCCTTGGGCAGGGGGTTGGACTAGATGACCTCCAAGGTCCCTTTCCAACTCTGTTAATCTATCTCATACTGTCTTCAAAGTAAAAACCAGAAAGCCTCTTGAAAGAAAGAAAAAAAAAGAGCATCTTTTGGGACAACATGGATGACGGAGAACCTCCATAGATATTTAGCATGGGGGGGGGAAGTGACTTATGACCGATTTTCACACTTAACGACCGTTGCAGCATCCCTAGGGAATCACGTGATCAAAATTCGGATGCTTTCTAACCGGTTCGTTTTTATGAGAGGCGCGGTGTCCCCGGGATCACATGATCCCTTTTTGTCCACGGGGGGGGGGAAGCGAGGCCCACTTAACAACCGCGTTCCTAACTTCGCCCCTGCAGTGATTCACTTAGTAACGGTGGCTGGGAAAAAAGTTGTACAGTGGGGCTGAACTGGCTGAACCAAGCGTCTCGCACAGCAACGGAAATTCTGGGCTCAATTACGGTCGTACGTTGAGGATTACCTGTATTTGGGGGGCAAGGAGATCTCCTTCAATGGAAGCAGGAGATTCCATCTAACTGAGATCCTTTCTTAATTAAGACAGCCTGAAGATTCGGAGAAGATCTCCATTTTTTTTTTTAAAAAAATGAATTCTTAAGATTTTTTTTTATCGGAAGGAGGCGCTGATCCGTCATGGTGCTTTGAACAATTTCTCTAGAGGCCTCATTTTATGACGGTCTTTTAATTCAACCCGTGGCTTAACCTTGCGGCCGGAGCTGCCCAGCGTTAAGAAACTTGGTTTGTCCTGCTGGGTGGGGGGGAAAATGTCTTTGTGTATTGTATGAATGCCTAAAGTGGCTTCATTTCAGTTTTCGGGTTTAGCGTTTAGGTATGAATGCTGTTTTAAAGGTTGCTTTGTCCAAAACGACACTTTTCACTTTTTTGAGGAAATTCTTGTTTTGAAAAAAAAATCACAAAAAAAGGAATAAAAATAAAAAAAACCACGTATTTTTAAAACGTTGGTTCGTTTTATTTGGATTCATTTCGAAGGGAAGGGAGGCGAGGGATATTCCCCCATCCTCGTGCAAAATACTATTATTTGTAAGACCGCACGCAATAGTACACAAAAGTATGCGGAGAAGAGCAACGAAGGAGTTGTGGGTAATCCCAACGCGGGATGTGTTAGGGAATTCGCAGAGCAACCCTTGAGTAGCAAGGGTGTGCACATGAAAACGATTGAGAGTGGTTAGGAAATTACACAGCCAACACACAGATACACTGAGTTGTGTTTACTTTCAGGAAATACTGTATTTTCCAGCATATAAGACGACTCGGCATATAAAACGACTCTCTACTTTTCCTATTAAAATATAGGGTTTGGGCTATACTCGCCGTATAAGACTACCCCTCAATGTTGTCGGCGCTCCCGTAGCGTCAACGGTCAGCGTCGGCAACTCAGATTCGGGAAGCTGTGCCGATCTCGTCAAGGCTGCATGCCGCTGAATGCTGGACCCAGCTGGTTGCTGCGCGGAGCTTCCCCCACCGTCCCAGGCATCCAGGTGGATATTACCGACGCTCTGACTTCCCCAGACAGCTGGGGCTCATCATCACTGGGGGTCACCTGGGGAATTCGGAGCGTCGGTAGGCTTATGCCCGGCGTATAAGACGACCCCTGACTTTTGAGAGGATTTTCCTGTGTTAAAAAGTAGTCTTATACGCCAGAAAATACGGTAGTAATAAGCCACAGTCCAATAAACAGTCCAGGTCACTCACATATAAAGCAGTAGATGGTTAAACAATAGTCCAGGGATAATCCAATAACAAAGTCTTCTTACCAGTCGTTGTAGTCATCCACAATAAACAGTTGCAAACAGTAGCAAACACAGCAAACAGCAGTAAATAGCACACAGCCAAGAGCATCAAAGAGAAACAAATAATGTTTCTAGCTCCCTCTTAAGGAGATTGGCTACAGAGCTAACCAATCAGGACACAGTATGATGCTGTACAGCGGTCTTAAAGCTATATTGATGGTTTATATATTGCCAACCCAACAAGTTAGGTAAAATCATTTCCTAACAGGATGTTTTTAAAGAAGGACAACCATTTGTCTGAAATTCGTCTCCCGCTCGGGCAGGAGGGGTTGGACTAGAAGACCTCCAAGGTCCCTTCCAACTCTGTTTATTCTGTTATTATTCAGTGATTCAGAAGTTGTGGGAGCTTCATCATTGGAAGCTTTCAAGAAGAGACTGGACTCCCATCGATCAGAAATGGTGTAGGGTCTCCTGCTTGGGGGGGGGTGACTAAATGACCTCCAAAGGTCCCTTCCAACTCTGTTCTGTTATTAAATCTTGTTATTCTGTATTCTGTTAAAAGATGATCAGGGGTCTGGAAGCTAAACCGTGTGATGAACAGTTAAGGCAACTAGACATGTTTAGCCTAACAAAAGAGAAGGACTAAGAGTGACATGATAGCATTTTCCGATATTTGAGGGGCTGCCCCAAAGAAGAGGGGAGGGTCTACCCAGGGCTGAAATGCTCCCTGCCCCCCCCCACATGCCCAGCTGAGCCGTGCGATCATCAGAGGCTTTTTTTTTTTTACTTTTAAAAGCATTTTTTCTACAACCTCTTCCGACGAAAAAATGCTTTTATAAGTAAAAAAAAAAAGCCTCTGATGATCGCGCGGCTCAGCTGGGATCGTCAGAGGCTTTTCAAAGCATTGTTTTCTGCAACCTCTTTCGGCCGAAGAGGTGGTTTAAAAAAATGCTTTGAAAAAGCCTCTGACGATCCCAGCTGAGTTGCCTGCGGCTTTTCAAAGCATTAGAAAAAATGCTTTGAAAAGTTTTTTTTTTTTAAAAAAAAGTTGGCCACGCCCACCCAGTCACATTAAACCCCCCCCAAGCCACGCCCACAGAACCGGTAGTTAACAGATTTTACATTTCACCCCTGGGTCCACCTATTCTCCAAAAGCACCTGAAGGTAAGACAAGAAGCAACGGATGGAAACTAATCAAGGAAAGAATTGTAAGGACAATTAACCAGTGGAACAGCTTGCCACCAGAAGTTGCGGGTGCTCCATCACCAGAGATTTTCAAGAAGAGGCTGGACAGCTATTTGTCTGGAATTGTATAAGGCCGTGATGGCGAACCCATGGCACGTAGGTGGCACCTGGAGCCATATCGGTGGGCACGCGAGCGCTGCCCTAGCTCAGCTCCAGCGTGCGTGCGCGTGCCGGCCAGCTGATTTTCGGGCCTTCCGGGCCCACCGGAAGTTAGGAAATGGGCTGTTTCCGGCCTCCAGAGGGCTTCCGGGAGGGGTTGGGGAGGCCGTTTTAGCCCTCCCCAGCCTCCAAGAAAGGCCCTAGAGCCTGGGGAGGGCGAAAAATGGGCCTAGCAGGCCGACCGGTAATCTTTTGGCCGTCGCATGCCGAAAGTGGGGGGACACGGGGGGGCACTGAATTATGGGTGTGGACCCACGCACGCACAACCCCCCCCCCTCCACACTGCCCCCGCTTTTGGCACACGACAACAAAAAGGTTAGCCATCACTGGTATAAGGTATTCTGCTCAAGCTGAGGGTTGGACTAGATGACCTTTGAGATCCCTTCTAGCTTTTAGGATTCAATGTTCTGTTTCTTCACGGTAAAGCTGAAGGGATTAGCAATAGGACTTAACCTTGTATACCGCTTCACAGGGCTTTTACAGCCCTCTCGAAGCGGTTTACATAATCAGCCTCTGGACCCCAACAATCTGGGTCCTCGCTTTATCGCCCTCTGGAGGACGGAAGGTTCCAGTCAACCTTGAGCCGGTCGGAATCGAACTTCCTGGCTGTGGGCAGAGTTTAGCCTGCAATACTGCATTTCTAACCACTGCGCCACCCCTTGAGGTACCTTTGAGGTACATTTAATGATTCCTTGGGCTTCTGTCATCGCAAGAACATGACAAAACGTGTGTGGAAGAACACTGCCACAATCGGCCACCTCCCCGGCAACAGCAGTCAAAAGTGTCGTTTGATGGGCTCCATCCCGCTCTGCGGTCCCCAAATCCCACTGGAAAAACCAGAGTATCAAGATGGGGAGGTCAATCTTATCTCCGCAGGGATGATGTTTCACGGGGGGGGGGAGCCACCATGGAGAAGGCCCTTCCTGGTCCCACCAGATGGACGACCTTAAGAGAGGAGAGCCGTGACTTCTTCAGTTGGTTCGGACCGGTTCGCCAAAACCGGTAGTGGAAATCACGGGTGGGCCTGCCCACCTGCCCCTGCTCTATGTTGTCCTATTTAGGGATGTTTTTGAGTCCTGGCGAGAAAAGTGCATGCACGGAAGGCAGGTGCGTGTGCGAACCGGGCATGCGCACGCACGAAATGAGCATGCACACGGCGAACCGGCAGCATCATAATGTGCAATCCACCACTGCAGGTATTATGTTCCACATGGAGGGAGCTGCCACGGAGAGGGCCCTTCCTCTTCCCACCAGATGGACCTCCTTAAGAGAGAAGACCATAACATCTTATTTCCACAGGGATGCAGAGGTGGCATTCAGCCGGTTCGGTCCGGTTCGCCCGAACTGGTAGCGGAAGTCACGGGCGGCCCACCTGCCCCTGCTTTATGTCGTCCTATTTAGGGATGTTTTTGAGGCTGGGCGAGCAAAGCACATACACGGAAGGCAGGTGTGCGCATGAACTGGATGCGCACAAGCACGAAGCGAGCGAGGATGCATGTGGAGAACTGGTAGCACCATAAAGCAACCCACCGCTGCAGGTATGATGTTCCACGTGGAGGGAGCCGTCACAGAGAGGGCCCTTCTCGGTCCCACCAGATGAACCTCCTTAAGAGAGGAGAGCCATAACATCTTATTTCCTATTTTATCTCTGTGCAGGATGATGTTCCATAGGAAGGGAGCCACCACAGAGAAGTCCCTTCTTTTTGGTCCTGCTAGATTGTTCCGTTCGGCCGAGATCTAGAGAGTCACATCTTCCTCCCTTTTTTCTCTCTGGGACTCCAGTTCATCCAGCATCTCTCTCCCCCGTTAGAGGAATCGCAGCGAGTTGACCACCATGTAGCGGGAGAACCTCACGTAGAGACGGCGGAACCAGAGCAGCTGACTGTGGTGGCACCGCATTGCTCTCTGGAAAGATAAGAAAGCATTAGATTTTAGGGACACAGTGGCTCAGTGGCTAAGACGCTGAGCTTGTCGATCGAAAGGTCGGCAGTTCAGCGGTTCGAATCCCTAGTGCTGCGTAATAGGGTGAGCTCCCGTTTCTTCTCCCAGCTTCTGCCAACCTAGCAGTTCGAAAGCAGGTAAAAAAGGCAAGTAGAAAAATAGGGACCCCCTTTGGTGGGAAGGGAACAGTGTTCCGTGCGCCTTTGGCGTTGAGTCATGCCGGCCACATGACCACCGAGACGTTTTCAGACAGCGCTGGCTCTCCGGATTTGAAACGGAGATGAGCACTGCCCCCTAGAGCCGGGAACGACTTAGCACATATGTGCGAGGGGAACCTTTACCTTTATAGGCAAGGAGAACAATGCAAGGGAATGGTTTGGGTGAAACCATGAATACGGGTGGTCCTTGACTTTCAACAGTTCATTTAATGACCAAACTTACAACTGGAAAAAAATAAGCCTTTTTTAACACGACCGTTGCAGCATTTTCCATAGTCACGTGATCAAAAAATTCAGATTCTTGGCAACTGGCATGTACTTATGATGGTTGCAGCCTCCCGGGGGGGGCGGGGGGCGGGGGTGGTGACATGATCCCCTTTTGTGACCGGAAAAGTCCACGGGGAAGCCAGATTCGCTTAACGACCGTCTGATTCACTCAACAACTGCAGCGACTCACTTAAGAACTACGGCGCAAAAAAAACCCCAAAGGTCGTAAAACGGGGCAGAACTCCATAATGGGTCTTGCTTAGCGACAAAAACCTTGGGACTTGTCAGAAGGTGGGATCGCATGACCTGGGAAGCTGCAACCGTCATAAGTAGAAGCCAATTGGCAAGCGGGTCAAATTTTGACCGCCTGACCACACAGGGACGCTACAAGGCGTTGTAAGTGTGAAAACTGATCGTAAATCCCTTTTTTTAGGGCCGTTACAACTTCCAACTGTCACAAAACTGTTGTTTTGTGTTGCGGTTGTGTTACAGTTGACTTCTCACACTTGCAACCTGGCAACAGAAACTAGGGAGGGGGAGGAAAGGAGCAATTGGACTCTATGGGGAGCTGGGTGGGAATTGAGGGATTTCAAGGGCACCGTCTCTAATTCTCCACCTCAAGGTCGAACGCCGGGACACCTCCAAAAGCCACAGACGGTTTCCAAAACAAATTGACAGGTTAGCAGAGTTGGAAGGGACCTTGGAAGGTCATCTAGTCCAGCCCCCCACCCCCTGCCCTACACCATTTCTGACAGTCCAATCTCTTCTCAAAAGCTTCCGGTGATGAAGCTCCCACAATTTCTCAATAACAGAATAATAACAGAATAAAGAGGGTTGGAAGGGACCTTGGAGGTCATCTAGTCCAACCCCCCACCCAAGCAGGAGACCCTACACCATTTCTGTCCAGTCTCTTGTTGAAAGCCTCCAGGGATGAAGCTCCCACAACTTCTGAAGGCAACTTCTGTTCCATCAGTTGATGGTTCTCACTGTCAGAAAATTCCTCTTTATTTCCAGGTTGAATCTCTCCTTGGTCAGTTTCCATCCATTATTCCTCGTCTGGCTTTAAGGTGCTTTGGAGAATAGCCTGACCCCTTTCCTCCTCTCTGGGGCAGCCCCTCAAATATTGGAAGATGCTCTCCTGTCTCCCCTGGTCCTTCTCTTCACTAGACTAGTCATGTCTTCTGTCCATCCATGGTTCACTCAAAAGTCTTTCTTTCTTTCTTTCTTTCTTTCTTTCTTTCTTTCTTTCTTTCTTTCTTTCTTTCTTTCTTTCCTTCCTTCCTTCCTTCCTTCCTTCCTTCCTTTCTCTTTCTTTCTTTCTTTCTCTCTCTCTCTTTCTTTCTCTGTCTCTGTCTCTCTTTTCTTTCTTTCTTTCTTTCTTTTTCTTTGGAAAATAGGCTGACCCTCTTCCTCCTCTCTGTGGCAACCCCTCCAATATTGGAAGATGCTCTCCTGTCTCCCCTGGTCCTTCCCTTCATTAAACTACAGATTAACAGAGTTGGAAGGGATCTTGTAGGTCATCTAGTCCAACTTGGTCAGTTTCCATCCCTTACTCCTCGTCTGGCTTTAAGGTGTTTTGGAGAATAGCTTGACCCCCTTCCTCTCTGTGGCAGCCCCTCAAATATTGGAAGACTGCTATCCTGTCTCCCCTGGTCCTTCTCTTCCCTAGACTAGCCAGGCCCGGTTCCTGCAACCGTTCATCGTATGTTTCAGCCTCCAGTCCTCTAATGTTTTTGGAGGGCAAAGAATTTAAAGCAGAGTCAACTTTCCTTCTTAATACGAGACGGGATGGACACCTCCCGCTGCTCCCCGCCCCCGTTTTGGCTGGCAAAATGCTGCAAGAGGCCGTCCAGGCTGAAAACGTGGCATGGGTGCCACGCACGGGGCTCCCGTGCCCCATTTTGGCTGCCAGGGGCACCATGGGCCGGTCCTTTGCTATTTCCAGGCTGTCCTCATGGGCCAGTTTTAAGCACCCTGTAGGCCGGATTTGGCCCACCGGCCTTGAGTTTGACACCCCTGCTCCAGATCTTCCTGTCTAGGTGCTCTCTGAGCTTGGATGCTTTCTGGCTGATGTTTTGCAGATGTTTCCTCGCAGACATCTAGAACTGATGACGTTACCTAGTTTGGGTCGTGAAACGTCTACAGGGAAGCCACCGAGCACCGAGGGCACCAAAGACCCCTCCTTTCAATCCTGAGCTACAGATACAGACAGTCCCCGACTTACGACCACAACGGAGCCTTAGATTTCGGTTGCGAAGCGAGGCATGTTTGCTAAGTGAGCTTTGCCCCCGTTTTACGGCTTCTCCTGCCCCCATTGTTAAGTGAATCCCTGCAGTTGAAAAGCCCGGGACCAGGTTGTTCAGCAAATCTGGCTTCCCCCATGGACTTCGCTGGTCGGGAGGTCGCAAAAAGGAACCCCGGGATGCCGCAACGGTCATAAGTATGAATCAGTTGCCAAGCAACCCGAATTTTGATCACGGGGATGCCGGAAAAGTCGTCACTGTGAAAAGCTAAGTCCTAAGTCACTTTTTTCACCCAACGGTCACTAAACGGACTGTTGTAAGTCAAGGACTAACTGTATCCTCCTTTATTGACTTTCTGGGTATGGCTGGGGACTTTTTCTGGATGGGAAGAAGGACGTCATAAAATGTACCTTGGCCAGTTCTGCTTCTTTTTCCGTCGCTATAAAGAGAACATCCTGGTGTTTGTAGCCGCTGAGCGGAGCGTCCCAGATGGAAATGTATTTCCGGAAAATGTTCACCGTCTCCAGGATGAGGAACCGACAACCTGTGTGTGAGAAACAGAAAAGCGGGTGAAATCCAATACCTGCCTTTGTCTTCTCACTTTTGTAACTTGTTTTTCCAAAGCAAGTCTCGGCAAACCCCGGGAGATTTCTACCGTGAAACTGGTCCCAGGTGACCCCTTTAGATGATTCGACTTATAATATGTGGTTGCGAAGGGATAACGATTCACAACAGGTTAACAGAGTTGGAAGGGACCTTGGAGGTCATTTAGTCCAACCCCTCAACCAAACAGGAGACCCTACACCATTTCTGACAGGTGGCAGCCCAGTCTCTTCTTGAAAGCCTCCAGTGATGAAGCTCCCACAACTTCTGAAGGCAACTTCTGTTCCATCGGTTGATTGTTTCTCCCTGTCAGAAAATTCCTCCTTATTTCCAGGTTGAATCTCTCCTTGGTCAGTTTCCATCCATTGTTCCTTGCCTGGCCTTCGGGTGCCTTGGAAAATAGCTTGACCCCCTTCCTCCTCTCTGGGGCAGCCCCTCAAATACTATAGATTACAGATTAACAGAGTTGGAAGGGACCTTGGAGGTCATCTAGTCCAACCCCCCAACCAAACAGGAGATCCTACACCATTTCTGACAGACGGCAGTCCAGTCTCTTCTTGAAAGCCTCCAGGGATGAAGCTCCCACAACTTCCGAAGGCAAGCTATTGAATCTCTCCTTGGTCAGTTTCCATCCATTATTCCTCGTCTGGCCTTCGGGGGCTTTGGAAAACAGCTTGACCCCCTCCCTCCTCTCTATGGCAGCCCCTCCAATATTAGAAGATGCTCTCCTGTCTCCCCTGGTCCTTCTCTTCACTAGACTAGCCATTGCGTGGGTTATTGATTGATTGATTGATTGATTGGATTTATTTATTTATCGGATTTATATGCCGCCCTTCTCCGGAGACTCAGGGCAGCTTACAATGCATTAAGCAATAGCCTTCATACTTTTTGTATATACCTGTTTAGTAGGGCTTTCGCCCCTCCCCCCCAGCGGTGTTCTTTTTTTTAAGTGACAGGGAGCCGCAGCAGAGGGGTGAAAGAGCCACATGCGGCTCCAGAGCTGCAGGTTGCTGACTCCTAATCTAAATTTTGGATACCCCTGATAAACCCTTCCATCTTTCTCCGGTGCCATTTCTCCCCTTCTCTGCAGGCCACACAGCCCTCCACATCGCCATCGAGAAGAGGAACTTAGATCTTGTGAAGATCCTGGTGGAGAACGAGGCTGATGTCCACGTCAAGGCTTCTGGCCGTTTCTTCCAGCCGCACCGCAAAGGGGCCTACTTTTATTTTGGTATGGCAGCAGGAGAAAACTCAGGTTCCATTCCACAGAGATACAAGTGGGTACTCACGGTGGTTTTTTGGTTTTTTTTAAAATTTGATTTATATGCCGCCCTTCTCCGGAGACTCAGGGCGGCTTACAATGCGCTAAGCAATAGCCTTCATACTTTTGTATATTTATACAAAGTCAGCTTATTGCCCCCACAATCCGGGTCCTCATTTGATCCACCTCGGAAGGATGGAAGGCTGAGTCAACCTTGAGCCTGGTGAGATTCGAACTCGCAGTAATTGCAGGCGGTTAAGTGCTACTTAACAGCGCTTTAGTCCGCTGCGCCACCAAGGCTCCTTGGTTATGTTTTACTATACACCTTATTCCTTTGACTAGGGAAAAGACAAGGTAGGTAAATGGCTGACTGGAAAGTCAGACTTTTTGCACGAAACGGAAAAACAAATACGGGGTTCTGGTTTGTGGTTTTGATAATTGGGGGCGGGGAGAAATGGCATAGCAGTAAAAAACTGCAGATCTTCCTTCCTTCCTTCCCTCCCTCCCTCCCTCCCTCCTGCCATTTGTCGGGGATGGTTGGGTCTCCTGCTTGAGCAGAGGGTTGGACTTGATGACCTCCAAGGTCCCTTCCAACTCTGTTTATTCTGTTATTATTCTGTTAATCAGAAGTTGTGGGAGCTTCATCACTGGAGGCTCTGTTAATCTATCTATCTCCATCCTTTCTCCTCTCTTTCTTTTTTCCTTCCTTCCTTTCCTCCCTTCCTCCTTCTCTCTTCCTTTTTCCTTCCTTCCTTCCCTCCCTCCTTCCCTCTCTCCCTCCCTCCTCCTTTTTCATTCCCTCCCTGCCTTCCTCCCTCCCTTCTTTTCTTGTTCTTCTTTCTTTCTTTTTCTTTCTTCCTTTCTTTTTTCTTCCTTCCTTCCTTCCTCCTCCTCTCTTTCTCATTTCCTCCCTCCCTTCCTCCCCTTCTTTCCTTGTTCTTCTTTTTTTTCTTCCTTTCTTTTTTCTTCCTTCCTTCCTTCCCTTGTTCTTTCTCTTTCTTTCTCATTAATTTGTGTTCATTTTTATGTCCTTTTTACATTTTTTAAACAAAAAGTAGTATATATACATAAAAAGAAAGCTCTACAATTTATTCCTCCTCAGAAGTTAAGCCCAACTGAAGGGTAAGGCCCGCAAGGTTAAAAAACAAGCAACTCGGAGATAAATCTTCCAGCAAAACAATTTTTCTCCAGCACCCACAGAGCCTCACTGAAAAGCTAGACTTTGTCCTGTGGCTGAAAGCCAGCGAACAGACCTGCTGCTACTGGAAAATTACTGGAAAATGTAAATCATCATATCGTCAACGGAAAAGCTGACACCCAACCTAAGAGGCTGATCTTCAAACAAACTTTTGTTTCTGGTTTCTCTCCTCGCAACTTTGCACTGATTAAAAAAAAAAAAAATATGGGAAGAAAGACATTTCGTCCTTCTAGGTCAGGGGTATCCAACTTTGGCAACTTTAAAACTTGTGGACTTCAGTTCCCAGAATTCCCCACTCCTCTTAAAGCTGGGGAATTATGGGAGTCGAAGTCCACAAAATCTTAAAGTTGCAAAAGTTGGACATCCCTGACGTAAAGGTAAAGGTTCCACTCACACATATGTTCCCAACTCTAGGGGGCGGTGCTCATCTCCATTTCAAAGCCAAAGAGCCAGCGCTGTCCGAAGACGTCTCCGTGGTCATGTGGCCGGCATGACTCAATGCCAAAGGCGCACGGACCGCTGTTCCCTTCCCACCAAAGGTGGTCCCTATTTTTCTACTTGCCTTTTTTACCTGCTTTCGAACTGCTAGGTTGGCAGAAGCTGGGACAAGTAATGGGAGCTCACCCCGTTACGCGGCACTGGGGATTCGAACTGCTGAACTGCCGACCTTTCGATCGACAAGCTCAGCGTCTTTAGCCACTGAGCCACCACGTTCCTTATCCCTGACATAGATATTATCAAATTCTTGGGTGTATAACTTTTGGGTCACTTTAGCTGTAGTTTCTTACTTCCTTTCCATCTTAGTAATTTGAATGTTAATATTTGAGGTTGACCCTTAATAAAGACTTTATTTTTTTAAAAAAAATGAATAAGGCTGTCCTTGCAGAATTGTCCCAGCCCAGGGATGTGTCCTTGGGGATGGCCAGCAGGGAGTTTCCAGACTGATAAGAGGAATGGAAACCAAGTTGTACCAGAAACATGCAAGGACATGTTGAATTTGCAAAAGTGAAGGTTAACCAGAGCCAAAGCAGGCTGCAAATATTTACACGGTTTTGGCTGTTGTTTTTTTTAAATGTGGAAGATGGTGGACTGTCCTCTGCTAACGCTGGGGGTGCACAGAAGAACAGAATCACAAGGCTGGAAGGGACCTCAAAGGTCATCTAGCCCAAACAAAGGGAATGGTTGGAAAGGAAAGGAAAGGAAAGGAAAGGAAAGGAAAGGAAAGGAAAGGAAAGGAAAGGAAAGGAAAGGAAAGGAAAGGAAAGGAAA
>WNWU01000013.1:26468793-26485975 GCA_012654045.1 Ptyas mucosa
GTCCACCCCTCTTAAAGCATTGCTGGCTGGGGAATTCTGGGAGTGGAGGTCCACTTATCTTAAAGCATAGCTGGCTGGGGAATTCTGGGAGTGGAAGTCCACCCTTTTTAAAGTCGCCCAGGGTGGAAAATGTTTGTTCCATCCTCATGCACTGCTTCCACCCTCCGTCTCTGGCTGCCTTGGAGCATGGGTGTGTTTTCCAGCTCGCTGCAACGCAAATCTCTGGCAACCCTGGGGCTGTCCCTCCCCTCCAATGCTCTGGAATAACCCTGGGTGCAGCTCTGGAATGCAATGCGCAGCACACCCCGACATACCACGGCATCTGCACTCTGGCCTACATAAAACAAAACTGCCTTCTGATGAGGCCGAGATTTTTTTCCTTGCAGTTGTTTATATGAGTCACAAGAAGGGAGGAGGGGAAGGATACTCGCTCTCCTGGGGGGCCAAAACCCTCCCCAAGTAGAAATATTTGAGAAGAGGACAACTGACTTGCACCCTTGACAATTGAGCCTTTAAATGTTGGTAGTGCTCGACTTGCAACCGCCTCCATTTAGTGACCACTTGAAGTTACAATGGCAGCAGTGGTGAAATCCAATTTTTTTAAACTACCGGTTATGGGCGTGGCTTGGTGGGCGTGGCTTGGCAGGCATGGCAGGGGAAGAATACTAAAAAAACCCCATTCCCACCCCATACCAGGGGAAGGATACTGTAAAATCTCCAGTCCCACCCCACTCCTGGGAGAAGGATACTGTAAAATCCCCATTCCCACTCCATTCCTGGGGGAAGGATATTGCAAAATCTCCATTCCCACCCCACTCCAGGGGAAGGATACCACAAAATCCCCATTCCCACCCAACTCCAGGGGAAGGATACTGCAAAATCTCCATTCCCACCCCACTCCAGGAGAAGGATACTGCAAAATCTCCATTCCCACCTCATTCCTGGGGGAAGGATATTGCAAAATCTCCATTCCCACCCCACTCCAGGGGAAGGATACTACAAAATCTCCATTCCCACCCCACTCCTGGGGGAAGGATACTACAAAATTCCCATTCCCTCCCCACTCTGGGACCAGCCAGAGGTGGCATTTGCCGGTTCTCCAAACTGCTCAAAATTTCCGCTACCGGTTCTCCAGAACCTGTCAGAACCTGCTGGATTTCACCCCTGAACGGCACTGAAAAAAGCGACTTTACGACCGTTTTTCACACTTACGACCGTTGCAGCATCCCTGCGGTCACATGTCCCAAATTCAGAACCCTGGGCAACTGACTCGTATTTATGATGGTTTGCAGTGTCCTGGGGATCACACGATCCCCTTTTGCGACCTGTCCATAGGGAAGCCAGACTCACTTCATGACCATGTGACTCACTTAACAACCATAGCGAGAAACCTTTCTCCAGCTTGTCTACGGAGATTCGTAATCCCGGTTGTCCCAAAAATGCTTTTCCAAAGGGCAAGAGTCCTTTCTTAATATTATGAAATCATTTTTGCTTCTCATCCAAGAAGCTGGGGGAAAAAAACCGGAAGAAACTTCTTGGATGAGAAGCAAAAAAAATTTTTTTTCCTCACCAAATAAAACCCCAAAAAGTCCATTTGCCCTTTGGAAAAGCGTCTTTGGGACGTTCCCCAAGCTTGGCAAAGTCTCAGGCGTACAAACAACAGCAGGGTTTCCTTGGCAGGGCTGCCTCTGTGGGAACTGGTCTAAACCACAGAATTATTATTTTTATTTTTTCATTTTCCTCCTCTAAAAACAGCCCGTCTCGAAGGAAGAGGGGTTGCCAAACCTCCGATCTTCCAGGAATAGCTGGCAAGGAAAGTTGCCAAGATGGTTTGTTAATTCCCGGGGGGGGGGGGGGGGGGGGGGGGGGGGTCTTTGCTTCTTGGAAGCCGTGTTTTTGTGTGTGCTACCGTAAATAAGGAGCGTCTGGGATTTGCTTAGCTGTGGAAGGGACAGAGAGAAACTGACTTGCCCTCTGTCTGATGTTTTCCCTGCGCTGGGGAAAAAAAAGCAGCTGTTCAATCAAATCTGGAGAAAAACACACGGTGCTAAGAAAAGCAGCGTTTTTAGAATTTAGAATAACAGAGATGGAAGGGACCTTGGAGGTCTTCTAGTCCAGCCCCCTGCTTAGGCAGGAAACCCTACGCCACTTCAGACAAAGGGTGATCCAACATCTTCTTAAAAACTTCCAGTGTTGGAGCATTCGCAACTTCTAGTGGCAAGCTGTTCCACTGGTTAATTGTTCTCACTGTCAGGAAATTTCTCCTTAGTTCTAAGTTGCTTCTCTCCTTGATTAGTTTCCACCCGTTGTTTCTTGCCCTACCTTCAAGTCAGTGGTGAAATCCAAATTTTTTTACTACCGGTTCTGTGAGCATAGCTTGGTGGGCGTGGCAGGGGAAGGATACTGTAAAATCTCCATTTCCTCCCCACTCCAGGGGACGTATACTGCAAAATCCCTATTCCCACCCTACTCCAGGGGACGTATACTGCAAAATCCCTATTCCCATCTTACTCCAGGGGAAGTATACTGCAAAATCTCCATTCCCACCCCACTCTGGGACCAGCCAGAGGTGGTGTTTGCCGGTTCTCCGAACTACTCAAAATTTCCGCTATCAGTTCTCCGGAACCTGTCAGAACCTGCTGGATTTCACCCAGAGGTGAGTTTCAGCAGGTTCTGACCATTTCTGGAGAACCGGTAGTGGAAATTTTGAGTAGTTCGGAGAACCGGTAGTAAAAATTCTGACTGGCCCCGCCCCCATCTATTCTCTGCCTCCCGAGTCCCAGCTGATTGGGAGGAAATGGGGATTTTGCGGTATCCTTCCCCCTGGAGTGGGGAGGGAATGGGGATTTTACAGTACCCTTCCCCTGCCACGCCCACCAAGCCATGCCCACCAAGCCATGCCACACCCACCAAGCCACACCCACAGAACCGGTAGTAAAGAAATTTGAAACCCACCATTGATTTTACCCCTGCTTTACATTATTGGCAATGCCAAGTCTCTCGCAGGCCTATCTCCTAGGAAATAAACTATTTTGTGACCAACTTACTCGAAAGCCTGGCCTTGACTCACGGTTCAACCACAGCTGGACTCGTACACAAAAAATTACTCAAATTCTAAGAAGTTTTCCCTCCCACTACACGAACCGTAATCCTGCAGGGCAATGAGTGCCTCTGACCAGTCAGAACCGAGTCCACAATTTAAATTTTCAGGGTTCAACCGGGTGCAAACATTCACCAACACACTTCTGGTTTTGTAGAAAAGAGTGCAGAGAAGAGCGACAAAGATGATTAGGGGGACCAGAGGCTGAAACATAGGAGGAACGGTTCCTCTAAGAAGATATTTGATTGTGCAGAAATGGATAGACTTACATTGAAAATCAAAGAGAAAGAAGATACAGAATATTATCAAACAGGGAAGTCATTTTGCCAGTGGTTGGGAAAAAAAGGATGGAGAGTAAGAAGGGAATTGGTTTTGTTAAGCAAATTAAATACCCAATGTTTATTAAGCACTAAGAAATGTAAAATTTATATATAGAAAAGAACGGTAGCTGGAATTGGGTTATGTCTAGTTGAATGAAAAGAAGGACTAGGGGTGACATGATACCAGTCTTCCAATATTTGAGGGGCTGGCCCAAAGAAGAGGGAGTCAAGCCAGGGGTGAAAATCCAACAGGTTCTGACAGGTTCTGGAGAACTGATAGCAGAAATTTTGAGTAGTTTGGAGAACCAGCAAATACCACCTCTGGCTGGCCCCAGAGTGGGGTGGGAATGGAGATTTTGCCGTATCCTTCCCCCAGGAGTGGGGAGGGAATGGGGATTTTGCAGGATCCTTCCCCTGGAGTGGGGTGGGAATGGAGATTTTGCAATATCCTTCCCCTGCCACGCCCACCAAGTCACGCCCACAGAACCGATAGGGAAAAATTTTGGATTTCACCCCTGGCTCAAGCTATTATCCAAAGCCGCTGAAGGCAGGACAAGAAGGAACAGGTGGAAACTAATCAAGGAGAGAAGCAATCCAGAACTAAGGAGAAATTTCCTAACAGTGAGAACAATTAACCAGTGGAACCACTTGCCACCAGAAGTTGTGGCTGCTCCAACACTGGAAGTTTTTAAGAAAAAAATTGGACAACCATTTTTTTAAAAAAAAATTGATTTATATGCCGCCCTTCTCCGGAGACTCAGGGCGGCTTACAATGCGCTAAGCAGTAGCCTTCATACTTTTGTATATTTATACAAAGTCAGCTTATTGCCCCCACAATCTGGGTCCTCATTTCACCTACCTTAGAAAGGATGGAAGGCTGAGTCAACCTTGAGCCTGGTGGGATTTGAACTTGCAGTAATTGCAGGCAGCTCGAAATTTAAGTGCTACTTTTAAGAGCACTTAATCCGCTGCGCCACCAGCATAAATAGCATAAAGGCTCATGCTTGAGCAGGGGGTTGGACTAGAAGACCTCCAAAGTCCCTTCCAAGTCTGTTATTCTATTATAATAAAGGGTTTGGGGACTAAATTGTATGATGAATGGTTAAAAGAGTTAGGTTTGTCTACCCTATCAAAGAGAAGGATTAGGAGGAACATGATAGCAGTCTTCCGGTATTTGAGGGGCTGCCCCAAAGAAGAGGGAGTCAAGCTATTCTCCAAAGCACCTGAGGGCAGGACAAGAAGCAATGGATGGAAACTAACCAAGGAGAGAAGCAACCAGGAATTAAGGAGAAACTTCCTAACAGTGAGGACACTTATAGTCCTTCACTTACAATAGTTCATTTAGTGACCCTTTGAAGTTACAACAGCACTCAAAAAAGTGACTTATGACCGTTTCCCACCCTTATGACTTGCCACATCACTACAGTCAACTGGCAACTGGCTCATATTTATGACGGTCGCGGTGTCCCTGGCATCACGCGATCCCCTTTTGGGGACCTCCTGACCAGCAAAGTCAGTAGGGGAAGCCAGATTCACTCAATATCCGTGTTACTCATTTAACAACTGCAGGGATCCACTTAATAACCGTGGTAAGAAAGGTCGTAAAACGGGGCACAACTCCCCGAACAACTGTCTTGCTTTGCCACTGGGCTCCATTGTGGTTGTAAGTCGAGGACTTCCTGTAGTCATCTATCGGGGATGGGTGTAGTGATGAAGGGTCGGACTTGATGACCTTGTAGGTCCCTTTCAGCTCTATGATCCTATGACTTTTTGCATAACCCAACAATGCTAGGTTTTTTGGGGTGGTTTTTTTTGCAAATTACCTGTGGTCCAGGATGGTTACATTGGAAGGAGGGATCCCTAGAACTTTGCAGCTTTCTATCAATTCCGCTTTACGAATCTCTCCCTGCTGATAGTAATTCCCTGTGAATGATAGAATAGAATAGAATTTTTTATTGGCCAAGTGTGATTGGACACACAAGGAATTTGTCTTTGGTGCGCATGCTCTCAGTGTACATAAAAAGAAAAGATACGTTCGTCAAGAATCCTAAGGTACAACACTTAATGATAGTCATAGGGTACAAATAAGCAATCAGGAAACAATATCAATATAAATTGTAAGGATACAAGCAACAAGGTTACAGTCATGCAGTCATAAGTGGAAGGAGATGGGTGGTGGGAACGATGAGATTAATAGTAGTGCAGACTTAGTGAATAGTTTGACAGTGTTGAGGGAATTATTTGTTTAGCAGAGTGAGGGCATTCGGGGAAAAACTATTCTTGTGTCTGGTTGTTCTGGTGTGCAGTGCTCTAGAGCATCGTTTTGAGGGTAGGAGTTGAAACAGTTTATGTCCAGTATAAAAGTTGATGTATTTTTGTTTTGCTGGCTAAGTTTTAAAATGTATTTTTCCCCATTTTGAAGGTAGCGGCAGAGAATTACAGGCAGTCCTCGACTTACAACAGTGCATTTAGTGACTGCTTGAAGTTACAACAGCACTGAAAAAAAGCGACTCATGGCCGTTTTTCACACTTACGACCGCTGCAGCACGTGATCGAAATTCAGATGCTTGGCAACTGATTCATATTTATGACGGTTGCAGTGTCCCGGGGTCACATAATCCTCTTTTGCGACCTTATGACAAGCAAAGTCAATGGGGAAGCCGGATTCACTTAACAGCCGTGTGACTAACTAAACAAATGCAGCGATTCACTTAACAACGGTGGCAAGAAAGGTCGTAACATGGGGCAAAACTCAGTTAACTAATGTCTCACCTAACAACATAAATTTTGGGATCCATTGTGTTCGTAATCGGAGGACTACCTGTAATGACGATAATGAGAATAGTAACGACAACAACAGGACTGCGAGTTCAAAAGATGGACTTTGTCTGATGGATTTGGACCGATTGATGATGCCCTACAAGTCGGCATTGACTCTTAGCAACCGAATATACAGGTAGTCCTCGACTTACGACCAGAGTGGAACCCAAAGTTTGCATTGCTAAATGAGGCAGTTGTTAAGTGAGCTTCATCTCATTTTACGACCTTTCTAGCCACAATTATTAAGTGAATTTTTGCAGTTGTTAAGTGAGTGACATGGTCGCTAAGTCAAATCTGGCTTCCCCATTGTAATTTGCCTGTCAGAAGGTTGCAAAAGGGGAATCACATGACCCTGGGACAATTTGCAACCGTCATAAGTACATGCCAGTTGCCAAGCTTCTAAATTTTGGTCGTGTGACCATCGCAATGCTCCAAGTCACTTACGTTGTTTTTTTTCAGTGCTGTTGTAAATTCAAACGGTCATTAAACAAATGCCTGTAATTACCTGTACAGTAAGAGCAATAAATAATAATACAGCAATACCAACAACACTGGTAAGCATCCAAAACAATCTCTACTCCTGCACAGAAGTAGGATTTGTGGATTTATTATTTTGCCTCCTTGGTTTCTATTCTGCCTTTGAGGAATACAAGGCAATGTATCTGGATTCTGGCCCTCCCTCCTTCACTTTTGCCCAGACAACAACCCTGCCAGGTAGGATGGTCTGAAAAGAGTGACATAGAAGCATAAAATCGAACAGGGCGGGAAGGGACTTTAGAGGTCTTCTAGTCCAACCCCCTCCCCAGGAGTCCTTATATCATCCTGGACTAATGGTTTACAAAACTTTTATTGAAAACCGCCAGTGATGGAGCCTCCATTAAGAATAAGCCCTATTATTGTTGTTAAGAAAATAATGTACCAGTCATTTATATATATTTATATATATATATATAGCCGCCCTGAGTCTTCGGAGAAAGGCAGCATATAAATTGAATTAATTCAATTAAATTAAATATTTTATTTGTCTTCTTCAATCCCCAGAAAAAGGTGCTTGAGAGTGTCTCACGGGAGGTGAGCCATGCCCCAAGATTAAAACAGCCATGCCCCAAGATTAAATATTAAGACAGGTGAGGGGGGGACTTGCATCTCCCCAACCCTACTCTTAGCATTATTGACTTTTGCTATTTTAACAACTGTATTTGGAAAAAAATAATGTTTATTGCAGAGTTTTCTCTGTTTTCTTCCTTTGTTTTCTTTCCTCTCCTTTTCCCATCATTTTTAGGCCATAAGCCTCTCAATAAACCAACTTCTGCTTGGTTCTTATGCCCATTTTGTAGACAGGGCAAACTGAGGCTCAGTGACGTCATACACAATGGCGGACTTTCGTTAGCCCAAGGAGTACAGGCTAGACATGGGCGGAGCTTTTCGGAAGGTCGCCGTCAGATGATGTCAGAGCGACTCCGCTTACGCACGGCAATGGCCTGAGCTCGTTTAGCCCCGCGCGCAAAAATGAGCGTTCCGAGGCTGCGGTTGCTAGGCAACTCCGCATCGCTCTTCTTTCCCCCCCCTCCCCTCACCTGTGGAGCCGCAGAGCAGCCACAAGCTGGCCGACTTCAAGGCGAGGATGGTGGGGGCGAAGAACATCGCTTCGTCATCAGGGTGCGCCGTCACGAAGAGGACGCGGGTGGCCTGGACGTCTCGTCGCACCGTCGCTGACGCCACCGGTCCGTCTGAGAAAAACGTCCGGTGGTCCGGCCGTCGCCACTTCCTCAGGCCGCGATAGCGCTGCAGCCACCAACGAGAAAGGAACCATAGCAAAAGAACGACAAGGAGAAAAAGAAATGGGGCGTTCGTCGCCATTGTAACGCAGGAAAGAAGGTGGAAAAAAAGAGGAAGGGACAAAGAAAGTCCGGATGGAAACGTGAACCGCAAAGAATGGTTCCGCCCCATATTCTTTGAGAAAATGGTATTTTCTTGGTATTTCCAAGCTGGCTTGTAAAACCGTTGCAGGAAACCAAAAAGCTGCCAAATCTAGGATAACATCCAACCTATCTTATCTTTTGGATTAGTTCCACTTTTCAATACAATTCTTCAGTTCCTAGACCAGCAAAGCCCAAGCACAGCATCCTTTAACTATCTCAATTTTGTTCCCTTCCAATTCTTTCGCAGAAGAAAAAACACACGGCAAAACTCCTCAGAGACATTAAAATACACTGTCTCTCGTACAGTGTGAACTTTGACTTTGCAAACAGTTGCTTAATTTCAGGTTCCGGAATCCAGAAAACCGGATAAATTATTAAGTCGAATAGCAATATATTCTGGAATATTGCATTTGCTGGAGATAAAAGTTGTGGAGTTATTAGGTTTTTTGCTGATAGAAGTAGAGTAGAACAGAACAGAACAGAATTCTTTATTGGCCAAGTGTAATTGGACACCCAAGAAGAGGGAATCAAGCTATTCTCCAAAGCCGTGATGGCGAACCTATGGCACGGGTGCCACAGGTGGCACTCAGAGCCATATTGGTGGGTACGCGAGTGTTGTCCTAGCTCAGCTCCAGAGTGCATGCGCACACCGGCCAACTGATTTTCAGGCCTTCCGGTCCCACCGGAAGTCAGGAAACTGGCTGTTTCTGGCCTCCAGAAGGCCTCCAGGGGGATGGGGAAGGCTGTTTTTGCCCTCCCCAGGCTCCTAGAAAGCCTCTGGAGCCTGGGGAGGGGGAAAAATGGGCCTACTGGGCCCACCGTGCTATCGTGTGCCAAAAGCAGGGGGAAGTGGGGGGTCACGGGCACTCGCACCCGCAACCCCCCCCCACGACCCCCGCTTTTGGCATGTGACGGCAAAAAGGTTAGCCATCACTGCTCCAAAGCATCAGAAGTCAGGACAGGAAGCAATGGATGGAAACTAACCAAGGACAGAAGCAACCAGGAATTAAGGAGAAACTTCCTAACAGTGAGGACACTTATAGTATATATATATATATATATATATATATATATATATATATATATACACACACAATGTATATATATATACATACCCACCTTAGAAAGGATGGAAGGCTGAGTCAATCTTGAGCCTGGTGAGAATTCAACTCGCAGTAATTGCAGGCAGCTGGATGTTAAATGCTGCTTTAGTAGGAGGCATTAGCTTCCTATGCCACTCAGGCTCCTACTCTCTATCACACCCTCTGAACATTGAGCACAAAACCAGGTTATTTAACCAGGTTAAAATCAGTAGAGTTGGAGCTCAGCTAATCTCAATTGAAATGAGGTTTCATACAGTGGGTTCCATGGCAAAAAATTATCTCTAAATTAACCTTTTTGTGGGGTAACTTGTCAGGCATTTGCTGATTAACAATTCTTAAAAGCAATGCATATGTGTTGTGGCAAAGTATGAATTCAGTCCTTTCGCCCTACATGTTATGTAAATTGGAGCTTAATTCAAACTGTGATTAAGGAAATGGACAGCCATTGTAGCATCTCCCATCTCAGACGGGGATGAGTTTCATATTTATTCTAATATTAACTTATTTTTGTCAAGTTTAAGATAAGTAGACTTCATTTCCCAGAATTTCTTACCATGTTTTAGGATGGGTGGACTTCCACTTCTAGAATTCCCCAGCTGGCATGCTTTAAGAGGGATGGACTTCAATTCCCACAATTCCCCAGCAGCTTGTTTAAGATGGGCGGACTTCAACTCCTAGAATTTCCCAGTGTGGACATCAACTCTCAAAATTCCCCAGCTACTGTGTTTGTTGAGGTAATCATGCTAGCTGGGAAATTCTGGGAGTTGAAGTTCTTAAAGTTGTCAAATTTGTAAACACTGGGCCAAAATGATCCTGAAGTTCCAACTCTTAACGATAATTTTATGTATTCCATTAAATACTCGGTAGCCTCTAAAAGCTGCTGCATTTTTCAAGGTCTTTTGACCTTTGAATTTGAGCATTGACAGACTCCCACATTCTTGTGCTGGAGTGGACATCTGGATTTATTCAACATAAATGGAAAGGTATTTCGCCATCTGGTCTTAAGTACGGTTACTTAGAATGAAGGCCTCCTGATTTTAACAGTGTTCCCTTCCAAGTAAATGTCTTATTAAGAATGCAATTGTGATTTGCAGGTTTCTTCACAATGTTGTTACGCTTCAGGGGTGAAATCCAGCAGGTTCTGACAAGTTCTGGAGAACTGGTAGCGGAAATTTTGAGTAGTTCAGAGAACCGGCAAATACCACCTCTGGCTGGTCCCCGAGTGGGGTGGGAATGGAGATTTTGCAGTATCCTTCCCGTGCCATGCCCACCAAGCACACCCACCAAGCCACGCCCACAAAATCAGTAGTAAAAAAAAAAATTGGAATTTCACCACTGTTATTTCATCAAGACTTTTACATAAGTAGGGCATCATTACTTTTTAAACAAATAATTTACCAACCAATGCTATGTTATATATTTATGTAAAATCTTACAGCGATATATTTTGCGTTATGTACAGGATTCTTCTCCCTGGCAAACTTCCAAAGTTTATATAACCAATGCATGACTAACCTTAAATTTCCAGAAAGTTTTTTTTTTCTGCAGCCAAATTTATGCTGCTCTTATTATCTGCTGATTTGCAAACAAAGAGGAAGAGAAATTAGAGAGGATTTGCCAGTGAAATTTCTGTTTGGTGGTAGAAAGGACATTCTCCATTTCCATTTGTGTTTAATTTAGGAAAAGGTCCTTATTATGCAATCATCCTTCCATACGAAATTTTACAAAAGTCTTAAACATTCTCACTGGAAATCTAAAACCCTGAAGCCATTTTCCACTTGCTAGGGATACTGTTTATCTGTTTCAATATAACATTTATTTGAAGATTTTTTTACATGCTGCTACTTAGTCAGCCCAAAGTAGGTTAATCAAACATCTGACAAAAAGGAAATAAGAGGCAGTCTAGCCTAGTGGATAAGGTGCTGAGCTAGAGACCAGGAGATGGTGAGTTCTAGTCCTGCCTTAGACGTGAGAGCCAACTGAGTGAATATTGGGCCAATCACCAGAAGACAGTGAGTTCTAGTTCCATCTAATGCATGAAAGCCTGCTGAATGATTTTGGGCCAATGAATCAGGAGACGGTGAGTTCTAGTTCCGCCGTGAAAGCTGGTTGGGTGACTTTAGGGTTAATCACACACACTCAGCCCCAACTGACTTCCTCACAGGGTTGTTGTTTTCAGCAACATAAGCCGAAGGAGGAGTATTACATGTTTACCACCTCCAATAATTTATAAACTAATAAAGGTGAGATAAAAATCTTAAAAAATAGGATAAAACGGGATATCTCCTCTATTTGCTAAGCATAGCTTTAAAGTAAAATATTGGGCAGCTGTCTGAATGTCTTTTCCTGATCAGTTTTCTCCAAGCCATCCCAACTTAAGTCAGTTAGGGAAAAAAAGACTCTTGATCCACTGTTAACGAAAGTACAGTTTGCTAAAGCCAAGTGGTTACAATGAGGCAAAGCCGGACCTGGTTATTTACGGGATTGCTTACTACCACAAACAGCCTCCCACCGACCGATACGCTCTCATAGAGAGGGGCTCCTCCGGGTGCCGTCGGCCAAACTGTGTCGACTGGCGGCCCCCAGGGGGAGGGCCTTCTCTGTGGGGGCACCCACTATCTGGAACGAGCTCCCCCCGGAGATACAGAGGATCCCAGATCTGCGCACTTTCCGCCGTGCGCTTAAGACTCTCCTATTTCAGCAAGCCGGCCTGGCCTAACCTTCTCCCCTTTTCTTTTAAATTCTTTTAAATTGAAATTTTTAATCTGCTTTTAAATTATTGGGTTTTTAACTGTCTTGGGCTAAACTATTTAATTTGGTTTTATTTATGTTTTAACTTTTGTATCTATGTATTTTATTCTGTGCCTGTTCACCGCCCTGAGTCCTTCGGGAGTAGGGCGGTATATAAATCTAATTTAAAAAAAAAAAACCACCTTCTGCCCAGAGGTAGGATTCACTTACCTTCCCTACCGGTTCGCAAATGTGAACTCACTTAGCAGCTGGGTTAGTAACTTATCGACTGCAGCAGAGGTGGGTTTCAGCAGGTTCTGACCGGTTCTGGCAAACCGGTAGTGGAAATTTTGAGTAGTTCGGAGAACTGGTAGTAAAAATTCTGACTGGCCCCACCCCCATCGATTCTCTGCCTCCCGAGTCCCAGCTGATCGGGAGGAAATGGGGATTTTGCAGTGACCTTCCCCCTGGAGTGGGGTGGGAATGGGGATTTTGCAGTGACCTTCCCCCTGGAGTAGGATGGGAATGGAGATTTTACAGTATCCTTCCCCTGCTACGCCCACCAAGCCACACCTACAGAACCGGCAGTAAAAAATTTTGAAACTTACCACTGGACTGCAGTAATTCATTTAGCAATGGTAGCAAGAAAGGTCATACAAAATTGGGGCAAAGCTCACTTAACAATTGTCTTGCTTTGCAAATTGAGAAATGTTGGGCTCAATTGTGAGGACGACTTGTAGGGTGTATAAAGCTGTAAATCTTCCTTGCGGCATATGGGATCTGTGTCCTGTTCTAACCAATGGGATCCACTGTTTGTTTTAAGACTGTAAAAGTATCCTGAATCTAAAAGGTTTGAGAAGACCTGTTTCTATTGGATCGAGCCATTCAAAGATCTTTTTTTTTTTTGCAATTTTTTTAAAATATATTTTTAAAATAAACAAATAAACATACAATACATCTTTTCGGAACAGAGCATTGATCCGGTCTTAAATTTATACAACTTTTTGTTCATCTTTATCAGAATTTAACATATTCTATTTTTGCCATAACACTTATCAGTCACATATCTCAGCTATTACCATTTTATAGAAAGCTAACTCATATTAACTTGATCAAAGCAATTACCCTTCTATAATCCACCTTAAATCTTGATTCAATTCATACCTCATAATACATTTCACAATTCTTACCCCAAATACTCACTATTAAAAATACATTTCAAACACATTTATATTTCTAAATCTTATTTCCATTTCTAGAACTTCCTTACATTTTATTATTACTTCATATAATATTCATTAAATTTTTATTTAATTATTACTTCATCAAATTTAAATCTTATCTCTAATCTTGAAAATATACCAATTTAACATTTAAACAAAGTTCTTAATTCAAATAACACAACATAATACAATTCATCGTTATTTCCTTAAATTCTGTCTATTTAACAATACCATTTATATAAAAGTCAATTTAAATGAGCCTTATTTAGTAAACCATAATCCTATATCATTTCGATTTTCTTTTCTTTTTGCTTAAATAAAATATCCATTTTAATATCGCCTGCCAGTGTTTTTTTTTTAAAGGCCGCAACTGCAACGTAATTTGAATGCTAATTAAAAAAAAAATTGTAGCATACATTACCCTGCGGGCATGAAGCTGCTTTTTTGTCAGTAACTCTTACTGGGTTCATTTGGGCTTCTTTGCAGGCCGGTGGATGTGTTGTCCCCAATTCAGGACTGAGCCTGGTGCTGAAGCCAATGATGGACACCAGACACGAGGTGCAGCTTTTTATTGGATTACCCCAAGAAAAAGAGCTCCTGGCCAAAATGCCAAGAACCGAGAACCAAGGATTAAGAAAGCTTTATACATTTTCACTACAAGAGAAGGCGGGACAAGGAGGGATAGTAAGAAATAGTACTGTATCATCTAATAAACATTTTAGTAATAATTCTACAATTTGTTCTATTGGTCTCTAACTGTCCCTATTCCTAAACCTTGGCTAATGAATGTCCCAGGAGTTATCTAATACACATTTTATTGGCTGCAGGCCATCTGTATTCCTAATTTTTAACTGAGGCCTGCAAGTTCTCTAACTCTTGTTAATTTTATCAGCTTTCTAACTACCCGGAATTGTTACAAGCTTTACACATGCATATTTCCTGTAGATAAGCAATCTTTGTTCTTGGCAGACAGCGTGTGCCATGACCTGGCTTTATTTTAGCAGGCAGCCCATCAGGGGTTCCACCCAAATATATGTGGTTGGAGCTGAATGATCAGTTCATATTACACATACACTTTCCTTGTGCAATGCCAATTGTTTAGATGTCATAAAAGAAGAGCCTAACTACATTTTCCTTCTCAGTTGTACGATGTTGATGAAAACAACTGAAGATTCATAGCGTTCGATAATTTGAATCATATTTCTTATCCCTGTAAACCAGGGGTGTCCAACGTTGACAACTTTATGACATATGGACTTCAATTCCCAGAATTCCCCAGCCAGCATGGTTTAAAATGGGTGGACTTCCACTCCCAGAATTCTCCAGCCAGCATACTTTAAGAAGGGTGGACTTCCACTCCCAGAATTCCCCAGCCGGCATGCTTTAAGAAGGGTGGACTTCCACTCCCAGAATTCCCCAGCCGGCATGCTTTAAGAAGGGTGGACTTCCACTCCCAGAATTCCCCAGCCGGCATGCTTTAAGAGGGGTGGACTTCCACTCCCAGAATTCCCCAGCCGGCATGCTTTAAGAGGGGTGGACTTCCACTCCCAGAATTCCCCAGCCAGCATACTTTAAGAAGGGTGGATTTCCACTCCCAGAATTCCCCAGCCAGCATGCTTTAAGAGGGGTGGACTTCCACTCCCAGAATTCCCCAGCCAGCATGCTTTAAGAAGGGTGGATTTCCACTCCCAGAATTCCCCAGCCAGCATGCTTTAAGAGGGGTGGAATTTCACTCCCAGAATCCCCCAGCCGGCATGCTTTAAGATGGGTGGACTTCCACTCCCAGAATTCCCCAGTCAGAATGCTTTAAGAGGGGTGGACTTCCACTCCCAGACTCCCCCAGGTTTACTGGGATTTCTGGGAATTGAAGTCCACAGATCTTTACATTGCCAAGATGTACAATAATGTATTTTTTGGCAATTTTTGGCAATACTGTATTTTTTGGCTACAGAATAGCATGGTGGGTGAAATACTTGTGTTTGAATTTGCGAATATAGTTAAGAGTGAAGCCAAAATCTTTTGGCAAGTTGCTAAACCCAAACCAACCCATATAATTAATTTGTGCAAAAGAGTTTTTGCTGAATTCCAATTAAGGGCCAATTAAATTAAATTGCCCTTTAATTCCAGGAGACTTTGCCCCGCCCTTTTCCTTGTCTTGATTTCTTAATTAACGTCAGGCAAGAATGCTCTATTCTAATTGGTTGAAAGAGGGACTGATTTCCCGCCCTCCAATGGCGCTGGGGAGGGCTGCTCACTGTTTCTGTTCTCTGATTGGACGTGACGTCATCCGCGAGAAGAGCCGGAAGTAACCAGCCCATAGATTTAGAAAAGATAAGAGGGTTACTTCTTGCCGGGATACAGATGTAAAGCCTAACGGAAGAAGCCATTTTTTTGTTTATTATCCCGTGGAATAGAAATTAGAGGCTTAAAGAGGTTAAGCAACAATTGCAATATTTTTTCTAGAAAGAATCTTATTTCTAATCGACCGTATAGCAAAGAGTTATTTTAATTATTATTATTTTTTAAAAAGTCTTCCCTTATTTTGATTGCAGATGTATTTGAAACGGGCACCGTTTTAAAAATAATAATCAGCAAAAGCAAATACAAGTCTTCAATGTAGAGCTGGCAAGCGTGGGAAAATAAAATGAATTTTTGCCAAAAGCAAGTTTTCTAGAAGATCATGTCGCAATATCTTTCGCACGTATCTCTCTACACTTTTCCTACGTCTATAGTCCACCAGGTCCCTACGAAGCCCCCCTCCCCTCCTTATCGCCTTCACCTCAGAGGCCGCCTGAGTTGCTCCCTCTCATTGGCTGGGTGCTCGGGGCCACGCCCCCTCCACCTTTGCATCCCTATTGGCCAGAGCGCCTCTCCGACTCTTCCCCCCCCCCTTCCCACAGAAGCGTCCTCGCCGTAGAGTTCGCTTAATTGGTGCCGCACGGTCCTGGAAGGGGTGTAGTAAATTTTCCTACGGTCGAATCGGTCCCCGCGCTTCCTATGGAATTCAATCTCCCCCATTCGAAGAGTTAACCGAGAGCGGGAATGTGACGGGAGAATTTAGAGCGCGGCCCGCGGTGAAGTTTTAAAGAAATCGGCGAAAGGGCGTCGGCGGTGCTGCCAGGACCCGCGTCGCGAGGGCGAGGGGAGAAAGGGGGCGGAGCCTCGGGTGGGGGGGGGAAGCCGGAGGGAGGGGGGGAGGCAAGATGGCGGCGACTGAGGAGGAGGAGGTCTCGCTGCCACCGACGCCGACGAGGAATTGCAGGATGAGGTGAGGCCAAACCGGGCCCGGCGCGGTTCCTTCACGGGCGGGGCACTTTCCGCCTCCCGGGAGGGGGTGGGAGGCGAGAAGGAAAAGAGGGGGCGGAAGAGGCGGGGGGCGAGGCAGGCTTGGGGAGGGGGGCGGCAATCTGACAGGTCGAGGAGGTGAGGTGAGGGGGGAGGCCGAAGGGGAAGCAAACGGACCCCCTCCGTTCGAGGCACGCTGAGGCGCCGCCGGACTACACCTCCCATCGCTCCCCGCCAGGCCTGGTTCTGTGCACGTGCGCCGGGACTACACCTCCCATCGTCCACAGCAGCAGCCCGCCCCCCCCTCCACTTGTATTGGTATCCCTCCCCGCCTCCCATATCTATATCCATTCGACACCCAGACGGCAGCCCTCTCTCTCTATATTCCTTGTTTTATTCCTTTCCCCGGCCTTGTGTTTTGTTCCTGGGATTACAATTCCCATCGTCCCCAACCTCAGGCTCCCCCAGAATCTCCGTAGATCTATAAGTTGGGGGGGATGGAATATGATAAATTAAATTAAATGAAACCTCTCGTTCCCCCAGAATCTCTGTAAAGGTTGGGGAGGATGGGAGTCCATCATCCCCAACCTCATGTTTCCCCAGAATCTCCAGAATCTCACGTTCCCCCAGAATCTCCGTAGATGTAAAGGTTGGGGAGGATGGGAGCCCATCGTCCCCA
>WNWU01000013.1:26568795-26580207 GCA_012654045.1 Ptyas mucosa
CCTCCTCTCCCTCCTCCTCCTCTCCCTCCTCCTCCTCTCCACAAACCCCCCTCCTTTGTAGCACTGATGATGTTACCTAGTTGGGTCATGAAACGTCTGCAAGAAAACCACCAAGTTCAGGGAGCACCAAGGACCCTGCAGTCCCCCTCCTCCTCCTCCTCTTCCTCCTCCTCCTCCTCCTCCTCCCCCTCCTCCTCTTTGCAACCCTCCTCCCTTATAGCATTGATAATGTTCCCGATTTGGGTCATGAAATGTCTGCAAGAAAACCACCAAATTCAACAGAGCACCAAGGACCCTGCAGCCCTCCTCCTCCTCCTCCTCCCTTCTGGCACTGATAATGTTCCCTAGTCGGGTCACGAAACGTCTGTCAGAAAACAAACTCGGTGAGCCCCAAGGAGCCCGCAGTTCAACCCTGAGCAACGAATCTTCTCTTCTGTCGGGATCAAAAGTCCCTTCCATCCAATCCAGAATTCCTCGCTGGGTCATTTTGCCCCTCGCGCGCCTGCCAGAGATTCCTCCAACTTGCCAGAGGAGCTGATAAGAATTATGTAGCTCACGCTCTTTTGTACCGCCGCCATATCCGTCTCTCTCCATCCAGGTCACTTCGTCTTGGCCATCCCTGACTCGTTTTCCCCCTCCGTCTCTCCCCAGGGAAAATATCAAGGAAAAGGAGAAAATCGAAGCCCAGCCAGAGGAGTCCGAAGAACGGGAGCCCGCAGCTCCGCGAGGGCGTAAGACGGCCAACAGCCAAGGCCGACGGAAAGGCCGGGTCACCCGATCGATGACGAACGAAGCCGCCGCGGCGAACGCGGCTGCAGCGGCCGCCGCTGAAGAGCCGCCCCCACCTCTGCCGCCCCCGCCAGAACCCTGTAAGTCAAGGGGGGGGGGTTTTTTTCCCAAGAACGGCCCGTTAACCATCTCGGTCATTTTGTCTCAAAATGCCTCCTGCCAATCTTGTTTCTGGCTTCCAAAATCCTTCCCGTCATGCTCTGAGTTTGGCTAGCAGTATACAGGTCGTCCTCGGCTTACGATCACGGTGGAGCCCGGAATTGATGTTGCTAAGTGAGAGACCTGTTGAGTGAGCTTTCTCCCCCCCCACCCACCCGCCCCCCATTTCACGATTTTTCTTGCTGCGTTTTGTCAAGTGGATCGCTTCCGTCGTTAAGTGAGTCACCCGGTCGTTAGGGGAATCCGGCTTCCCTGCTGACTTTGCTTGTCAGGAGGTCGCAAAAGGGGATCGCGTGACCCCCCTCCCACCCCCCCCACCGGGACACTGCGGCCGTCATAAATAGGAATCACTTGTCAAGCATTCGAATTGAAATCAGGTGACCACAGAGAGGTGACGACCGTCGCAAGAGAGAAAAACGGTCGTAAGTCTCTTATTTTCCGTGCCGTCGTAACGTTGGACGGTCGCTAAAAGAATTATTGTAAGTCGTGGACTAGCTCTGCTGGTAGGCCTCGAGTTAACAGCCATTATTGAGTGCCAAAAAGGAAAAAAACCCACTGTTGTTAAGTGAGTTGTGCCCCATTTTATGACCTTTCTGGTCACCGTTGTTAAGTGAATCACCATACTTGTTAAGCTAGTAATAATGGTTGTTAAGCAAGGCCAGGTAACAGGTGGCAGGAGACATCACAATCTTTCTGTCTGTTTTCCCCTTCTCTCTGGCCTCCTCCTTCCCCACATAACCATGATTAAGCTGATCTGAAATTAACCGCCTGATCCTGGTTTGGAGAAGTGGTGCAGTGGCCTAGAGGTGGAGCTCTCGAACTCACGATCAGGAGGCTGTGAAGTTCGATCCTAGGTAGAGGCAGATATTTCTCTCTCTGGACACGATGAGAATATATCTGCCGAACAAAAATCCTCATTGGCAACAGGAAAGGCATCTGGCCATTAAAACACTCAGCTCCATTCTTGGTTTTTGGAGAAGGCAGAACCACCTATGGATGTTCAGAGAGCAAGGAATAAAACTCGTTACAGCCAGTCATTTAGTCTGTTCACTTAGTGACCGTTTGAAGTTACAACGGCACTGAAAATCGACTTCTGACCGTTTTTCACCCTTACGACCGTTGTAGCATCCCTGTGGTCACATGATCAATAATACGGCAACTGACCCGTATTTATGACAGTCACAGTGTTCTGGGGGCATCACGTGATCGCTGAAAAAAGTGACTTATGACGGTTTCGCACACTTACGACCGTTGCAGCATCCTCATCACGTCATCAAAATCCGGACGCTTGACAACTGACTCATATTTATGACGGTTGTGGTGTGACTCATATTTATGACGGTTGTGGTCACCTGGTCCCCTTTTGCGACCTCCTGACAAGCGAAGTCAGTGGGGAAGCCAGATTCACTGAACGGCCGACTTACTGACTTAAGAACGGAAGTGATTCACTTAACAACCGTGTTTCTCATTTAACAACCGAAGCGATTCACTGTGGCAGGAAAGGTGGGGCGAAACTCACTTCGCGAACGTCCCACTGAGCAGCAGACATTTTGGGCTTGGTTGAGGTCGTAAATCGAGGACCGCAGGTACAGATAAGACAAGAAGAAAAATGTTTAACTGCAGGACTCAGTTTGATCAGTCAAAATTAATTCACTTTTCGGGGGGGGGGGGGGGGGGGGGTGTTGGTAAAAGCCAGAAGGGTATCCATGCAACCTTGCTTCAAATTTTCAATTATTTTTGGTCCCGTTCTAAAAATAAGAAACGAGTAAAAGAAACACATAAACGAAGTTAATTTATTTTCTGAAACATCTGATTTACGACCACAATCAAGCCGTAAATTTCCATTGTTCGGTGAGAGAGTTCAGCGAATTTTGCTGCATTTTACGACCTTTCTTGCCACGGTTGTTAAGTGGACTTGGCTGGTGAAAAGGTCGCAAAAGGGAACCGTCGTAAATAGGAGTCGGTTGCCAAGCGTCCGAATTTCGATCACGTGACCGCGGGGATGCTGCCACGGTCGTTAAGTGTGAAAAATGTGTCACGAGTCACTTTTTTCAAGGCTGTTGTAACTTTGAACGGTCACTAAATGTATTGTTGTAAATCAAGGACTAACTGCATTGCAAGTAGAATGGGACGTGAGATTGGAATTGAGATTGGATTCGATCGGATTCAATCGGATCGAATTGAATATTTTGTTCGGTCAAATGTGATTAGACACCAAAGGAATTTGTCTCCTGTACAGAAGCTCTCATTGCACATATCAAGCAAAGCAACAACATTAGTAATATCAATAAAATAAAGAAAATAATAAGAAGCTCTATGGAGATTGTCCATCATCCAGGTCACGGTTATCCCAAAGATGTTTTTTTCAAGAGGCAACTGGACTTTCTGGTGTTTTTTTTTAAGACATTTCGCTTCTCATCCAAGAAGCTTCTTCCGCTCTGACTGGATGGTGGGGAAGGGAAGGATTGATACTCCTTGCAGACAGCTGGTCATTTATAATATATCCTTCCATTCCTCACCATCCAAGTCAGAGCCGAAGAAGCTTCTTGGATGAGAAGCGAAACGTCTTCAAAAGAAAAACCAAAAAATTAGCTTGTATGTATCCGAACATTCAGCCCAAATGTTGGAGATGTGGAAGTCAGGATGCCACTTACTATCATATATGGTGGACCTGTAATAAAATTAAGGCATTCTGGATAAAAATTTGGCGGGTAATTCAAAATATATTAAAGAAAAAGATTAAATTTACGCCACAGGTTTTTTTTGTTAGGTATTATAACAGATTGTACAGGAATTGAAATAAAGTTGATTTTAAATTTAATAACAGCGGCAAGACTACTGGTGGCACAATATTGGAAGAAACAAGATGTACCTACAATTCAAGAATGGACATTAAAAGTGGTGCATTTGGCAGAAATGGCGAAGATTTCCGCATATCTCAAAGACTATTCAAACGAAAGATATATAAAGGAATGGAAAAGTTGGATAGATTATATTCAGAACAAATATTGTAAAAAGAAATTTCAATTAGCTTACAAATGAAAAAAATTCGGGGAAAAAAATCATTTTTGTAATTTGTAAAACTTTTTAATAAAAAAAAAAAAGAAAAACCAGAAAAGTCCAGTTGCCTCCTGAAAAAAAGCACTTTTGGGACAAGATAATAAGAAGGATGGAAATCAATACTACAGTCATGCTGCATGGGTTAACATGCCTAGATATTAGCAGCACTGCGAGAATTAGGTTGTTTTGGCATGCGGGAGCCCTGTAGCAGGGGTCTCCAAACATGGCCACTTTAAGGCTTGTGGACTTCAACTCCCAGAATTCCCCAGCCTTCAGCACTCAGCCACTTTAAGACTGGTGGACTTCAACTCCCAGAATTCCCCAGCCTGGGGAATTCTGGGAGTTGAAGTCCGCCAGTCTTAAAGTGGCTAAGTTGGGAGACCCCTGTCCTATATCGCCATCCCGAGGGGAGGAGCTGAAACAGTTAAATGTCCAGGAAACGAGGGGGCTCTTAATTATTTTCTCAGCCCCCCCTTTCTGACCCATTCAATATACAATATGCAAATCTACAATACATGCAGGATGCATGTCTGTCTGGGGAATTCTGGGAGTTGAAGTCCACAGATCATCAGGTTGCCACGGTCGGTCGGACTCCCGTTGCCTAGGTCCTTCGAGGGCATAAATCTTCCAGACAGCATCCCGGCCGACGGCTTTTTCTGGCCACAACTCCCGGCCTCCTTTTACAAGAGAAGGGGATTTCTGCTCCTCCTCCTCCTCCGCTCACTCTTGTTTTTCTTTTTTTCCTTTTTTTCCTTTTTTTTTTCTTGATGTAATAAGAACTGACGCCCTCCCGCTGTCAGTGGGCAGGGTTCCCAAGCGGCCGGCCCGAGCAGGCCTTCCTGTAAACAGATTAATAGATTATGCGGAAAGCACAAAGTCTGGCCTTTTACGCCATCTGACCGGTTCTCCTCTCTCTCTCTCTCTCTCTCTCTCTTTTCTTCCCTCTCCACCTTGTTCCAGCTTCCGCGGAGCCAGTAGAGACCTCGCGCTGGACGGAAGAAGAGATGGAGGTTGCAAAAAAAGGTAAACCTGAAGCAGGAAGAAAGCCACTTCCTTTCTTCCTCCCTTCCCTCCTTCTTTTCCTCATCCCTTCCCCTTCCTTCCTTCTCTCCTTTCCTTCCTTCCTTCCTTCCTCTTCACTTTTTCTTTCTTTCTTTCTTTCTTTCTTTCTTTCTTTCTTTCTTTCTTTCTTTCTTTCTTTCTTTCTCTCTCTCTCTCTCTCTCCCTCCCTCCCTTCCCCTTCCTTCCTTCCTTCCTCCCTTTTTGCTTCCTTCCCTTCCTCCATCCCCCTTTCTTCTTTCTTTCTTTCTTTCTTTTTTCCTTCCTTCCTTCCTTCCTTCCTATCTCTTCAATTTCCTTTTTCCTTCCTTCCTCCTTCCCTCCTCTTCCTTCTTTCCTCTTCCTTCTCTCCTTCCTTCCTTCCTCCCTCTCTTCCCCTTCCCTCTTCCCTCCCTTTTTCCTCCCTTCCTTCCTTCCCTCCCTCCCTCCCCTTCCTTCTTTCTTTTTCCTTCCTTCCTTCCTTCCTTCCCTCCCTCCTCCCTCCTCCCTCCCCCCCCCTTCCTTTTTTCTTCCTTCCTTCCTTCCTTCCTTCCTTCCCTTCTTTTCCTTCTCTCCTTCCTTCCTTCTCTTTTTCCCTCCCTCCCTCCCTCCTTCCCTCCCTCCCTCCCTCCCAATCTGTTTGTTTGTTTGTTTGTTTAAAGTCCTTTTTGGAACCAAAGGACCTCATGTGAGACATGGTTCCAGATGTTCCTTTTCCTGGAAAGTCCAAGCAGGGCAACCTTCCTGGGAATCTTGCAGCCTCAAGGCAGCTCTGCTAATGGGCTGGGCCACCACCACGGGTCCCAAGTAGGTCAGCCCCGCTCTTGTGGGAGGTTTTGTCAAGCCTCATTAGCGCTCCCGGGGTTGAGGCGAGGTCCTTTTCATGCAGAAACTGGGTCTCCGGTGGCTTCCAGGCCTCATCTCCCCACACTCACCCCGCTCCTCTGGATGGGAACCATCTGTGGCTGCCCCTTCCCAAAGAACTTCGGAATAAACTGCAAGGAAAGGAAACCGGGGTGTTTCCACTCCTACCAATGGGGTTTGGGATTTGTCTGTAAAGAATCAGAATAACAACAGCAGAGTGGGAAGGGACCTTGGAGGTCTTCTAGTCCAGCCCCCTGCTCAAGCAGGAAACTCTATACCAGTGATGGCTTAACCTTTTTGCCGTCGCGTGCCAAAAGCGGGGTGAGCGCGGAGAGGTCACCCATGTGTGTGCCCACACCCATAATTCAATGCGCCCCACCCCTTTTAGTCCATGATGGCACAGTGGGCCCAGTAGGCCCATTTTTCACCCTCCCCAGGCTCCAGAGCCTTTCTAGGAGCCTGGGGAGGGAAAACAGCCTTCCCCACTCCCCCGGAGGCCAGAAACAGCCCATTTCCCAACTTCTGGTAGGATTGAAAGGCCCAAAAATCAGCTGGCCGGCGCACACATGTGCGCTGGAGCTGAGCTACGGCAACGCTCGCGTGCCAACTGATACAGCTCCGTGTGCCACCTGTGGCACCCGTGCCATAGGTTCGCCATCACGGCTCTATACCATTCCAGACAAGTGGCTGTCCAGTCTCTTCTTAAAAACCTCCGGTCGGTGGGTGGGAGGGAGGGAGGGAGGGAGGGAGGAAGGAAGGAAGGAAGGCATAATAATAGAGTTGGAAGGGACCTTGGAGGTCTTCTAGTCCAACCCCCTCCTCAGGCAGGAAACCCTACACCATTTTAAACAAATGGCTGTCCCATCTCTTCTTAAAAACCTCCAGTGATGGAGAAGATAGGAAGGGGAGGGGAGGAGAGGGAGGGAGGAAGGAAGGAAGGAAGGGAAAATGGAAGGAAGGAAGAATGGAAGGGAGAGAGGGAGAGGAAGGAAGGAAGGAAAGAAGTAGCACAGGAGAGAGGGAGAAAGGAAGGGAGAGGGAGGGAAGGAAGGAAGGAAGGAAGGAAGGAAGGAATGAAGGAAGGCATAATAATAGAGTTGGAAGGGACCTTGGAGGTCTTCTAGTCCAACCCCCTCCTCAGGCAGGAAACCCTACACCATTTTAAACAAATGGCTGTCCCATCTCTTCTTAAAAACCTCCAGTGATGGAGAAGATAGGAAGGGGAGGGGAGGAGAGGGAGGGAGGAAGGAAGGAAGGAAGGATAACAGAGTTGGAAGGGGCCTTGGAGGTCTTCTAGTCCAACCCCCTGCTTAGGCAGGAAACCCTCCACCACTTCAGACAAATGGTTATCCAGTCTCTTCTTAAAAACTTCCAGTGTTGGAGCTTTCACAACTTCTAGTGGCAAGTTGTTCCACTGGTGAATTGCTCTCACGGTCAGGAAATTTCACCTTAGTTCTAGGTTGCTTCTCTCCTTGATTAGTTTCTACAATTAAGCCCCAAATTTTTGTTGCTAAATGAAACATTCGTTAAGTGAATTTTGCCTCGTCTGATAACCTTTCATGCCTTTTCCGTTGTTAAGAGAATGACTGTAGATGTTAAGTTAGTCAGACGGTTGTTAAGTGAATCCGGCTTCCCCCATTGACGTGGCTCGTCGGAGGGACACAAAAGGGGATCACGTGACTCCTGGGAACACTCCGACCGTCATAAATACGAGTCAGTTGCCAAGCATATGTATTTTGATCATGGGGTTGCTGCCAGGGTTGTAAGTGTGAACAACGGTCACGGGTCCCTTTTCTCCTTTGCCGTTGTAATTTTGAACGGTTGCTAAATGAACCGTCGTAAAGCAAGGCCTGCCGGTATTTATCCCTTTCCTTTGAAACATCCCAATTGCCCATCCCATTGATGCTTGGCTCCATCCTTCCAGGTTTTCAAGAAGAAACTGTCCCTAGTGGAAGAGGCTTTACCTATTCGAGCAAGGGGGTGGGGGTGAGACTAGGAGACCTCTAAGGCCCCTTCCAACTCTTATTATTCTCTCAAATCCCCTTGGGGTGAATTAAGGCAACGGCCCCCAGTCTTTGGGGCATCGTGGACCGGCTCCGTGGTAAGAGGTTCTCCCTGCATCCCACGGATGGGGCGCCAATTGTTTGCATGGCCCAGTTTGTGGCATGCCACGGCCCGATTCCTGCCCACCACGTCCCACAGGTTGGGGACCCCAATTTTTAAAACACAAAAAAAACCTAAAAAAAACCCCCAGCATTATGGAAGGACAGCCTGTTTTCACGTCCGCCCGACCAATTGCTCGCTCCAAACCTCCCTCGGAAACTTTGAATTCTCTCAAACTTTTTAGGAGTTTGGCCAGTGGCGATGCAAAATAAAATAAAAATAAAAATGGGATCTCCTCTGTTGTGGGGGGGCGGGGGGGATGTCCAGCCAGGTGAATTAAGCCCACCCCCCCCAAAGGCCTGGTTGACTCACCCACCCTTGAAATACGACTTAAGCCCTCGACTTCACGACCGCAATCAAAACATTTCTGTCGCTAAGCAAGACCGTTCAGCGAGCTTTGTCTCCTACGACAGCTGTTCCTGCCATTAAGGGAATTGCGGTGGCAAAAACAATAACATGGCCATTAAGTGAATCTCTTCTCTCCCCCCCCCCCCCCGGTTGACTTTGCTAGTCAGAAGGGGCTTGGGGGGGGACCCCTGAATTTAAGGGGCCTTAGCAGCCCCTCTACCCACCCACCCCCAAAAAAACCCCACGGGATTGCAACAGCATTTTGATTAAGCGGGGGTCCGGCTGCCAGGAAATGCCGACAACGCTGCTGAGCAATTGTGTGCGTGTGATTTGCACAACTGGATCTTCTCAGGACTTGGGAGAGAGCAGATCCCCCGTTGCCCAGACGACCAAAAATGTCTAAAAACCGTTCCAGATAACTTTTGAGGTTGTTTGGGTTTTCTCTCTCTCTCTCTCTCTCTCTTTGCTTATGACTCATGGCCATCAATTTCCCCCTTTCCTCCTCCTCCTCCTCCTGTTTTGCCTTGAATTTTTTTTTTCTTAAATCCTTCCCCCCCCCCCCCCCCCCCCTTTTCTGCTTGTTTTTTTTTTTTTTTTTTCCCTCCCCCCCCCCCCCCCTCTTTCCCTTACTGGATGATTGATTTACCTCCTTTTCCCCTTTTGCATCCAAAACCCAGATAGGTTTTTAAACACTTGATTCACTTTTGGGATTTACTGTAAAGCAGGAAGGAATAAAAAGCTCAGTTCCCAAAGCATGTTGCTTTTTTTCGGGGAAGGGGGGGGGACATAAGGGATAGGGGGTGGGGGCGTGTTAGGTCGTTTTCTTCCAAATCTGGTTTTGCTCAGTTTGAAGGTTCATTTTGAAATATATATATATATATATATATATATATATATATATACATACATACATATACATATACATATACATACACACATATATATATATATATATATATATATATATATATATATATATATATATATATGCTTTTCTATCTAGCCAGGTTTTACCTACGTAAGTTATGTTGTTCTGCAGCCCTGGTTTGTGAAATCACATTCACAGGTTCTGGGCCTCTATATATATATGGAGTTGCATATCTTATAAATTGATTTTTATCACATGGAATAGAAGAGAATATTTGTAGCTCAGGGTTGGATTGTGGGGTCCTTGGTGCTCTCTGAGCTTGATGGGGTTTTTTTGTGAATGTTTCGTGACCCAACTAGGGAACATCATCAGTGTTAGAAGGGCGGAGGGAGAGGAGGACGGTGGGCTCCTTGGTGCTCTCTGAGTTCGGTGGTTTTCTTGTGGACGTTTCATGACCCAACTAGGGAACATCATCAGTGTTAGAAGGGAAGGCAGGAGGAGGAGGAATAGGACTGTGGGGTCTATGGTGCTCTCTGAGCTCAGTGGTTTTCTTGCCGATGTTTCATGACCCAGCTAGGGAACATCATCAGTGTTAGGAGGGGGTTTGCAAAGAGGAGGAGGAGGAGCAGGGGAAGGAATGAAGAACGTGGGTCCTTAGTGCTCTCTGAGCTTGGTAGTTTTCTTGCAGGTATTTTATGACCCAACTAGGTAACATCATCAGGGATAGAATGAAGGGGGGATTTCTGGACCGGAGGAGGAGGAGCTCTCTGAGCTTGGTGGCTTTCTTGCAGATGTCTCATGACCCAACTAAGTGATATTATCAGTGGTAGAAGGGTGTGGGATTAGCGGAGAAGTGGAGGAGGAGGAAGAGGAGGAGGAGGAAGATTAATGGGGTTCTGGGGGCTCTCTGAGCTTGGTGGTTTTCTTGAAGACATTTCTTGACCCTGCTAGGGAACATCATCAGCGCTAGTAGGAGGTAAGGTTTGCTGTCTGTTTATCCCACCAGTGTTGGTGGGAGCGTTGTTTTCCTCTTGGTGATTCCTTATTTAGGCTGCAGTTTACTGCTTTATGTCTGAGTTTTTAGTTCCTCGATTGGGATATTCTTTGATTAATACCAAGATTAATACTAGGCTAACAGTCAAGCCGTAAACAATATCCAAAATACCCCTAAGGAGGAGGGTTGGACTAGAAGACCTCCAAGGTCCCTTCCAACTCTGTTATTCTATTCTATCCCAACAAGGAACAAGGGATCATTACAACTGTGAAGCGAGTCGCACGGTTGTTAAGTGAATCTGGCATCCCCCCCGTTGACTTTCCTTGCCAGAAGGTTGCAAAATGACCTTCACATGATCCCTGGGACATTGCGACCGTCATAAATATGAGTCAGTTGCCAAACTTCTGGATTTTGATCATCGTGGGGGTGCTGCCAGGCTCCTCGGTGTGAAAAACAATCATAAGTCATTTTATTCCAGGGCCGTGGTAACTTTGAACGGTCACTAAACAAATGGTTTATAAGTCGAGGACTACTTGTAAAAATGGCAGCATGGGCCTTCTGTAAGCCGCTCGGGCCGTCTCATATCTGTTGTAATCATCGTATGTTCTCGTATCTCGGTAACAGAATAACAGAGTTGGAAGGGACCTCGGAGGTCTTCTAGTCCAACCCCCTGCTCAGGCAAGAGACCCTACTAGACCATTCCAGACAAACGTCTCTTATACGATAAGATAGCCTTTATTTTCATTTTTTACTGTGGGAGCACTCTGGCAAACATTAAAGATGAAATTCTGTTGCCTGCTCTCAAAAGAAAGTGCATATCTACCCATATACATACATAACACACATATACTCATTTTATATATATGTATATGTCTACACCCGTGTGTTGTGCATATATATAATTTGTGTGTGTGTATATATCTATATATGTCTGTCTGCCTGTCCAGCCAGCCAGCTATCTAGCTATCTATCTATCTAGCTATCTTTATCTTTATCTATAGCTATCAATCAATCTATCTTATATCTATATGTCTGTCTGTCTATCCATCCATCCATCATCTCTCTCTCTCTATTTGTCTATCTCTCTCTCTCTCTATCTGTCTATCTTTATCATCTATATCTATCTATC
>WNWU01000013.1:26609317-26632197 GCA_012654045.1 Ptyas mucosa
TGCAAGGAAACAGCCAAGCTTAGAGAGAACCGAGGACCCCACAGTCCGTCCTTCCTTCTCCTCCTCCTCCTCCTCTTCCTCCCCATAACCCCCCTCCCTTGTAGCACTGATGATGTTACCTAGTTGGGTCATGAAACGTCTGCAAGGAAACCACCCAGCTCGGAGAGCATCAAGGCCCACTATAGTTCAACCCTGAGCTCCCAATATTCTCTTCCGTCGCTAATTTATCCTCCGTCTGTTTCACTTTCTCCCAAGTACTGCAGCCGGCTCCCCATCAAGTCATCACCAATCTCCCGGAAGGGGTCCGGCCTCCACCCACCCGGCCCACCCGGCCGCCCCCGCCTCTGATCCCCTCCTCCAAGACGGTGCTGCCTTCAGAGAAACCCTCCTTCATCATGGGAGGCTCCATTTCGCAAGTAAGCAGAAGAGAGAAAAGAAATAACGATTTGCTTCGGTCGGTCTTCTCTGCTCACAGAAGCTCCAGGTTGAATGGAAGGCAGTAGTGGAAACTTCCCAAAATTGTGGAAACCTTTTGGGAAAAGTTGTATTTTTGAGGTTTGATGGCTAATCACACCACTTTTTTTGGGGGGGGGAAGTTTATTTTATTATTATTTTTATTTATTTTATTAGTCATATTTCTATGCCGCCCACTCTCCGAGGACTCTGGGCGGCTTACACCAAAGACAGTATACTAAATAGCATGTTGCCCCCCAACAATCTGGGTCCTCATTTTACCCACCTCGGAAGGCTGAGTCAACCTTGTGCCTGGTGAGATTTTTTATTATTTGATTTATATGCCGCCCTTCTCCGGAGACTCAGGGCGGCTTACAATGCGTTAATCAATAACCTTCATGCTTTTGTATATATTTATACAAAGTCAGCTTATTGCCCCCCACAATCTGGGTCCTCATTTTACCGACCTTTGAAAGGATGGAAGGCTGAGTCAACCTTGAGCCTGGTGAGATTTGAACTTGCAGTAATTGCAGGGAGCTGATGTTAATCACAGTGCTTTAGTCTGCTGCGCCACCAGGGCTCTTATTTGATCCGCTGATCTGCTGAACTAGCAGTCCGCTGAAGTAGCTGCAGTACTGCACTCTAACCACTGCACCACCTCGGCTCATTTCAAGATAATCCTATTCCATTGCTGGAATGGCCTGGGAAGAGCCCAGACCTTAACCCCATTGAAAATCTAGGGCGCCGACTAAAGAAACTGGTTAGTCAAAAGCAACCCAGCAATCAAACCCAGTTAATCGAAGCCATCATTCCATCTTGGTTTCACATGATAACAGCTGCAGAACTAAAAGACTTGGTTCCTTCCATGGGAAGACGTTGTAAGGCCGTCATTCATGCTGAAGATTACCCAACTAAGGATTAACTGACATGGGGATCATTTTTGTATACCTCGTTTTTTTCTATGGTGATAATTTTTGTATGTCTCATTTTTTTCTACGTGTTTCACTTTTCCTCTTTATACTGCAACTGCTATTCTCATAGCAAATCCTTCCTAAAAGTTATTGCATTACATTCTTGATTAAATTATCTTTCCATTGATATATAATTTTATGGTACTACTCCAAAAAAAAAAGAAAAAGTGGCGTTATTAGCTACTTTTAGAAAATACACTTTTCCCAAAAGGTTTCCGCAATTTTGGCCACTATTGTAGGTCGTCTTTGACTTACGACCGTTTATTCTGCTACCATTGGAAGTCACGATGGCGCTGAATGAAGGGACCTCTGGGTATTGCAGCCCCCCTGCAGTCTTGGGAGCCAAATTTCACTGCTTGGCAACCGCCCCACACTTAACAACCACAGGGATGCTTTAACTCCCCCCTTCCCCCCCCCCCCACTTTCTCCTACCCTCTGCTGGTGTTTCCCCAAAACTAAGACCCTGTCTTTATTTTTTAAAATTTTTTAAAATTTTTATTTATATATGCCGCCCTTCTCTGGAGACTCAGGGCGGCTTACAATGCGTTAAGCAATAGCCTTCATACTTTTGTATATTTATACAAAGTCAGCTTATTGCCCCCACAGTCTGGGTCCTCATTTTACCTACCTTAGAAAGGATGGAAGGCTGAGTCAACCTTGAGCCTGGTGAGATTAGAACTCGCAGTAATTGCAGGCAGCTGGATGTTAAATGCTGCCTTAGTAGGAGGCATTATTTTATAAAATAAAATAATAAATAAAATAAATAAAATAATAAATAATAAAATAAAATGGCATTAACGAAAAAGAGCAAGAGAAGGAATTAGAAGATAAAATGGGTATACAGATGACAAAAAAGGTTAAATACTTAGGAATATGGCTGACTAACAAAGGATCATCAATTAGAGAAGATAACTATAATAAATGAACAAGTCAGATAAAAAAAGAGTTAGAAACTGGGAGTAAATTACAATTGTCATTTCCCACCACAGTTTTTAAGTGAGTCCCTGCAGTTGTTCAATTAGTCGCATGGTTGTTAAGGGAATCCGGCTTCCCCCTTCGACTTTGCCTGTAAGGAGATTGCAAAAGGGGATCACGTGACCCGGGGGGGGGGAAACGACACTGCGACCGTCATAGCTACGAGTTAGTCACCAAGTGTCCGACTTTTGACCACGGGGATGCTGCAACCACGGTCCTAAGTGTGGAAAACGATCATTGGTCAATTGTTCTTCAATCCCATCGTGACTTCGGTCCCTAAATGAATGGTTATAAGCCGAGGACTACCTGCGTGCCCCTTGGGCACCCCGATCTGTGTGTGCCCTGCCATCCCGGCTCACCTGACCCAGCGTGCCACCTTTGCAAGGCAGCTGCTGGCCGCACAATTCCCCCCCCCCCCCAAATTCACACCCAGTAATTTCCTTGCAAATCCTGGCTGCCCCACAAAAGGGCCAGGCCAGGCCCACCTCATCCGCAGCGGGAGCAAAGAGGTCAGCTGGGGTGGCTGAGGGCAGGGCCTCACTGGCCTCGGAGTCCCTGCGATGAGCCCGACCATGACCGGGGCATCCCGGGACACTGTAGCTTTGCTTTAAGCTGCTGGGCTGGGGCAGCTGAGGCTTCAGCTTGTGCCGTGAGTCGAGGGTTGCGTGCCGAGGTGCGCTAAGAAGTCCCTGAGCCCTTGCAGGTGTGGGGGCTGCTTGTCGCCCGGCAGAGCCAAAAGGGCACAGATGTGGGGGGGGGAGAAATGGGGGGGAGGGCAATTGAAGAAGAGGCAGCTTTTTTATTTTATCGAGGCTGGGGGCTGGGAGGGTCCTTAATGAATGGCCAGGGCGGTAGGATTTGGTGAGTGCCGATAATGGGGAGGGCCCTGAAAGCATTCCCATTGCCTTTTCACGAATTTTAAACATCCCTTGTTGTTTAAATTTTATATACTGGTTTTTGCTTTTAATGTTTTATTGTACGTCGCTTTTTGAGAGAGATGGGAGGTTCTTAAATTAATTGGATGGATGGATGGATGGATGGATGGATGGATGGAGAGAGAGAGAGAGAGATAAATATATAAACAGACTGCCAACAGAGAGATACAATTGATAGATAGAAGATAGATAAATAGATATAGACTGAGTGACTGACACACTCACAGAGAAGGATGATAATGATGACAATAGATTGACAGAGACAGTAGGTAGATAGATGATAGATAGATAGATAGATAGATAGATAGATAGATAGATAGACCAGAGAGAGAAAGAGAGAAGATGATAGACAGATATAGATTGACTGACAAAGATGATAGATGAATAGATGACAGGCAGCAGATGATTGATTGATAGAAGAGATAGGTAGGTAGGTAGGTAGGTAGATAGATAGATAGATAGATGGAGACAGATAAATATATAAACAGAGATACAACTGATAGAAGATAGATAAATAGGTAGATAAGATAGGAAGATAGATAAATAGGTAGATAAGATAGACTGAGTGACTGACACACACACACAGAGAAGGATGATAATTATGATGATAGATAGACAGAGACATAGATGGTACATAGATGATAGTCATAGATAATTATATAGATTAACGAGAGAGAGAGAGAAGATGATAGACAGATAAATACAGATTGACTGACAGAGATGATAGATGGATAGATGATAGGCAGGCAGATGATTGATTGATTGATAGATAGAAGAGATAGATAGATAGATAGATAGATAGACAGACAGATGACTGCTAGATTGCTTGATAAATAGATGATAGAGAGAGAGAGAGAGAGACAGACATACATACATAAATATAGATAAATAGATGGAGGGAAGAAAGACATGATAGGAAGACAGATTGACAGATAGATTGGAGAATTCAGATTGCTCTTCGTATAGATAGTCTGTACCAAAACGGGCGTCTCCAGCACACGCTGTATTTCAAACAGCAGAGTTCCCAGCCCACCCGACCAGCAGCCCACACGCCCACCCCTAGAAACGAAGCGGGCCACACCTGTGCTGCCTCCAGGGTCACTTGTGACCCGGTCCGTATTCAGCCCACCTGCGGGATTTCTCCGTCGCCCTACCACCAGGATAGCAGGTGCATTCATCCCAGCTGCAGCCTGTCCCGGCACGTAATTATCTCACCTCTCAAAATGTGCTTTTCCTCCCACTCGTAGGGAACACCGGGCACTTACCTGTCTCACAGTCAGAGCGCTTACGGCCAGGAACCGGCCAAACCACCTGGAGGCTCCATTTCGCTCGGCCTGCCAAGGCAGCAGGATTCCAAGTCAGGTAAATAACTGAGGAGACAAGGACAGACGCAGCCTTGGCTTCTACGCAGGTGTACAGAAAAGCAGAGGCCGGCGGGCTCCTTGGCTTTCAAAAGACCAGTTAGACGTGAGTGATGGTCTTAAGATGGAAAGATAGCAACAGCAATAGCACTTGGACTCATATACCGCTTTGCGGTGCTTTTACAGCCCTCTCTAAGCAGTTTACAGAGTCAGCCTCTTGCCCCCAACAATCTGGGTCCTCATTTTACCGACCTCGGAAAGACAGAAGGCTGAGTCAACCTTGAACTGGTCAGGACTGAACCCCTGGCTGTGGGCAGAGTCAGCCTGTAATACAGCATTCCAACCACTGCACCATCATGGCAAGGAAAGGAAGGAAGGAAGGAAGGGGAAAAGGGAGGGAGAGAAAGAAGGGAGAAAAAGAGAAGGAAGGAAGCAATAGCACTTACACTTAGATATTATCCTATAGTGCTTTACATACTTTCTGAGTGGTTTACAAAATCAGCCTCTTCCACCCAATAATTGGGGCCTCATTTTACTGACCTCAGAAGGACGGATGGCTGAGTCAAACTTGAGCGGGTCAGGATCGAACTTCCTGGCTGTGCGCATAATCAGCCTGCAATACTGCATTCTAACCACTGCATCATCATGGCAAGAAAAGAAGGAAGGAAGGAAGGAAGGAAGGAGAAAAGGGAGGGAGAGAAAGAAGGAAAGAAAGAAAGGAAGGAATAGCAATAGCACTTAGACTTATATACAGCTTCACAGTGCTTTAAGAGTAAAAGTCAGCATTTTGCCCCCCACAATCTGGGTCCTCATTTTACCGACCTCGGAAGGCCGGATGGCTGAGTCAAGCTTGAGCCGGTCAGGATCGAACTCCTGGCTGTGGGCATAATCAGCCTGCAATACTGCATTCTAACCACTGCATCATCATGGCAAGAAAAGAAGGAAGGAAGGAAGGAAGGAGAAAAGGGAGGGAGAGAAAGAAGGAAAGAAAGGAAGGAATAGCAATAGCACTTAGACTTATATACAGCTTCACAGTGCTTTAAGAGTAAAAGTCAGCATTTTGCCCCCAACAATCTGGCTTCCTCATTTTACCGACCTCGGAAAGACGGAAGGCTGAGTCAAGCTTGAGCCGGTCAGGATCGAACTTCCTGGCTGTGGGCAGAGTTTAGCCTGCAATACTGTCTTCTAACCACTGCGCCCCTCCCCATGGCTCTTAAGTGGATTTTTGGGCAGGCCTGGGTCTCAGGATTGGGGGTTAGTGGTTAGGAAAATGGGACCCATAAGCCAAGATCCAACTTACATATGAGTAGTGTAGGGTTTCCTGCCTAAGCAGGAGGTTGGACTAGAAGACCTCCAAGATCCCTTCCAACTCCATTATTCGATGATGGATACCCTGAAGCTGTGCGGGATGAAATAGTTTCGAAATGGGTTGCGCGTATCTTAAAACATCTCCTTGCTTTCTTTGAAGTTTCCCTGCCCTACATCAAGCAAGAGGAATTTTCACCCCGGAGCCAAAATTCACAACAGCCCGAAGGCCTGTTAGTAAGAGCTCAGCACGAGGGAGTCGTTCGAGGTAAGCCGAGCTTGAACTAAGGAAGAAAATGTGCGTTCTTGAGATCGTCTTGAGTCCGTCTCTTCAGTACGTCCTGTTCCGTAGGGTCTCCGAGCTGGCTTGTTTTCCTGCAGGTGTCCCTTTACCCAACTAGATTACATCATCAGGTCTAGAAGGAAGTGGGGTTTGCTCTCCATTTACGCAGAACAGCTTGCTCTGTTGGTGTGGGTGGGGCTGAGATTTCTCAATAGACAAGACTGTCAGCCATCGGTGGACATGTAGAGCTAGCAAAAGCCCTTAGGACTCCTCTCTACAGCCCTCTCTAAGCGGTTTACAGAGTCAGCCTCTTGCCCCCAACCATCTGGGTCCTCATTTGACCCACCTCGGAAGGACGGAAGGCTCAGTCAACCTTCGATCCTGAGCCAGTCAGGATCGAACTCCTGACAGTGGACAGAGTTAGCTTGCATTTCTTTCTTTCCTTTCCTTTCCTTTCCTTTCCTTCCTTCCTTCCTTCCTTCCTTCCTTCCTTCCTTCCTTCCTTCCTTTCTTTCTTTCTTTCTCTTTCTCTCTCTCTCTCTTTCACTCTCTCCCTTTCCTTCCTTTCATCCCACCATCCTTTCCTCTTTCCTTCCCTCATTTCTCTCCCTCCTTCCTTCCATCCATCCATCCATCCGTTTTCCCTTTCTCTCCCTCCTTCCTTCCTTCTCAAGCAATAGCACTTAGACTTTTTTTTTTTTAATTTGATTTATATGCCGCCCTTCTCCGGAGACTCAGGGCGGCTTACAATGCGCTAAGCAATAGCCTTCATACTTTTGTATATTCATACTAAGTCAGCTTATTGCCCCCCCCAAACTGGGTCCTCAATTTACCCACCTTAGAAAGGATGGAAGGCTGAGTCAACCTTGAGCCTTGGTGAGATTCGAACCTGCAATAATTGCAGGCAGCTGATGTTAATAACAGGGCTTTAGACCACTGTACTGTCCAAGGCTCTTACCATATATACCGCTTCACAGTGCTTTTACAGCCCTCTCTAAGCGGTTTACAGAGTCAGCCTCATTCCCCCAACAATCTGGGTCCTCATTTGACCCACCTTGGAAGGGATGGAAAGCTGAGTCAACCTTGAGCCGGTCAGGATTGAACTTCCTAGATATGGGCAGAATTAGCCTGCAATACTGCGTTATAACAACTGTGCCACCACGACTTCCTTCCTTCTGCTTGTTTTCCTTCCTTCTTCTCCTTCCTTCCTTCCTTCCTTCCTTCCTTCATTCCCTCCCTCCCTCCCGAAGCAATTGCACTTATATACTGCTTCACAGTGTTTTTACAGCCCTCTCTAAGCGGTTTACAGAGTCACCCTCTTGCCCCCAACCATCTGGGCCCTCATTTTACCCACCTCGGAAGGACGGAAGGCTGAGTCAACCTTAAGGTGGTCAGGATCAAACTCCAGGCAGAGTTAGTCTGCAATTCTGCAGTATTTATTTATTATTTATTTATTGGTTCGATTTATATGCCGCCCTTCTCTGGAGACTCAGGACAACTTACAATGTGTTAAGCAATAGCCTTCATACTTTTTGTATATACCTGCTTAGTAGGGCTTTCACACACACACACACACACACACACCCAAGCGGTGTTTTTTTTATACAAAGTCAGCTTATTGCCCCCACAGTCCGGGTCCTCATTTGACCTACCTCGGAAGGATGGAAGGCTGAGTCAACCTTGAGCCTGGTGAGATTCGAACTTGCAGTAATTGCAGGCAGCTGGCAGCTAAGCGCTACTTAACAGCGCTTTAGTCCGCTGCTCCACCAAGGCTCTTATTATAACAACTATAGCACCACTCCCTCCCTCCCTCCCTTCCTTCCTTCCTCCCTTCTTTCTTTCTTTCCCTCCCTCCCTCCCAATAGCCCTTAGACCGATATACCACTTTATACTGCTTTCCAGCCCTCTCTAAGCGGTTTACAGAGTCACCCTATTGTGCCCAACAATCTGGGTCCTCATTTTACCAACCTCAGAAGGACAGAAGGCTGAGTCAAGCTTGAGTAGGTCAGGATCGAACTGCTAGCAGTGGGAATGCAGAGTTAGCCTGCAATACTGCATTATAACAACTGTACCACCACGCCTTCCTTCCTTCCTTCCTTTCTTCCTTCCTCCCTCCCTCCCTCCCTCCCTTCCTTCGCAATAGCCCTTAGACTTATATACCGCTTCACAGTGCTTCACAGCCCTCTCTAAGCGGTTTACGGAGTCAGCCTCTTGCCCCCAACAATCTGGGTCCTCATTTTACCCACCTTCTACCAAGGGGAAAACCCTATCCCCACCAACAATGCCAGGCAAACTACTGTATATAAAGTGAGAGCAACTCCCCCTTCCTTCTAGCACTGATGATGTTACCTAGTTAGGTCGTGAAACGTCTGGAAAAAAAACCACCAAGCTCGGAGAGCACCAAGGTGCCCACAGTCCAATTTTAAGTTATAGACACTCTATTCTATTGGCATCTTGTTCCCCCACTCCCAGGCCTCAATTCTTCAGCTCTGCCTCCACAAAATTTCCATTGCTAAGCAAGAGCGCTGTTAAGTGAGTTTTTGCCCCCCTTTTATGACCTTCCTTGCCACCGTCGTGAAGTGAGTCCCTGCAGTTGTTCAATTAGTAACTCGGTGGTTCAGCGCATCTGGCTTCCCCGTCGACTTTTTCTGGATAGAAGGTCACAAAAGGGGATCGCTGGGGATGCTGTGACTGTCATAAATATTAGTCAGTTGCCAAGCGGCTGGATTTTAATCACCTGATCCTGGGGATGCTGCAATGGTCATAAGTGTGAACAACGCTCAGAAGTCTCTTCTTTCAGTGCCATTGTAATGTTGAATGGTCACTAAACAAATTGTTGTAAATTGAGGACTACCTGTAGCTCAGGGGCAGGGGGGTTCAAACACAAGACCCTACTGGGCCAGATCCGGCCTGAGATGTGGTCGGATCCGGCCCGCAGGGCTGTCCTGGAAAATGTATAGGGCCGGCCAGTGTGGCTTCGACCCAGTCTATCCAGTGCAAAGAGGAAACATGCCAGCAGTTTGGGGAGTGGTGTCAAGCTGGCCACACCCACCCAGTCGCCCCCCCTCTCCTCCCCAACACAGCCCTGATGAAACTCTCAATGAAATTGAGCTTTGACACTTGTTGGGCATCCTACCGGAAAAATATGATAAAAAGACTATCTATCTATCTATCTGCCTGCCTGCCTGCCTGCCTGCCTGCCTGTCTGTCTGTCTGTCTGTCTGTCTGTCTGTCTACCTACCTACCTACCTACCTACCTACCTACCTACCTATCTATCTATCTATTTACCTATCTATTTATCTATCTACCTACCTACCTATCTATCTATCTACCTACCTACCCACCTATCTATCTATCTATCTATCTATCTATCTATCTATCTATCTATTTACCTATCTATCTATCTATCTATCTATCTATTTATATTTAAATTTAAATTTATATACCGCCCTTCTCCCGAAGGACTCAGGGCGGTGAACAGCCAAAATACAAAAATTTAAGAACACTTTAAAAATATATTAAACAACTTTGGCCCAACAATTAAAATACCCCTTTTAAAATTCAGATTAAAAATAAGCAATTGGAGAAGTTAGGCCAGCCTGGCTTGTTGAAATAAAAAAGTCTTGAGGGCCCGGCGGAAAGTGCTTAAATCCGGGATCCTCCGTATCTCCGGGGGGAGCTCGTTCCAGAGGGCAGGTGCTCCCACAGAGAAGGCCCTCCCCCTGGGGGCCGCCAGTCAACATTGTTTGACCGACGGCATCCCAAGGAGCCCCTCTCTCTGGGAGCATACTGGCCGATGGGAGGCTCTCGGTGGCAGAAGGCGGTCTCGTAAATACCCAGCTCCTAAGCCATGGAGCGTTCTAAATTCACCTTGAATCGCACCCGGAGGACCACCAGAAGCCAGTGCAGCTCACGCAGGAGAGGTGCTACATGGGAGCGCCATGACGCTCCCATAACCACCCGCGCGGCCACCTTCTGGACCAGTTGGAGCCTCTGGGTGCTCTTCAAGGGGAGCCCCATGTAGAGAGCATTGCAGTAGTCCAGGCGGACTACTGTATTTGAGTTTACATGTACTGGCTGCGGCTATGATTGTATTTGTGCAAGAATGGAAGATTTGAGGCGATCCCGTCAGATGAGAGGGCAAATTCAGAAAATAATGGAATGCGCAGAAATGGACAGATGAACGCTTATCGTTAAGGACAGAGAAGATACTGAATATTTTCTGATGTGGGAGGTATTTTTATCAACGGCTAGAGAATAGAAACAGAAGTTAGGAAGGAGGAGATATAAGAAAAGAAAATGTTACGATGGAGAGACGTTTATGACGATGTTATGTACTATTGTAAATTATATTGATAAATAGTTATATTATTCTTTTTAAAAATAATATTTATTAAATTTCCAAAGATTGAAATACACAGTACAAAAAGAAACATAATACACAAAAATAGCAAGAAAAAAACACACCACACACACAAAAAACCCAAAAAATATAAACAAACAAACATATCAAAATTTCAATACTGTTAACAACTTTTCTCCATCGGTATCTCTAGCCTACATAACCTCTTTACACAAATTCTACTTCTAAATATCTGTATCTTAAACTTACATCTTTATCTAAATTATCTTGACTTCTGTTTACAATTCGATCTCGTAACAAAAACAATCCCTTGAGTTTCATGTTTACTCTCCAACCAGGAATACCATTTATTCCATATTAAATAGTACTCGGTGTCTTCCCTCTCCTTCATTTCCATAGATAATCTGTCCATCTCTGCACATTCGTATATTTTTTAAATTATGATTTGATCTGGAGGGGTGTCTGGTTGTTTCCAATTTTGTGCTATCACAATTCTACTTGCCGTTAGTATGTGTAATATGATATATTGTATACTTTTCTGCATTTTCCCTTCCAGAATACCCAGGAGAAACAATTCCGTCTTTCTTTCTATCTTCTGCCCTGTTATTTCATCCAGCCATTTTTAAATCTTGTCCCAAAATTTCCTAACCTTAGGACAAGTCCACCACATGTGGTAGAATGTCCCTTGTTTGTGTCCACACCTCCAACAATTCGGAGATAGTTATATTATTGACGTCATTGTAACGAATACAACAACAAATATACGAACTATGAATTTTTAAAGAATTGTACCCAGTTCACGACACTGTTCGATGGAGATGAAAAGTATTATAAATGAAATAAATAAAACATGAAAAAAAATTGAGTTTGACACCCCTGTTGTAGCTGGTTCCATTACATCTGCAGGTCCATCCTCACCCTTGTCCCCTTTTCCACTTCCCTGCAGGTACAACCACCATCCAAGAAGGGAGCATCACTCGGGGGACTCCCACCTGCAAAGTTTCCATGGAAGCGATGCCCGCTTTGCGTGGCTCCATCACTCAGGTATTCCCACCTTGCCCCATCTGGCTTCCCCATTGACTTTGCTTGTCAGGAGTTTGGAAAAGGGGATCTGTCTGTTCTGTCCCCGTCTCCCAAACGCATGTTCTGTCCCCGTCCTCCACACGCACAAACCCACACAGACAGTCGAGGGTTAAATAATTGGCACACACAAACGGTCCGTTATCAGAGGCTTGGCAGCTCTACGGGAACCGGCTGCCAAGTTCTTTACTATAACAAGAAGGGGGGTGTTCCTCCACCAGATAACAAATGCAATACACACCGGCTGGGAAAAAACAGTCCAATTCACAATCCTTTAGCAGACTGAGGCTTTGCACCAAAGGAGCTTGCAAGAATTAACTTTGTCCGTCACAGAATCTAAACGGCCACCCCCCTCCTTTATATAACCTGTGGGGTGTGGTCCAGTGACTCAGCTTAATCCCTGGCATGCCTCCTCATCTGCTGTGACCGTTTAGCACGCCGACGCTGGCGTGGATCCAGCCACAACTTGTCTCCCTCATCACTGTCCAACAGATCGGAGACACCTGGCTCCTGGCCAATCTCCTCTCCTTCGGCCGACACCTGAGGAATTGCCAGAGAGGAGGGGCCGGGAGAGGGAGGCCTGGCCGGCTCCTCTCCTTCATGTTCGGAGCCTTCTTCCTCCGATACGATGGGCTCGGGGGTCGGAGCCACAACACTGTCAGGATTCCAAGTAACAGACCCAACGCAACCAAACCTCCGAGGCCTAGGCCGTCCTCAAAGTACAGATTTATTACCGTGTTTCCCCAAAAATAAGACCGTGTCTTATATTAGAGCCGAGGTGGCGCAGTGGTTAGAGTGCAGTACTGCAGCTACTTCAGCGGACTGCTAGTTCAGCAGATCAGCGGATCAAATAAGAGCCCTGGTGGCGCAGCAGACTAAAGCACTGTGATTAACATCAGCTGCCTGCAATTACTGCAAGTTCAAATCTCACCGGGCTCAAGGTCGACTCAGCCTTCCATCCTTTCAAAGGTCGGTAAAATGAGGACCCAGATTGTGGGGGGGCAATAAGCTGACTTTGTATAAATATATACAAAAGCATGAAGGTTATTGATTAACGCATTGTAAGCCGCCCTGAGTCTCCGGAGAAGGGCGGCATATAAATCAAAAAATAAAAAATAAAAAATCTCACCGGCTCAAGGTTGACTCAGCCTTCCATCCTTCCGAGGTGGGTAAAATGAGGACCCAGATTGTTGGGGGCAAGATGCTATTTAGTATACTGTCTTTGTTGTAAGCCGCCCAGAGTCCTCGGGAGAGTGGGTGGCATAGAAATACGAATAATAAATAAGTTAATTAATTAATTAATTAATTAATTTTTGCTCCAAAAGACACATTAGGGCTTATTTTCTGGTTAGGTTTTATTTGGGTGGGGGGGAAATACGGTACTAAATGCATCCATCTGGCTGACAATCTTAACTGGGGCTTATGTTTAAGCTTATATTACGAGCATCCTGAAAAATCATGCTAGGACTTTTTCTGGTTGGGTCTTATTTTCGGGGAAACAGGGTAGGTATGTCATGTTGGCACATCTGGTGAAAACCCGACTCTGAAGGTCCCGCGGTTTTCTCCACCCAAATTAAAAGTCAAAAGTTCTTTTCCCCCCAATCCACATGTCCATCACAGGATCCAATCCAGGGGTGAATTGCTCCCGGTTCGGACCGGATTGCCCAATCCGGTAGCAATGGCGGCGGGTGGTTCGGAGAACCGGTAGCAGAAATCCCTGCCCCCCCCCCCCCAATGCCCTGCTGATCATCAGCTTTTTCTACAAAATGCTTTTAAAAGTAAAAAAAAGCCTCTGACGATTGCGCGGCTCAGCTGGGATCGTCAGAGGCTTTTAAAAGCCTTTTTTCTACAACCTCTTTGGCCGAAGAGGTTGTAGAAAAAATACTTTTAAAAGGAAAAAAAAATTGGCCCCGCCCACCCAGTCACATTACCCCACCACCCCATCAAGCCACGCCTACAGGACCAGTAGTAACAAATTTTACATTTCACCATTGGTCCAATCCGGCCGCAGCCCCAACCCCAGTTGGTGTTCTGACCCAGCCTTAGCAGACGCAAGAAACAGACTCCTTATCATGAAAAAACTCTCTTTGTTTACCTCTTATGAATTAATTGCATTCACCCACCGAAAAGTCCAGGCAGGAGTCTTTCAAGGAGTTAACGGCAGTAACAGGTAACTTATCAGTTCCTTGCGATAATTGCAAGGCCGGGAGCTCCCAGCCGAAAGGCTGCAAATTAAAGTTCTGGCAAGCAGTCTTTGAGGCACGAAACACAATGAGCAAAATCTTCAGAAATACGAACGGTTGTCTCCTACGACCACCGCTCCCCTTTCCTTCTATTTATTCCTCAGCCAGGGAGGGGCCATTCAGCGTCCACTTGTGCCTTGCTTCCCGAGTCGACTCCTTGTCCTCCGCTGTTCTCCTCTCCTAACTGCTCTGCGCATACGTGAATCTGGAACAGGCCCCGGCTGTTCCTCCTCCTCACTCATCTCAGTATATAAGTGCAATTGCTTCGGAAGGGAGGGAGGGAGGGAGGGAATGAATCAAGGAAGGAAGGAAGGAAGGAAGGAAGAAGAGAAGGAAAGGAAATGAGAAGGAAGGGAAACAAGGAGAAGGAAGGAAGAAAGGAAGGGAGGGAGGGAGGAAGGAAGGAACATGAGAAGGAAAAGAAATAAGAAGGAAGGGAAACGAGAAGGAAGGAAGGAAGATGAGAAGGAAGGGAGGGAGGAAGATGAGAAGGAAAGGAAATGAGAAGGAAGGAAAACAAGGAGAAGGAAGGAAGAAAGGAAAGAAGGGAGGAGGATGAGAAGGAAGGAAGATGAGAAGGAAAGGAAACAAGAAGAAAGGAAGGGAGGAAGGAAGATGAGAAGGAAAGGAAATGAGAAGGAAGGAAGAAAGGAAAGAAGGGAGGAAGATAGGAAGGAAGGAAGGAAGGAAGATGAGAAGGAAAGGAAATGAGAAGGAAGGGAGGGAGGAAGATGAGAAGGAAGGAAGGAAGATGAGAAGGAAAGGAAATGAGAAGAAAGGAAGGAAGGGAGGAAGGAAAGGAAATGAGAAGGAAGGAAAACAAGGAGAAGGAAGGAAGAAAGGAAAGAAGGGAGGAAGATGAGAAGGAAAGGAAATGAGAAGGGAGGGAGGGAGGGAGGAAGATGAGAAGGAAAGGAAATGAGAAGGAAGGAAAACAAGCAGAAGGAAGGAAGTCGTAGTGGCATAGTGCTTATAACGCAGTATTGCAGGCTAACTCTGCCCACTGCCAGGAAGTTCGATCCTGACTGGCTCAAGGTTGACTCAGTTTTCCATCCCTTCCAAGGTGGCTCTGCGCATACGTGCATCTGGAACAGGCCCCAGCTGTTCTTCCTCCTCACTCATCTCAGCCTCCAAAGGCAGCTGCCTCTCCGGTGGCTGGGAAATGTCGGACAGCCCTGGCTCTATCTCTGCGTCCGACGCAGAGCATCCATCAGAGCCTTCCCCAGACTCCAGAACCGGCCAAGCTCCTCTCCAATCTCCTCATTGTCCGAGTCTGCAGCCAGCTCCGCTGGCAGCTGGCGGGCCACAAAAGTTGGTTTCAGGCCACACTTCCCCAGCACCTGGTGGGAACGTCCTTGATTCCCAGGAGAAAGAATTTTATTTTGGCTGCTTCCCCAGCTATCTCTACTCCTCCCCGCCACACCTCCCGTTCCCACAGCTCCAAGCAGCGTAGCTGTGGCAGTCCTAAAGACGCTCCCAAAATGGCTTCGGGGTTGATAGGATCACAGGAACCTGAGACCCTATGACCGTCCTAGATATGAGTCCGTTCCCCCAAACATCTGAATTGTGATCTCGTGATTATGGGCAAAGCTGCAAAGGTGGTAACTGGAAAAGGTCCCATTTTTCCATGCCGTTGTAGCTTTGAACGGTCGCTCAGTGACCTGTTTTGTAAGTCAAGGACTATATCTGTATAGGCAAGGTACAATACAAGGAAGTGTGTTAGGAATAATTCTGTGTCATTCGTGGTTGTGGGACCTGATAGGTAGTGTTCCTCTGGGACAGTTGCCCCCAATTAATCTTTAAGTAAAGGTAAAGGTTCCCCTCGCACAGATGTGCTAGTCGTTCCCGACTCTAGGGGGCGGTGCTCATCTCCGTTTCAAAGCCGAAGAGCCAGCGCTGTCCGAAGACATCTCCGTGGTCATGTGGCCGGCATGACTCAACGCCAAAGGGGCACGGAACGCTCTTCCCTTCCCACCAAAGGGGGTCCCTATTTTTTCTACTTGCATTTTTTACCTGCTTTCGAACTGCTAGGTTGGCAGAAGCCGGGACAAGTCACAGGAGCTCACCCTGTGACGCGGCACTAGGGATTCGAACCGCCGAACTGCTGACCTTTTGATCGACAAGCTCAGCGTCTTAAGCCACTGAGCCACCGCATCCCAATTGATCTTTACAAAGGGGAGTAAAACGTGTTTTCCCTACAGGGCACCCCAGCCCTCCCCCAGGCTGGAATTGCAGCCGACGTTCTGCTCAAAGGAACCATCACCCGTCTGGCTACAGAGGACAGCAGTCCAGAAAAGAACCGAGAAGAGGCCGCGACCTCCAAAGGCCACGTCATCTACGAGGGCAAAAGTGGCCACATCATTACCTACGATGGTGAGTGCCGGGTCGGGATGCTCAAACCCCCAGGTGCTCCCCGGGTGAGATGCACCACTGAAGCTGGACAAGGAAAATTAATGCACCGTACGGTCCTTGGAGTGCTCTGTGAGCCTGGTAGTTTTCTTGGAGATATTTCATAACCCAACTAGGTAACATCATCAGTGCTAGAAGGGAGAGGGGGGTTTGCAGAAAGGGGGAGGAGGACTCTGGGGTCCTTGGGGTGCTCTCTGAGCTGGGTGCTGTTCTTGCAGGCGTTTCATGACCCAACTAGGTAACATCATCCAGGCTTGGAGGGAGGAAGTTTGCGGAATGGAGGAGGAGGGGAGGAGGAGGAGGAGGAGGAGGAAGAAGAAGAAGAGGAGGAAGACTGGCATCCTTGGTGCTCTGAGCTTGGTGGTTTTCTTGCAGACATTTCATGACCGAACTACGTAACATCATCAGTGCTAGAAGTGAGTGGGGTTGTGAGGAGGAGGAGGAGCAGAGTTTCAGTGGGTTTTTTTTTCTTTGCTAGCTTTTTGTTGTCTTTTTTAAATGATGTGTAAATCTCTCTTAAGTGTAGTGCAAACCACTGTACATAACCAGAGAGCAAATCCCACTCCCTTGTAGCGCTTGGTTCATGAAACGTCTGCCAGACAGCAACAAAGCTCGGATTCCCCACCCCCCTCAGTCCTCTTCCTCCTCCTCCTCCTCTTCTCTATCACTGATGTTGATGCCTAGTTGGGTTATGAAACATCCACAAAAAACCCCACCAAGCTCAGAGACGACCGAGGACACCTCCGTTCAAGCCTGAGCTCCCATCGAGAATTATCTCCATTTTCCCTGGGAGAATCCGAACGAAACTCTTTTCCGTTGGTCTCTCTTGCTGCTTCCCAACAGCCATCAAGAACGTCCGGGAAGGAACGCGGAGTCCAAGAACCGCTCACGACATGAGCCTCAAACGGACATACGAAGCCATGGAAGGAAACATCAAACAAGGGATGTCAATGAGAGAATCTCCCGTCTCGGCACCTTTGGAAGGTAAGCTTGGCTAGCAAATCCCCTGTTTGTTTGCAGGAATCGGGGATGTCTAGACCTCTAGGGCCTCCAACCTCGGCAACTTTTAAGACTCGTGGACTTAAATGTTGGAAATGCCACCAGTTACCAGGTTCATATTACCACATGTGGTGGACAGGCCCTGAAGCAAAAAGCTACTGGAATATAATGAAGTTATGGGTGGAGGAAATGATACAACGACGTATAGACCTAAAACCAGAACTGTTCCTATTGGGCCGTGATGGAGAACCTGTGGCACGCATGCCACAGGTGGCACGCGGAGCCATATTGGTGGGCACGCGAGCCCAGCTCCCATTTTCGGGCCTTCTGGGCCTACCAGAAGTCGGCAAATGGGCCGTTTCTGGCCTCCTGAGGGCGTCCGTGGGATGGGGAAGGCCGTTTTCACCCTCCCCAGGCTCCTAGAAAGGCTCTGGAGCCTGGGGAGGGCGAAAAACAGGCCCACCGTGCCATTGCATGCCAAGAGCGGAGGGAGTGGGCGGGGGGGGGGGGCGTGCACGCATGTGCGGGGGGGCGGGGCACATAGAATTATGGATGTGGGCACGCATGCGCGCGACCCCCCTGCACTCCCCCTGCTTTTGGCACGTGATGACAAAAAGGTTAGGCATCACTGCTATTGGGGATCTTACCAGAGAAAATTAGTAAAGATAATATATATTTGATTATACCTGTAATAAGCCTGGTTTAGCTCAGCAGACTAAAAGCATAGTGATCAACACCAGCTGTCTGCAATTACTGTAAATTCGAATCTCACCAGGCTCAAGGTTGACTCAGCCTTCCATCCTTTCTAAGGTAGGTAAAATGAGGACCCGGTTTGTGGGGGCAATAAGCTGACTTTGTATAAATATACAAAAGTATGAAGGCTATTGCTTAACGCATTGTAAGCCGCCCTGAGTCTCCGGAGAAGGGCGGCATATAAATCAAATTAAAAAAAAAAAAAACAGCAGCAAGGATTATTTATGCACAAAATTGGAAAGCAGAGAATATACCATCGGAGGGAGAAGTAATTAAAAAGATTTTAGACTGTGCAGAAATGAAAAGATTTAACTATGATGATAAAGGAAAGAGAAGATTCAGAATATTTTAAGATATGGAATAAATTTCACTACTGGCTAGAAAAGAGATATAAATAAGTTTTAAAAGAGATTGAAGAAGAAAAAATTGTTGTAATTAGAATATTATATTAATGGAAAACCTTTGTAATGGATTTGGTGAGATTGAAGACAGAAGAAGACAGAGGAGAGAAGAAATTTTTGAAGAGAACACCGAAATGTCACATGGAAGAAATGAATGATGTACTAAATGTTTGTCTGTCTTAAAAAATAAAAAAAAAACTTTATTTTAAAAAAAAGACTTGTGGACTTCAACTCCCAGAATTCCTCAGCCACCAAAGCTTTGCTGGCTGAGGAATTCTGGGAGTTGAAGTCCACAAGTCTCAAAGTTGCCAAGGTTGGAGACCTCTCGTCTAGATTAATGAAATGAAGGACTAGAGGAGACCTGATAGCATCTTCCAATATTTGAGGGGCTGCCCCAAAGAAGAGGGAGTCAAGCTATCTTCCAAAGCCCCTGAAGGCAGGACAAGAAGCAACTGAGGTAAACTAACCAAAGAGAGAAGCAACCTGGAATTAAGGAGAAACTTCCTGACAGTGAGAATGATTAACCAGTGGAACTGCTTGCCACCAGAAGTCGAGGGTGCTGCAACACTGGAGGTTTTAAAGAAGAGACTGGACAACCATTAATCTGTAATGATATAGGGTCTCCTGCTTGGGCAAGGGGTTTGGACTAGAAGGTCCTTTCCAACTCTGTTATTCTGTTATCAGGCAGGTGGAGAGTAGTACATATGATGAACGTTTGCAGGAACTGGGCCTGGCTAGTCTAGTGAAGAGAAGGACCAGGGGAGACATGATAGCATCTTCCAATATTGGAGGGGCTGCCCCAGAGAGGAGGAAGGGGGTCAAGCTATTTTCCAAAGCACCCGAAGGCCAGACAAGGAACAATGGATGGAAACTGATCAAGGAGAGATTCAACCTGGAAATAAGGAGAAATTTCCTGACAGTGAGAACAATCAATCCGTGGAACAGAAGTTGCCTTCCGAAGTTGTGGGAGCTTCATCACCAGAGGCTTTCAAGAAGAGACTGGACTGCCATCGTTCAGAAATGGTGTAGGGTCTCCTGTTTGGGGAGGGGGTTGGACTAGATGACCTCCAAGGTCCCTTCCAACTCTGTTAATCTGTAGTTTAATGAAGGGAAGGACCAGGGGAGACAGGAGAGCATCTTCCAATATTTGAGGGGTTGCCACAAAGAGGAGGAAGAGGGTCAGCCTATTTTCCAAAGAAAAAGAAAGAAAGAAAAGAGAGACAGAGACAGAGAAAGAAAGAGAGAGAGAGAGAGAAAGAAAGAAAGAAAAAGAAAGAAAGACAGACATCTGAGTGAACCATGGATGGACAGAAGACATGACTAGTCTAGGGAAGAGAAGGACCAGGGGAGACAGGAGAGCATCTTCCAATATCTGAGGGGCTGCCCCAGAGAGGAGGAAGGGGGTCAAGCTATTTTCCAAGGCACCAGAAGGCCAGACGAGGAACAATGGATGGAAAGTGACCAAGGAGAGATTCAACCTAGAAATAAGGAGGAATTTTCTGACAGTGAGAAACAATCAACCCATGGAACAGAAGTTGCCTTCGGAGGTTGTGGGAGCTTCATCCCTGGAGGCTTTCAAGAAGAGACTGGACTGCCGTCCATCAGAAATGGTGTAGGGTCTCCTTGCTTGGGTGGGAGGTTGGACTAGATGACCTCTGTCATATGCTGTTATATTTTGATGTGTCTTAGCTGGCCACAAATGTACAGACGCTGTGCGGTTTTTAGACAAAAATGAACCTTCAAAGAACGTACCTAGGATAAATTATCAGTAGTGGCTCCCTCAGGAATTCGTTAAAATGCACCAAGTATCAGGATTTATGGAGACACTCCGTCATCCAGGTCATGGTTGTCCCAAAAGTGCTTTTCCAAAAGGCAACTGGCCTTCCTTGGTCTTTTTTTTTTTTCTTTTCTCGGAGACGTTTCTCTTCTCCTTCCAGGAGCTTCTTCAGTTCAGAACTGAGGAAGCTCCTCGGCTGAGAAACGAAACGTCTTCAAGCGAAAACCAAGAAAGTTCCAGTTGCCTTTTGAAAAAGCGCCTTTGGGACGATTGAAAGAGAGAGAGGCTGTTTTCGGTAACTTCCATTTTTTTTTCTTTTTCTTTTAGGCTTAATCTGCCGGGCTGTACCTCAAGGGAGTCCCCACTCCGAGATGAAGGAGAGGACCGTGTTGTCGGGTTCAATAATGCAAGGTAAGAAAAAGACCAATACTCCACTCCCTCCTCCCCCCATTTCCCTCCCCCTCCCCCATCTCTTCTCTCCTAACTGCTTGCCTTCAGAAGTTGTGGGTCCTTCATCACTGGAGCCTTTCAAGAAGAGACTGGACAGCTACTTGTCTCAAATCGTATAGAGCAGAGGTGTCAAATTCAAGGCCCGTCAGCCAGATCTGGCCTGCGGGGTGCTTCGATCTGGACTGTATGACAATAATACATTGAATTGAGGCAAGAAAAACCCAAAGTACACATATAAACTGGGGGAAACCAGGCTTAATAGCAGGAACTGTGAGAGGGATCTTGGAGTCTTAGTGGACAACCAGTTAAATATAAGCTAGCTGTGTGTGGCGGCAGCCAAAATAGCCAATGCAATCTTAAATTGCATTAACAGAGGGATACAATCAAGATCAAGGGAGGTACTAGTACCACTCTGTAAAGCCTTAGTAAGGCTACACCTAGAGTATTGCATCCAGTTTTGGTCACCACACAATAAAAAAGATGTTGAGACTCTGGAAAGAGTGCAGAGAAGAGCAACCAGGATGATGAGGGGACTGGAGGCTCAAACATACGATGGACGTTTGCAGGAACTGGGCCTGGCTAGTCTAGGGAAGAGAAGGACCAGGGGAGACAGGAGAGCATCTTCCAATATTTGAGGGGGTGCCCCAGAGAGGAGGAAGGGGGTCAGGCTATTTTTCCAAAGCATCCGAAGGCCAGACAAGGAACAATGGATGGAAACTGATCAAGGAGAGATTCAATCTGGAAATAAGGAGGAATTTTCTGACTGTGAGAACAATCAACCCATGGAACAGAAGTTGCCTTCAGAAGTTGTGGGAGCTTTCAAGAAGAGACTGGATTGCCATCAGTCAGAAATGTTGCAGGGTCTCCTGCTTGGACGGGGGGGTTGGACTAGATGACCTACAAGGTCCCTTCCCACTCTGTTCATTTAATCTAAAAAGTCTCTCTTTCCCACCAAAGGCACCCCGCGATCCACCGCGGAGAGCTACGAAATGGGACTCAAGTACCCGAAGATCAAGAGGGAATCTCCTCCCATGAGGACCTTTGAGGGAGCCATCGCCAAGGCCAAACTCTACGATGGAGTCACCACCATCAAGGAGATGGGGCGCTCCATCCACGAAATCCCCCGGCAGGAGCTGCTGAATCAGGAAAGCCAGAAGAACCCCGACATGATCCCTAACGTCCGTCCCATCATCGAAGGCTCCATCTCGCAGGTGAGCAAAACCGTCGGATCCTAACCGGGGTTGTTGTTTTTTTAAGCGTTGGAACGGATTGTGGAGGTCACAAAGTCTCACCCTCTGTTCAGGGCAAACCTCCAGATCGCAGGCAGATGGCTGTCTTCTTCTTTTAATAGAGTCAGTCCTTGACTTACAACAGTTCGTTTAGTGACCATTCAAAGTTACAACGGCACTGGGGGGGGGGAAATGACTTACGACCTTTTTTCACACTTTACGACCGTTGCAGCATCCTCACGCTTGGCAACTGACTCGTATTTACGGCGTGTTGACATGTCCCAGGGTCACATGATCCCCTTTTTGCGACCACCTGACCTGCCAAGCCAACGGGGAAAGCCAGATTAGCTTCACGACCACGTTACTAACTTGAAAGAGCTGCAGTGATTCGCTTCACAAGCGAATGTGGCAAGGAAGGCTGTAAAATGGGGCAAAAGTCACTTAACCAGTGTCTCGCTTAGCAACAGAAATGTTGAGCTCCGCTGTGGTCGCAAGTCGAGGACTACCTGTAGAAACTAAGAGAATGAGAAAAGAGGGGAGGTGGGCTACAGAGGGGGCCCCCTCAGGCTTTATGGTTTACTCCCAACTCTTGGAGAGGCTTTTTTTATTTCTGAGAAGCTGAGTTAGATGGATGGATGGATGGATGGATGGATGGATGGATGGATGGATGGATGGTGAGAGAGAGAGAGAGAGAGATGATAGATAGATAGATAGATAGATAGATAGATAGATAGATGATAGATCGATAGATAGTAGATAGATCGATAGATAGTAGATCGATAGATAGATAGTAGATTGATAGATAGATAGATAGATAGATAGATAGATAGATAGATAGATAGATAGATAGATAGATAGAGATGGAGGGAGGGAGGAAGGGAGGTAGATGGAT
>WNWU01000013.1:26634527-26645134 GCA_012654045.1 Ptyas mucosa
GAGAAGGAAGGGGAAAGGAGGGAGGACATAGAAAGAGGAAGGGAAGGTGGAAAAGATGAGAAGGAGGGAGGAAGGGGGGAAAGTGGGAGGGAGAGAGGAAGGAAGGAAAAGGAAAGGAAGGAAGGGGAAGGGGGGGAGGACATAGAAAGAGGAAGGGAAGGTGGAAAAGATGAGAAGGGAGGGAGGGAGGTGAACATAGGAAGAGGATGGGAAGGAAGGAAAAGAGAAAGAAGAGAAGGCAGGCAGGCAGGAAGGAAGATGGGGATAATAAAACTGACAAGAGGGAAGTTCAATAATAAAATAATTGAATAATAAATAATAGTAATGAAATAAAAATAATAAGAGTAAAGCAAAAATAACATACCAATTAAAAGTAATAAAGAAATAAAATGTAATAATAATAAAAATAAAGTAATATAAAATAATAAAATAAAGGAACAGATTAAGAAGGAAACGAAAAAGAAACGCGAAACTCGACGGGCAGCGGTCAACGAGCCCCTGGGTTGTCTCCTGCCATCACTCGTCTTTTGTGTTTCCATATTTCAAATCCAACCAGCCAGCCAACCTTTCTTCGGCGCTCACGGTCCACCTGAGTTTTCCACACGGCCAAAGCGGGGTGCCGAAGCGGCTTGCGTTCCCACAACCGTCAGCCAACTCTTAACCCGGGTTTCTTTTGCAGGCAACCTTTCTTCGGGGAAGCCCTTGAATCACGAGAGGAAGTCCACTTTGACGCCGACGCAAAGGGAGAGCGTCCCGGCTAAATCTCCAGTCCCGGGGGTTGACCCCGTTGTCAGTCACAGCCCCTTCGACCCCCACCACCGAGGGGCAGCCCCCGAGGTTTACAGGAGCCATCTCTCGCCTCACCTGGACCCGGCCATCCAGTTCCACAGAGCCTTGGATCCCAGTACGTATCATTTATTATTATTTTTTTTTTCTTTTCTGTAGCTGGTCCTCGACTTACGACCGCAATTGAGCCCCAGATTTCCATTGCTAAACGAGACGGTCGTTAAGTCTTGCTCCATTGAATGATCTTTCTTGCCACCGTTGTTAAGCGAATCACCGCGGATGTTAAGTTAGAAGCATGGTCGTTAAGTGAAACCGGCTTCCCCCTTTGACTCTGCTCGTCAGAAGGTCGCAAAAGGGGATTGCACGACCCCTGGGACGCTGCGACCGTCATATATGTGAGTCCGTTGCCACGCATCCGAATGTAAATCCCTCGGCCGCGGAGATGCCGCAACGGTCGTTAAGTGTGAAAAATGGGTCCTAAGTTCCTTCATTTCCGTGCCCTTGTAACTTCAAATGGTCAATGGTTGTAAGTCGACGATTAGGATGGCGACCCTATGGCACGCGCGCCACAGATGGCACGCCAAGCCATATCTGTGGGCACGCAAGCCATTGCCCTAGCTTAGCTCCAGCCCACGCCAGCCAGCTGATTTTCGGCTGGCCCTGCGCACACCGCCCCTTTCCTCTCCGGAGTCTCCACATGGGCAGTTTTGGATGCCAGGTAAGTACAGGGCTCGCACGGAGGCACTGGGAGGGTATTTTCGGCCTCCGGAGGGCCTCCAGGTGGTGGGGAGGCTGTTTTCGCCCTCCCCAGGCTCCAGGAAAGCTCCTGGAGCCTGGGGAGGGTGAAAAATGGGCCTATTGGGCCCACCGTAAGTCAGGAAACAAGCCGTTTCTGGCCTCTGGAGGGTCTCCAGGGACTGGGGGTGGCTGTTTTCGCCCTCCAGAGGCTTCAGGTAGGCGTGCTAGGGCCAAAACGGGGCGCGGGGGGGGGGGGTGGTGCATGCACTGGGGGGGGGGGCATGCGGAGGCATTGAATTATGGGTGTGGGGACGCACAAGCCCCCCCCCCCACACTCCCCCCCGCTTTTGGCACGCGATGGCAAAAAGGTTAGCCATCACCGACCTATACAGAATAACTTGAGTTGGAAGGGACCTTGGAGGTCTTCTAGTCAACACCCCACCCACCCCCGCTCAAGTAGGAAAAATCCCCCTGTCAGTTACATGTGAATAAGGTTGAATAAGTCCCTTTTCTCATGCCGTTATCACTACAAACGGCCACTAATTGAACGGTTGTAAGTCGAGGAATACCTGTAATATAAGAAATACTGCTTTTTGTCTCTTACCTAGTGCCTGGTTCCCCCTACTTAATGTATTCTGCTCTTCCTCGCCCAGCGACCGCCTACATGTTCCAGCGGCAGCTCTCTCCCACGCCGGGCTACCCCAGCCAATACCAGCTTTACGCCATGGAGAACACGCGGCAAACCATCCTGAACGATTACATCACGTCGCAGCAGATGCAGGTCAACCTGCGGCCGGACCTTGCACGAGGACTGTCCCCACGAGAACAGACCTTGGCGCTTCCCTACGCAGGGGCCAGAGGTAGGTTTCCTCGGTTCAGGAGCAGCCTTCTGCAAAAACCAGGTTAATCTAGAACAGGGTTCGTCAAACTCAAGGTCCGGGGACCGGATTCGGACCGCGGGATGTTTAGATCTGGCCCGCAGGGCTGCCTTGGAAACGGCAAAGGACCGGCCCATGGTGCCTCTGCCAGCGAAAACGGGCTCCCAATCTCACACGGCCCTCCCAAGCTCCATTTTTGCTGGGAGAGGGTTGCAGGAGGCCGGTCCCAGCCGAAAACGGAGATTTCCCTGGTACGGCACTCAGGCCGCCGCTGTTCCAACGGATGCCCTAATTAAATTTATTTCATTTATTTATTTATTACATTTATATACCGCTCTGCTCCCGAAGGACTCATGGCAGCGTACACTCAAACAATAAAATACATATAATATAAATATTTAAACATCGTTTAATAGAGTTAAAGAATTTGGTCCTGAAACAAGATTTAAAAACCCCAATATATAAGATTAAAATTTAAGAATTTAAGTAGTTTTAAAAGAGGTTAGTCCAGGCCGGCCTGCTGGAATAGAAATGTTTTGAGGGCACGGCGGAAAGCGCGAAGATCCGGGGTTGTCCGTATCTCCGGGGGAAGCTTGTTCCATATGGTGGGTGCCCCCACAGAGAAGGCTCTTCCCCTGGGGGCCACCAGTCGACACTGCTTGACCGACGGCACCCTGAGAAGCCCCTCTCTATGAGCTCATGAGCCTCGAGCCAAGCTTCAAAAGAAATCCAGGTATTTATTAGGAGCTTCATGTTGGCACATTCCAAATGAAGCCAACTCTGACCCCATGTAATTTACGACCCAAACTTGACCCTGTTTCCCCCCCTCCCCCCAGGGTGTGTCATCAGTCACATTCATCAGCGGAGCAATTTCGTGGGTATTAGAGATCACTCCCCTCTGGCCGCTGTGGGTAACCCTCTGAGATAGCCTTGAGAGAGATATGTCTGGAATGTGCTTTTCTTTTTGGCTGCCGTGCTGCTTCGCCGGTTTCCCATCCCCCTTGCTTATGGCAACTCTAGAGCGGGCCAGGGATGCTTTGCGAGTTGACAGCCACAGATGCCCCCAACACGAGTGATGTCAAGTTGGTCATGCCCACCCCGGCTCCCTGAGGTCAAACACAACCCTGCTGCGGCCCTCAATGAAATCGAGTTTGACATCCCTGATCTAGAACCGTTTTCGTAGGGCCCTTGTTGGAATTCTCTATCCTAGCTACCGGCTTAATCACTACTAGACCGCATGAGCGGCCAACCGGGTACGTGCATTGGAGTGGCACACACGGTCCCACTCGCACGAGCTTCACGGCCAGTCGTGGCCTGACTTGAATGAGCATAGTTGCGGGCGGTTGTGACCCACCCACCCACGCGCACATCATGGATGCTTGGAGTCCCACATGCGTGGGCATTGTCATGGGTCTTTGCGGCGTCGCTCGTGTGAGTTTCACAGGCGGTCTCAACCCGACTCGCACAAGCATCTTGCTGCGCGGTTGTAGCCCCACTTGTACGAGCATCATCATGGGCCCTTGCGGTCTCACTCACGCAATCATTGCCATGGGGGTTCGCGGCCCCGCTCGTGCGAGTTTCGCGAGCGGTCGCGCCACGATTCTCACAAGCATCATCACGAGCGCTTAGACCCCACTCACGTGAGCCTCTTTGCGGATGCTTGCAGTCCCACTCACGGGAGCGTTGTCATCACGGGCGTTCGCAGTCCCACTCGTGTGAGCATTGTCGCGGGTGTTCGAAGGAAAATCCATCTGGTTCAGTTCCAAATTGGGAGAAAGACGGCCGGAAATAAAATGGTGGCCCTAGACTGATTGGAAAGAAAGGTTCCCTTTATTGATGGAGCAGAACCACCAACCGCATGTGATTCTGGGATAGCTGAGCAAATGCTGAATAGGTGGACGGATCTTTATAGTTTCTGTAACTGTAAAGTTTGGGATTTGTGCAAGATGGGCTTTGGGTTTCTAAAAGGGTGTAGGGCAATTTCTATTGTGGCTCACGGCTTTCATCCTGCGTTGGATCTTGGGTGAGGAGCTGCTTGTTCTAATTCTATTACTGTTTTTGTCAGCTGTCAAACTTTGCCACAGGGGAGTTTCGAAATCTCCTGCCTTGAATGGATTTCTGCCGGCAGTGTTTGCTTTACTTGTGAACGGAGCCCTCTAGATAGTCGGCTTCATCTTTCAATAAGCTCTTTATCTCCTTAAGTGCTGGCATCTGCTGTGGGTTATTAAGAAAGACTTGGGGTCTGCTTTCTGCCTCTAAAAACATGTTTCTCCGTTTCTCCTTTAGGGAAATGTAATATTCTGCTTTTTTTTAATACTTCCCAAAATATTTAATTCCTCTTAGGTGGGGGGCTTCCCACACAGGCGTGCGCGGCCACATTTCTGCGAGTTTCGTGGGCGGTCACAGCGCGACTCGCACGGGCGTCGTCACAGGCGCTTACAGCCCCACTCGCGGGACACTTGCAGCTCCACTCGTGCAAGGATTGTCACGGGTGTTCGTGGCTCCACTTGCACAAGCATCACTGCAAACATCCCGGGAGTTTGCACGCACGCACGTGTGCGGCTGCCCCCCCCCCCATATCATCCCCTCTTTGCCCCCTCCCCTTCCTGCACCGGGTCACCAAGCCAGAAAGGTTGGGGAACTCTGCTGTATCCGATGTTCTTGGTCAGCGTGGATTTTTAACCAGGGTCAGAGGCAGGGGTGAAATGCTCCCGATTCGGACCGGATCGCCCGATCTGGTAGCGATGGAGGTGGATGGTTCGGACAACCGGTAGCCAAAATCCCTACCCCCACCCCACCCCCACGCCCAGCTGAGCCGCGCGATCATCAGAGGCTTTTTTTTTAATTTGAAAAGCATTTTTTTCTACAATCTTTTTGGCTGAAAAAATGCTTTTAAAAGTTAAAAAAAAAAAGCCTCTGACGATCCCAGTTGAGTTGCCTGATCGTCAGAGGCATTTAAAAGAAAAAAAGCCTCTGCCGATCAGGCAACTCAGCTGGGATCGTCAGAGGCTTTTGAAAGCATTTTTTTACAACCTCTTCCCCGAAGAAGTTGTAGAAAAAATGGTTTTAAAAGTTAAAAAAAAGGCCACGCCCACCCAGTCACATGACCCCACCACCACCAAGCCACGCCCACAGAACCGGTAGTAACAAATCTTAGATTTCACCACTGGTCAGAGGGTCACCTCAAAGTGTTATTGGCTGGACCACTGACCGTCAGCTGTTTACAGGTGGTCCTTGACTTACGGCCACAGTTGAGTCCAAAATGTCCGTTGCCAAGCAAAGCAATGAACGATCTGTTTTGTGACCATCACAACACAGGTAGTCCTCCACATGACCCCAATTGAGCTCAATATTTCCGTTGCTAAGCGAGTCAGTGACCAATCTGTTTTGTGACCATCACAACACACAGGTAGTCCTCGACTTACAAGCACAATTGAGCCCAAAATTTCCATTGCTAAGCAAGGCAGTGACCGATCTGTTTGAGACCATTGTCAGAACCTTTGTCGGAACCTCAAATCTGGGTCATCGGTCCCCTTTTTTGTGTCGGTCGTAACTTGGAACGGTCACTAAGCAAGCCCTTTTTACTTTTCTTTTGGTCTTAATCCGTGTTGGCCTTCATTTCTTCCTCTTTCGACAAGGAATCATCGACCTGAACAGCATGGCGCCTACCATCTTGGTGCCCCACCCCGGGGGGCCAAGCACGCCCCCGATGGAGAGGATTACCTACATTCCTGGCACTCAGCTGGCGTTCCCCACCAGGCCTTACAACCCGCCCTCCATGTCTCCAGGTAAGGGTCAGAACAATGGACGTGCTGGGTTTTGTTGTGGCTCCGACCCCCGATCCCATCGCATCGGAGGAAGAAGGCTCCGAACAGGAGGGAGAGGAGCCAGCCAGGCCTCCCTCCTCCGGCCCCTCCTCCCTGGTAATTCCTCAGCTGCCGGCCGAAGGAGAGGAGATGAGTCAGGAGCCAGGTGTCTCCGATCAGTCGGAGGATAATGAGGAAGGCCAGAGGTGGCTGGACCCACGTCAGTCAGCGCCGGCGTGATAAGAGAGCCCAACAAATGAGGAAGCGTGCCAGGGATTAGCTGAGTCACAGGACCACACCCCACAGGTTATTTAAAGGAGCGGGGTAGCAGTTGGAATTCTGTGACGGACAAAGTTTTACCCTGGCTAGTCCTTGGAGCTAAGCATCAGCCGGCTGGAAAGATTTGGACTTTTGAATTATACTTCCCTCAATTGGTGTGCACGTGTTTTGTTATCTGGTGGAGGTATTTTCCCCCCCCCCCCCTTGTTTAGTAAAGACCTTGGCAGCTGGTTTACAAAGGGCTGCCAAGCCGTGATAACGAACCTTCCGTGTGTGTGTGCTGCTCCTTTAACCCTCGTCTGTCTGTGTGGGTTGTGCGTGTGGAGGACGGGGACAGAACAGGTTTAGGTCCAGCACAGCCAAAGGGATTTGAGGGGGTAGGGGGGAGGCAGATCCCCACTTCTGCTTCGGAGCAAAAGCTGGGCACATCTGCACAGGGCATCCCAGGATGAAATGCTTCATCGGATTTCACTTGGCTGCCAATTAGATGGATGGATGGATGAGAAAGGGTGGAAGAGGGAGTAGAGAGAGAGGAGAAAGAGATGATAGATAGATGGATGGATGGATGGATGGATATATAGATAAGATATAGATAGATGAGAGAGATGATGGATGAATGGATGGACAGACGGACAGACAGACAGATAGACAGACAGATAGACAGACAGACAGATAGATAGATGACGGATGGATTGATGGATATATAGATAGAGATAGATGAGATGATGGATGGACAGACAGACGGACAGACGGAGAGATGATGGATGGATGGATGGATGGATGGATAGATAGATATAGATAGATGAGAGAGAGATGATGATGAACAGACAGACAGACAGGTAGGTAGATAGATAGATGGATGGATGAAGGGATGGATGGATGGATATATAGATAAGATATAGATAGATGAGAGAGATGATGAATGGACAGACGGACAGACAGATAGACAGACAGATAGACAGACAGATAGATAGATGACGGATGGATTGATGGATATATAGATAGAGATAGATGAGATGATGGATGGATGGACAGACGGAGAGATGATGGATGGATGGATAGATAGATATAGATAGATGAGAGAGAGATGATGATGAACAGACAGTCAGAGATAGGTAGGTAGGTAGGTAGGTAGATAGATAGATAGATAGATAGATAGATAGATATAGATGAGAGAGAGAGATGATGAACGGACAGACAGACAGACAGATCGATAGATAGATAGATAGATGAGAAAGGGTGGAAGAGGGAGTAGAGAGATGATAGATAGATATATAGATAAATAGATTGATTTTATTTTTATTTTATATTTTATTTTATTTTATAGAAGATTGTGGATGGATGGATGGATGGATGGAGATACATAACAATAGATAGATGATGGATAGATGATAGATTGATAGATAGACAGATAGATAGATATAAGTGTGTGTGTGAAAGTATGTATGTATGTACCCTCTTTCGGGAGTGAAACACTACCGGTTCAGGCCGGTTCACCTGAACCGGTAGTAAAAAATGTAAAAAAAAAAAAAGGTTCTGACGATCAGAGCTGTGCCGCGCAATCGTCTGAGCCTTTTCTTTTTTTTAAACTTTTTTAAAGCATTTTTTACTACCTATTCGCCCGAACCGGTAATAAAAAATGCTGTTAAAAAGTTTTTAAAAGGGTTCCCACGATCGCGCGCCACAGCTGATCGCCCTCCACTGCACTGTTCTACTTACCTTCCCAAGCCTCCTTTTGGCGTGCGCTTATTTCAGGATTCAAAAAAATATAAGACGGGGTCTTATTTTTGGGGAAACACGGTATGTGCAGGTAGTCCTCGATTTACAACAGCTCGTTGAGTGACCGTTCAAAGTTATGTCACTGAAAAAGTGACTTATAACCATTTTTCACACTTACGACTGTTTCAGCATCTTCGTGGTCACGTGATTTACATTCGGATACTTGACAGCTGACTCACATTTATGACGGTTGCAGTGTCCCAGGGTCATGTGATCTCCTTTTGCGACTTTCTGTCAAGCGAAGTCAGTTTGGGCTCAGTTGTGGTCTTAAGTTGAGGACTGCCTGTCTTATAGTTAGCCCTCTCCTTACGACCGATTGCTTAGCAACTGTTTAAAGTTGCAATAGACCCCGAAAAAATGCAGAGGTGTTCCTTGACTTAACAATCATTCGTTCTGTGACCGTTCAAAGATACAACGGCAGTGAAAAAAAGTGAATTGTGACCGTTTTTCATACTTAACGACCATTGCAGCATCCCCATGGTCACGTGATCAAAATTCGATCAAGTTTGTCAACTGACTCATATTTACGACGGTTGCAGGGTCCCGGAATCACGTGAGCCCCTTTTGTGTCCTTCTAACGAGCAAACTCAAGGGGGAAGCCAGATTCAGTTAATGACCGGGTTACCAACTTAACAATTGAAGTGTTCCACTTAACAACCGTTGCAAGCAAGGTGGTAAAACAGGGCAAAGCTCTCTTAACAGCTGTCTCGGTTAGCGAAAGAAGTTTTGGGCTCCTTTGTGGTCGTAAGTGGAGGACTGCCTGCAATCCATCTGTTCCGTTTCTCTAAAGCCCTATCTCTTCTCTTTTGCTTCGCAGGACACCCGTCTCACCTACCGGCCTCCGTGGTCGCCAGTGCGGAGAGGGAGAGGGAGAGGGAGAGGGAGAAAGAACGAGAGCGTGAACGAGAACGAGAACGAGAGCGGGAGAGAATCTCGTCCACTCCCACGGATCTCTACCTTCGCCCAGGTGAGTTCCGGTTGCCTCTTCATGCTCCATCACCTCCTTTAGGGTAGAATAGAAATTCTTTTATTGGCCCAGTGTGACACAAGGAACTTGTCTCTGGTGCAGAAGCTCTCACTGTGCGTACAAGCAACAATCGTAATCATAAAATTGAATCATCATAAATCAGAATTAGAATACTTTATTGGCCAAGTGTGATTGGACACACAAGGAATTTGTCTCCGGTGCAGAAGCTCTTGTCCTAATTAAATCAAGCCAAGCTTCAAAAGAAATCCAGTTAATTATTATTAGGAGCCTCATGTCGGCATGATCCAAGTGAAGCCAACTCTGACCTCACTTAATTCTCGCCCCGGCTACCCTTGTTTTCCATCTGGTGACTCAGTTTCCCCGCATTTTCCCAAGGCACCGATCCGCCAGGGAAAGGAGGCAGCCACGGCTACGTCCGCTCCCCGTCGCCCTCCGTCCGGAGCCAGGAATCCATCCTCCAGCAACGGCCCAGCATTTTTCAGGGCTCCAACGGGACCAGCGTCATCAGCCCACTGGATCCTGCCGCCCAGCTGCGCATCATGTACGTCTCCTTTTGCGTTCTCGGCTTTCCGCCTGGGTTGCGGGTGGTTTTCCTCGCCAGCGGAAGCAGCTCTTAAAATCTGATGGGGCTGGGAACGGGGTGGGATGAGATTGGGGAAGGGCTGCAGGTCGTTCCTCGACCTACGACGCTAATGGAGCCTGACCGTTTAGAGTCGAATGTCGCCACGGTCTTAAATTAGGAGGGTCACCTGATCTTTTTCCAGCGGTCGTACAGTGGATGCTGTGGTTGTTAAGCAAAGCCATGGTGTGCTATGCGGCTGTTTGGTAACTTCCAGTTTTCTGCAAAACTGCTCCCTCCCTTTTTTTCCCCTTCCTTTTTGTTTTCCATCCTTCCTTCCTCCCTCCTTCCCTTTCCCTATTCCTTTTCCTCATTCCCTCTTTTTCCTTTTTCCCCCTTCCTTTCTTTCTTCCTCCTCCCCCTTTCTCTTATTCTCCTTCCTTCCCTTCCTCCGTCCTTCCTTCCTCCCTCCCTCTTTTTCTCCTTCTTTCCTTCCTTTCCTCCCTCTTTTCTCCTTCCTTTTTGTTTTCCATCCTTCCTCCCTCCCTTTCCTTTTCCCTTTCCTATTCCTTTTCCTTCTTCTCTCTTTTTCCTTTTTTCTTTCCTTTCTTTCTTCCTCCCTCCCTTTTTTCCTTTCTCTTCCATTTCCTTCCTTTCTTCCTCCCTCTTTTTCTCCTTCCTTCCCTCCCTCCCTCCCTTTCACTTATTCTTCCTCCCCTTCCTCTGCCCTTCCTTCCCTCCCTCCCTTTTTTTCTCCTTCCTTTGTTCCTTCCCTTCCTCTTTTTCTCCCTCCC
>WNWU01000013.1:26655032-26666347 GCA_012654045.1 Ptyas mucosa
CAAAAAAGCCAATGCAATCCTAAATTGCATTAACAGAGGGATACAATAAAGATCAAGGGAGGTACTAATACTACTCTATGAAGCCTTAGTAAGACCACACCTAGAGTACTGCATCCAGTTTAGGTCACCACGCTATAAAAAAGAGGTTGAGACTCTGCAAAGAGTGCAGAGAAGAGCAACCAGGATGATGAGGAAACTGGAGGCTAAAACATACGATGAACGTTTGCAGGAACTGGGCATGGCTAGTCCAGGGAAGAGAAGGACCAGGGGAGACAGGAGAGCATCTTCCAGTATTTGAGGGGCTGCCACAGAGAGGAGGAAGGGGGTCAAGCTATTTTTCAAGGCACCCAAGGAATAATGGATGGAAACTGATCAAGGAGAGATTCAACCTAGAAATAAGGAGGAATTTTCTGACAGTGAGAACTATCAACCGATGGAACAGAAGTTGTGGGAGCTTCATCACTGGAGACTTTCAAGAAAAGACTGGACTGCCATCTATCAGAAATGGTGTAGGGTCTCCTGCTTAGGTGGGGGGTTGGACAAGATGACCTCCAAGGTCCCTTCCAACTCTGTTAATCTGTTATCTGTTAAATAAATAGGTGGCCTTCAACAGCCTAGCTAGGGGCATTCTGGGAGTTGAAGTCCACCCAACTGGTCGAGGTTGAAAATCACTGCCTTAGAGGCCTCTCCCCCCTTAAAAAACGCCATCCATTCTGAAAACTCTGCCGCAGGTCCCTTGTTCCTTTTGCCAGTTTTGGGGGAGGCTGGCAGTTCTCCCAGTGTCCCATTTTGAGGCTTTTTGGGTGATACCCATCAAAATCCAGCCAGGTAATCTCAGGGCATCCCTTGTCCTCTTCTGCTTTAGAGCATCTGGCTGGTTTTTTCTTTTTTTCTTTCTTTCTTTCTTTTTTTTCCTTTTCATCTCAACTCCACGGTTGGTCCGTAGCCAAGCGGCTTGGCCAAATCCCCGAGGACTCTCAAATAGCTTTCAGGAACAAAGCGTTGCCCTATCCTTCATGAGAAAATGAGTTTCCGTCCACTGACGCTTCCCTCATTTTGCCCGTGCGAGTGGCAAATTGCTTGCCAACTCTTGAAATATTCTAGGGCTGGGGGATTCAACTCTTTTCCCGTAAACAATATATTGAGCCGGCACCTTTCTTAGACATTAATATTGATATATTTTTTTTCCCTCTCTCTCTTTTTTTGCAGTTTCGGATGAGCTTCTTCTGGCGTGAGTACTTTTGGCTGTTCTTGCTTTTTAATTCATCTACTTTTTGTTTTGGAATGAGGACCAGAATCTAAAGTGGGATTTCTCAAGCTCAGCAACCCCAGCTGAGAGATTCTCGGAGGGGATGTCCACTCATCTTAAAGCATACCAGCTGGGGAATTATACTTAGAATAGAATAACAGAGTTGGAAGGGACCTAGGAGGTCTTCTAGTCCAGCCCCCTGCTTAGGCAGGAAATCCTACATCACTTCAGACAAATGGTTATCCAACATCTTCTTAAAAATTTCCAGTGTTGGAGCATTCACAACTTCTGGAGGCAGGTTGTTCCACTGATTAATTGTTCTAACTGTCAGAGAGTTTCAATTCTGGGATTGGAAGTCCACCCCTCTTAAAGCATGCTGGCTGGGAATTTTCGGAGTGAAAGTCCATCCTTCTTAAAGCATTCCAGCTGGGGAATTCTGGGAGTGGAAGTCCACCCCACTTAAAGCATGCTGGCTGGGGGATTCTGGGAGTGGAAGTCCATCCCTCTTAAAGCATGCTGGCTGGGGGATTCTGGGAGTGGAAGTCCACCCCACTTAAAGCATGCTGGCTGGGGAATCCTGGGAGTGGAAGTCCGTCCCTCTTAAAGCATGCTGGCTGGGGGATTCTGGGAGTGGAAGTCCTCCCCTCTTAAAACAGGCTGGCTGGGGGATTCTGGGAGTGGAAGTCCACCCCTCTTAAAGCAGGCTGGCTGGGGAATTCTGGGAGTGGAAGTCCACCCCACTTAAAGCATGCTGGCTGGGGAATCCTGGGAGTGGAAGTCTACCCCTCTTAAAGCATTCTGGCTGGGGGATTCTGGGAGTGGAAGTCCACCCCTCTTAAAGGATGCTGGCTGGGGGATTCTGGGAGTGTGACTAACTTAACAACTGCAGTGATTCACTTAACAACTGAGGCAAAAATAGGGCAAAATCCACTTAACAAATGTCTCACTTACAAAAGTAAATAAATAAACAAGGAAAGGGGAAGAGAGAAATGAGGATGGGTAGGGAAAAGAAAAAAAAAAGAAGCATTGACTTCCGACTCTCTCTATTGCAGTAGAATAGGGCACTAATATCAAATCACAGCTTTTTGTTTTTCCATAATAATATGAACGAGTCACTTCTATTTATTTATTTTATTCATTGAACTATGAAGATCTATCAATCCGATCTGTAAAACCCAGAGTCAACGTTACATTCTTTTCCACCTCGAGCACAAAATTCAGAAGCGGTTTCCATCTGGAAATGAAAGTTCTTTTCTTTAACCAGAGTAATTTGTTTCGCCATTTCAGCCAACTCCATCGACTTCTGCATCCATTCTTCCATGGTAGGAATCGAAGTGTCCTTCCATTTTTGCGCATACAATCGTCTTGCTGCTATCGACATGTACAGTCGTGGCCAAAATTGTGGAAACCTTTTGGGGAAAGTTGTATTTTTGAGGTTTGATGGCTAATCACACCACTTCTTTTTTTTTTTTTTTGGAGTTTCAAGAGAATCCTATTCCACTTCTGGAATGGCCTGGGAAGAGCCCAGACCTTCACCCAATGGAAAATCTGTGGAGCCAACTAAGGAAACTTGTTAGTCAGAAGTGACCCAGCCATAAAACCCAGTTAATAGAAGCCATCATTCAATCTTGGTTTCACATGATAACAGCTGCAGAACCAAAAGACTTGGTCTGCTCCATGGGAAGCCCTTGGGGTGCACCGGGAGGCTCCAGCTGGTCCAGAATGCAGCTGCGCGGGTTGTTACGGGAGCTTCCCGTTACTCCCGTGTTACACCTCTCCTGCGCGAGCTGCACTGGTTGTCGGTGGTCCTTCAGATCCGTTTCAAGGTGCTGGTACCTTACCTATAAAGCCCTTCATGGCATGTGCCCGGGGTACTTGCAGGACCACCTCCTACCGGCCTCCCACCGCCCAGTGCACTTCCATAGGACTGCCCTCCTCCGGGTGCCATCGGCCAGACAATGTCGCCTGTTGGTGCCCAGGATGAGGGCATTCTCTGTGGCCGCACCGACCCTCTGGAACGAATTACCCACTGGGCTCCAGACAGCCCCCGACCTCCCCTCTTTCCCCGGTGACCTGAAGACGCGGCTTTTTCAACAAATCTCCTGATCTGCTAGGAGTTTTAGTTTTAACCGTTGTGGATTTTAATTGGATTATTTTAATATTCCTTTTACTGTCTTGTTGTTTTATTGTTGTGAGCCGCCCCGAGTCCTTTGGGAGAAGGGCGGCATATAAGTATGACAAAAATAAATAAAAATAAATAAGATGTCGTAAGGCCAGAATTTGTGCTAAAGGTTACTCAACTAAGGATTAACTGACATGGGGATCATCTCATTTTTTCTAAGTGTTTCACTTTTCTTCTTTGTGCTGTAATTGCTATTCTTATAGCAAATCCTTCATAAACGTTATTGCATTACATTCTTGATTAAATTATCTTTCCATTGATATATAATTTTATGGTACTACTCCAAAAATAAGTGGTGTTATTAGCTAGTTTTAGAAAATGCACACAATTTTGGCCACTACTGTATAGTAGCAAAATCTCAAATTTTTTTCTCCAGTTCTTTTCCATTAATCCCCAAAGGAAAAATTCTGGTTTCATTTCTATCTCCATTTTCAGGATTTTCTGTATTGGAGTTGTGAATCATACTTCAATTTTTATTTTTGCTTTAACGCATGTCCACCGTAGATGATAAAAAGTCCCTTCTTCATTCTTACACTTCCAACATTCATTTGACATACCTTTATTCGTCTTAGAGCCGAGGTGGCGCAGTGGTTAGAGTGCTGTACTGCAGCTACTTCAGCTGACTGCTAGTTCAGCAGATCAGCGGATCAAATCTCACCGGCTCAAGGTTGACTCAGCCTTCCATCCTTCCGAGGTGGGTAAAATGAGGACCCAGATTGTTGGGGGGCAATATGCTATTTAGTATACTGTCTTTGGTGTAAGCCGCCCAGAGTCCTCGGAGAGTGGATGGCATAGAAATATGGCTAATAAAATAAATAAATAAATAGAGAGCTTATCTGGTGTTAAAATATCAGCGATACATCATCTTATAAAAGTTCTCTCTTAAATTATAATTTAAAGAAGTTTTTCAAGCACATATTTTTCCATTGTTCAAGCATCACATTATATCCAAAACTCCTTGCCCACTGAATCATACTTTTATTTACTTTTGTATTTTATAATATTTTATAACCTAATAAAAATGTTTTTTTGTAAAGGGGGGCAGAACAAACAAACGTCTCACTTAACCACAGAAATTTTGGGCTCAATTGTGGTCATAAGCCAAGGACTACCTGTGTAGGGTTTCCTGCTTGAGTAGGGGAAGACCTCCAAGATCCCATGTTATGCTGTTTCCGGCCAGAGGAAACAATTCCACCCCACCCAGCGCAGAGAAAGCTCTAAATTCAGATTTATTTTATTTTTTTTAATTTTTTTTTTGCAAAATCCATTTTGCGACTCTGTGTTGTGGCTTCCGCAGAAGAGCCTGATCCGGGGTGTGAGGGTACACAAAACAGGGCTGCAACAGAGTTCACTTAACTCTCATTCGTGCTGCAAAATTTTCATTGGCGTATATAAATCCCCGCGTGGCTTTCGTTTATAGCGCGCAACGGTTGCAACGGTAGAAACGGCTTTCGCCCTTCGAGGGTTGTTTTGCGAGCGTCAGCTACGCAGACCCACAAATTGGAGAAGTGGTACACGTGGGTTTTAAGGTGCACAGCGGAGAATGTGGCTTTCTGGGGTGCTCGGTCTCTCTCCGTTTCCTTCCTGGTAGCTCTCTCCTTGCAGAACTTTTTAATTATACGAAGAGGTGAGGTGGACTGAAGAACGTGAAGCCGAGGAAGTCAAGATGGCCGCCATACCGTTGAGCTTTGAGTGAATCAAGTTTATAGATGTATATATTTATATGTATCGCACCTCACAATGAGGAGGCTGTGAGTTCGATCCTAGGTAGAGGCAGATATTTTTCTCTCTGGGCACAATGAGAATGTATCTGCTGAACAAAACTCTGCATCGGCGACAGGAAGGGCATCCGGCCAGTAAACACGCAGCTCCATTCAGTTCCCCAGACTCCACCCCCAGGGGATTATGGGATCGTTAATGATGATGATGAAGATGATGATAGACAGACAGACACATACATACATACATACATACTCTCCAGAGTAGGGCGGTATATAAATAAAAAAATAAAAAATAAAATAAAATACAATCGTGGCCAAAATTGTGGAAACCTTTTGAGAAAAGTGTATTTTTGAGGTTTGATGGCTAATAACACCACTTTTGTTTGCAGTTTCAAATAATCCTATTCCACTGCTGGAATGGCCTGGGAATAGCCCAGACCTTCTTAACCCAATTGAAAATCTGTGGAGCCGACTAAAGGAACTGGTCAGTCAGAAGCGACCCAGCAATCAAACCCAGTTAATCGAAGCCATCATTCCATCTTGGTTTCACATGATAACAGCTGCAGAACTAAAAGACTTGGTTCCTTCCATGGGAAGACGTTGTAAGGTCGTCATTCATGCTAAAAGTTCCCCAGCTAAGGATTAACGGACATGGGGATCATTTTTGTCTATCTCGTTTTTTCTACGTATTTCACTTTCCTTCTTTAGACTGTAACTGCTATTCTCATAGCAAATCCTTCATAAAAGTTATTGCATTACATTCTTGATTAAATTATCTTTCCATTGATATATAATTTTATGGTACTACTCAAAAACAAAATGGTGTTATTGCTATTTTTAGAAAATACACTTTTCCCAAAAGGTTTCCACAATTTTGGCCACTACTGTAGGTAGGTAGGTAGGTAGGCAGGTAGGTAGAGAGAGAGAGAGAGAGAGAGAGATCTTTTTAAAGCAATAAAATCTATTTGGAAAGAAAAGATGTTTTAAAAAAGATTAAAAGATCAAACTAGAAAGACTAAATCCGTGTTTTAATTTTAAGACATGCAGACCTCAACTCCCAGAATTCCCTCAGGCTGGGTGAGGGAATTCTGGGAGTTGAAGTCCGCACATCTTAAAATGGCCGCTTTTGAGAAACTCTGGGCCAGATTAAGATGGGTGAATGAGATTTGGGGGGTTTTCCTGAGAAATGGCCACCTCCCAAGCAGAGACAGGCTTGTGCAAAGACCCTCAGTGCCCCCAACCTGCCTGTCCCACCTTCCCAAAGAGGAGGCTTTGCTTTGGGGACTTTGCATAGTGAGACGTTGCCCCATCAGTTTCTCATCCTTTTTATTCCACAAAGAAGATTATCGGCTAATTTCTCTCGGCTTTCAAGACCCCGTCCATCTGCTGGGCATTGCGCAGGCCTGAGGTCCAGATTAAGGTCAGCGGTTCTCTATCCTATGTGGCAAATCCTGTCCTGGCAGCCGAGATGGGATTGGAGCTATTCCCCTTCCATTAATAGAAAGTCGGATCCTGGTTTTCAATCGGTCCAGTTGCCTACCAGGGAATTCTGGGAGTTGAAGTTCATCGAAATTAAAACACCTCTTTAAACTTTCCACTTACAGGGTTTGACCAGAATTAAAACAAAAACAGGCATTTTACAGGAGCATCTGTTACTTGTTTGCGAAGGGCACACGGCCCTTTGTTTAAAATGTAAACAAATTTGATCGATAACGTCGATACAGGTAGTTCACGATATACAACGGTTCGTTTAGCAACCGTTCAAAGTTACAACGGCACTGAGAAAAAGAGACTGATGATTGTTTTTCCACGCTTACAACTGTGGGAGCATTCCCCCCCTCCTCATGGCCGCATGATCAAAATTCAGATACTTGGTAACTGACTCATATTTATGACGGTCGCAGTGTCCCTTGGTCACCTGATCCCCCTTTGCGACCTGACAAGCAAAGCAAAGAAGGTCAAAGTGTTTAAAAAGAGATTGGATAACCATTTGTCTGAAGTGGCATAGGGTTTCCTGCCTAAGCAAGGGGTTGGACTAGAAAACCTCCAAAGGTCCCTTCCAACTCTGTTATTCTATTTCTATTCTAAAGTCCATGGGGAAGCCCGATTCACTTCACAACTGTGTTACTAACTTAACAACCGCAGTGATTCACTTACCAAATTGTGGCAAGAAAGTTCGTAAAATGGGGCAAAACTCACTTAACAAATGTCTCGCTTAGTAACAGAAATTTTGGGCTCAACTGTGCTCATAAGCCGAGGACTACCTGTAATTGGAAGCAACACTGCGAAGGAATGGCGTCTCAAGCAAGTTGTGACATGCCTTTTTCTCAAGGTTGCAAAGCAGGGAATTTTGCTGAATTTCTCAGTTCTCATGAATTCCCTTGCATTCTCAATTCTGCTGAATATTTCAAGCGAACAGTTCTGAATTCTCAATTCATTGAATTCCGAATTTCCTAAATTCTCCATCCTTCTGAACTTTTCAAGTAGGCAATTCTGAATTCTCAATTCAGTTGAATTCCGAATTTCCTAAATTCTCCATCCTTCTGAACTTTTCAAGTAGGCAATTCTGAATTCGGCTAAATCCTGCTTGATTCTAAATTCTCAATTCTGCTAAATTTTACAAGCAGGCGATTCTGACCTCAGTTTTGCTGAATACCACTGAATTCTCCTCTCGATTCTGCTGAACTCTTCAAGTAGACAATTCTGAATTTTCAATTCTGCTGATATCTAAATTCTCCGTTCTGCCAAATTTATCAAGCAGGCAATTCAGAATTCTCAATTCTGTTGAATTCTGCTGATCTCTCCTTAAAATCTCAATTCTGTTCAACTTTTCAAGCAGGCAGTATTCCTTATGTCCCTCGCTAGCCCAAAAAAACTTCTCTAGCCTTGCTTGAGTAGAAAAACAGAAGCTGTCAAGTAAATCAAACCAACTTCTACATTTTTCTCATCGATTTCCGGGCCAAAGTTGTTACTCATTGCCAGCCTCCAGAAATATGATTGCATTTCAAGCCCAGGTTCCTTCCGGTTCCTTCCTACGCAGTATTGCAAGTTATTTCGGTTCGGTTCCACCTTGCTTACCCCATTATATTCAAGGCCTCCCCATCAAGGAAATACAACGTGGTCCTTGCACATTGCCAATGCGAGGTCCTTCCCGTATTTGTGGGAGGCACTCGAGTCGGACAATGAGGAGGCTGGAAAAGATGTGGTGCCAGAGGCGGGGATTCAGCCAAGGCCTTCAGAAGCTCCCATAAGTGAAGAGGAAGAAGAGGAGGAGCCTCTTCTCGATGCACGGGCGCACAGAGCTGCCAAAAGGCAGGAGTGGCTCCTCAGGAGGAGGTCTCCTCGAGAGTAAGGCTGGGGGCTAATTGGCCACTCTCCTAGCCTATTTAAGGAGGAACGCCGACTGAGGCAATTTGCAGGGAACAACTTCGTTCACTCTCCTTCGCGTCTTGATCTTAGTTCTCTGCAAATTGCTTCTGGGCTTTCTGCCAACCCTAGTAAGATTACGATTATTTATTCTTTGGATTCTTGTAGGCTGTTAAGAAAGTTAATTAACAGCCTTTATTTGAAAAAGACTGATTTTATTTTAGTAAACTAAGGTTTGTACAGACTTTGTGTGTGCTGCGTTCTTTGGGGTCCCTAGCTGGGGCAGAACAAGAATAGAATAGAATAGAATGGAATAGAATAGAATAGAATAGAATAGAATAGAATAGAATAGAATAGAATATCAGAATGGAATGGAATGGAATGGAATGGGTCACCGCCTCCAATATACACCACATAAACATGAAAGAATAAATAAATACAGAATTATGCACCTACCCGCATCTATTACATGACACAGAGAAAGAACATAGTCTAGTTCAATTTCATTGTACACATGTTGTGCATTGACAATAAAGGTTTGAATTGAAATTGAAGGTATACATTCTGATTTTTTTCTCTCTCTGCAGGTAGTCCTCGAGTTACGACCACAGCAGAGCCCCACATTTCTGTTGCTAAGTGAGACAGTTATTAAGTGTGAAATAGTAGAAAAGTTACTCAGCGTTATTTTGTCCCATTTTTTACGACCTACCTTGCCGCCGTTGTTAAATGGATCATTGCAGCTGTTCAGTTAGTTACATGGTTGTTAAGTGAATCTGCCTCCCCCGTCGACTTGGCTGGTTAGAAGCTCGCAAAAGGGGATCTCGTGACCCTGGCACACTGCGACTGTCATAAATATGAGTCAGTTGCCAAGCGTCCGAATTTTGATGCTGCTGGGATTGCTGCAACGGACGTTAAGTGTGAAAACCGGTCCTAAGTCACTTTTTTCCAATTCCGTTCTAAGTTTGTACGGTCACTAAACGAGCTGTCGTAAGTCGAGGACTACCTGTATTTTCCATTTATAGAAATTTAAAGTTCTGTGTTTTTTTGGGGTGGGGTCTTTTTATTTTATTTTTATTTATTTAAATTTCCTGACTGCCCAGCTCATCACTGGGTCACTCTGGGTGGCTCACAATATTAAAAAGATAAACCTATAACAAATGAAATACTACGAAGATACAATACGCTAATATCGTAACACTGTTCTAGGAAGGAGCCATTATGATGGCTCTTGGATTTAGTCCCCAAGGCAAGCTCTGAACCTGTTTATTGGTGGTCCTTGACTTACAACCATTTGTTTTGTGACCGTTCGGAGTTAAAACAGCACAGAAAAATGCTGTTTCCACATGTACGACCATTGCAGAATCCCCGTGGTCGCGTGATCGACATTTGCCACCTTCTGTTCTGCCCCAGCTACGGACCCCAAAGAACGCAGCACACACAAAGTCCGTACAAACCTTCGTTTACTAAATTAAATCAGTCTTTTTCAAACAAAGGCTGTTAATTAACTTTCTTAACAGCCTACAAGAATCCAAAGAATAAATCATCGTAATCTTACTAGGGTTGGCAGAAAGCCCAGAAGCAATTTGCAGGAAACTGATAAGTGAACGAAGTTGTTCCCTACAAATTGCTTCAGTTGGTGTTCCTCCTTAAATAGGCTAAGGGAGTGGCCAATTAGCCCCAAGCCTTACTCTCGAGGAAACCTCCTGCTTTTGGCAGCTCTGTGTGCCCGTGCATTGAGAAGAGGCTCCTCCTCTTCGTCCTCCACTTATGGGAGGTTCTGAAGGCCCTGGCTGAATCTCCACCTCTGGCACCACATCTTCTCCAGCCTCCTCACTGTCCGACTCAAGTGTCAGCTGCACAGGCTGCTGGCGCAGCACCACACCAGCCTCCTCGCTGTCGGAATCAGCTACTAGCTGCACAGGCCACTGACGGGCCACAACAGACGCGTGGCAACCGGCTCCTATTTATGACGCCTGCAGTGTCCCGGGGTCACGTGATCCAGTGGTGGGTTGTCCCTGGTTCAGTCCGGTTCTTGCAAACCGGTAGTAAAACCGGGGGAGAAGCTCCACCCACCCACCCGGATGTCGTCATAGACGATCTGCGCATGCGTGCAATCGCGTTGCAAACTGGTAGTAAAGGTAAGTAGAACCCACCTCTGATGTGATCCCCTTTTGCGGGGAAGCCAGATTCACTTAACAACCATATGACTCACTTAACAACTGCAGTGATTCACTTAACAACGGCGGCAAGAAACGTTGTAAAAATGGGGCGAAACTCACATCACAACTGTCTGGCTTAGCAATGAAAATTGTGGGCTCCCCCCCTTGTGGTCATAGGTCGAGGACTAACTATGTTCCGTCGATGATCTTCTTTTTAAATGGGGAATATGTATTCCGAAGAAAGGCTGCCCCGGGTTTTAAAGGTATCTTCAGAACAAGAGGAGGGAGATGTTAAAATGTTGGTTTCTCATTTCCGTCTTCCTAGGCTGAGGTTCGTCTTTGGGACGTCTGTCGTCCCTGCTCTGGATTTGGTGGATCGTCAGTCGGTCACACGGTTCGTGTCTCCAAGCGGGAGGGCAGTATATCAGGTACGGCTCCTTCCTCTACCTGCCAGCATACCTGCGCACGTCCTTTGAGCCCAATAACAGAAGAGCAGAAAGTCAAAATAGAATTAGAATTAGAATTACCGTGTTTCCCCGAAAATAAGACCCTGTCTTTATTTTTTAAAAAAAATTTTAAATTTTTATTTATATTTATATGCCGCCCTTCTCCGGAGACTCAGGGCGGCTTACAATGCG
>WNWU01000013.1:26725116-26736085 GCA_012654045.1 Ptyas mucosa
GCAGGCTGGCTGGGGGATTCTGGGAGTGGAAGTCCACCCCTCTTAAATCCTGCTGGCTGGGGGATTCTGGGAGTGGAAGTCCACCCTCTTAAAGCAGGCTGGCTGGGGAATTCTGGGACTTTTGGCACGCGATGGCAAAAAGGTTAGCCATCTCTGCCCTAGACCATTTCAGACAAATGATTGTCCGCTCTCTTCATGAAAAACCTCCAGTGATGGAGCACCCACAACTTCTGGTGGCAAGCTGTTCCACTGGTTAATTGTTCTCGCTGTCAGGAAATTCCTCCTTATTTCTAGGAGTTCTTAGTTCCCTTTTAATCTCTCCTGGTCCCTCCACAACTTACCTGGTGTATAGATGCCCCCTGGAAATGGGAAGGACATTTGGGTACCCCCCAAAAAACTAATTTTTCAATCTCGGTTTCTTTCCTCTCTGAAGACCCGAGTTCGGGTTTTACCATCTCCTAAACAGATTGGCTGCTGGCCAGAGAAGGATGACGTTTGCAATTTGGCAACTCCGGAGGGCTGTGAAGGGGTCAGTCCTCTGTGTCACCCAGTAGCCACGTCAGCCCACACACCCCACATGAGGATATACGGATAACTCTACAGATGCTGCAACTGAATTCCACAGAAAAGGAGTGGTAAATATTTAGCATTATGCTGGAAAATCCTGGGAATGGAGAAACATTTCAGTCGATGTGAGTTTATTTTATCCCTCTTATCTCTTGGGGTTTATAGACGCCTCTGATCCAGCCGGAGACGATCAGAATCGGAACTTTGGAAATAAAATGTAAATATCATGATGAACAAAATAAATTCTAGCGAAACGCATCTGGCCTGGTCTGAACACAGCGGCTAAGCCATAAGTACAGGTAGTCCTTGACTTATGACCCCAGTTGAGTTTAAAAGTTATGCTGTTAAGTGAGACAGTGGTTGAGTTTTGCCCCGTTTTACGACTTTCCTCAACAAATGTGTTAAGTGAATCACTGCGGTGGTTAAATTGATAACACCGTTGTTAAGCGAATCTGGTTTCCTCATTGACTTTGCGCATTAGAAAGAGGATCACATGACCCCGGAACGCTGCAACCGTCATAAATATGAGACAGTTGTCAAGCATCCGAATGTAAATTATGCGACCGCAGGGATGCTGGCATGGTCATAAGGATGAAAAATGTTCATAGCTCACTTTTTTTCAGTGCCATTGTAACTTGGAACAGCACTAAACTAATAAATTGGGGACTACCATTAATTAAATTCCGTCTCGGAGGATAAAGCAATCCTTTAAAAACAATTGGCCCAAAATTGGAAGGATTGTGTCTTTTCAGAAAACGGAACACACTAAAGAGTGTTGAAAAGAAAACGAGACAACGAATCTGATGTTGAGCGAATTTTGGGCAGCCGAAATGTAGGAATTAACAAACTGTCTCCTAAATCTACCGTAAAGTCAATCAAAGTCGCCCATCGGGCAGAAAGATTTGGCTGGATCTCTTAAAAGGAAGGCTACCTCACTTCACAGTTGTTGCAGGTCAGCAAAGATTTAGAGAAAATTGATTACAGGAGCTGGCTGGGGGATTCTGGGAGTGGAAGTCCACCCCTCTTAAAGGAGGCTGGCTGGGGGATTCTGGGAGTGGAAGTCCACCTCTCTTAAAGCATGGCTAGCTGGGTGATTCTGGGAGTGGAAGCCCACCCCTCTTAAAGAATGATGGCTGGGGAATTCTGGGAGTGGAAGTCCATCCCTCTTAAAGGAGGCTGGCTGGGGAATTCTGGGAGTGGAAGTCCACCCCTCTTAAAGGAGGCTGGCTGGGGAATTCTGGGAGTGGAAGCCCACCCCTCTTAAAGCATGCTGGCTGGGGGATTCTGGGAGTGGAAGTCCACCCCTCTTAAAGGAGGCTGGCTGGGGGATTCTGGGAGTGGAAGCCCACCCCTCTTAAAGAATGATGGCTGGGGAATTCTGGGAGTGGAAGGCCATCTCTCTTAAAGGAGGCTGGCTGGGGAATTCTGGGAGTTGAAGTCCATCCCCTTTAAAAGAGCCAATCTTGAGAAACCCTGATCAAGATCCTTTCCCTTCTTCGATTGGATAGGGCTTTGCAAGGAAATGAGATGGGACATCTTTGCTGCCTGAGCCTTACGGGAACCGCACAAAGAGATCAGGCTGGGTCATGTCCGGATGATCCTGGCTCTCTCAGAAGCTTTTAATCCCGTTGGCAAAGGGGACTTTTGCAAGACTCAAAAACTGCTGGGAATGTATGCATCCAATTTTTATCTTACCGCAATCCCTCCAATCTTGGCAGGTGGCAATGGATCATTTGCCATAAAAACTCTGCCTTAACCATTCAAATCCAAACAGTCAAACATTAAAAACGCCTAACGTCAACAAGCGGATTCTAAGCAAAAGCAACCAAAATGGAGAGAAATAAATAGCTAAATGGCAGCATTCAAACACCAAAAGGAAGATTTTTTTTTTAAAGTGTTTTGAATATTTTTCTAAAACGGGATCTGATTTTGCAGGCATTCAACTGTTACCCCATACTGGGGTTTGCTTGGCTGCTTGGGAATTGTGCACCGTTGGTTATTCAGGCGATCCTCGACTTACGGCCGCAATTGATAGGCCCTTTCTGGAGATTTGATGGACTTTGGAATTTAATGTGGAGCGTTGGATGCCCTGAAGCTGAGTTGGACATTCAGAAGTTGTGGGACATTCATCAGTGGAGGTTTTTAAGAAGAGATTGGACAACCATTTGCCTGAAATGGTATAGGTTCTCCTGCTCGTGCAGGGGGTTGGACTAGAGGACCTCCAAGGTCCCTTCCAGCTCTTGCTCTGAGAGCCATACTCAAAATAAGGAGCCATTTCCTGATAGTGAAAACAGTGAACCAGTGGAACAGCTTGCCACCAGACCAGAAGCTGTGAGTGCTCCATTACTGGTTTTTAAGAGGAGACTGGACAACCACCTGTCTGGAATGATATAGGCTTACAACTGGTTTCTTCAGGGTTTGTGTGTGTGTGTTTTGTGTGATTCTTTTCTTTTCTTTGGTTTTGTTTTGCATTTCCCAATCTAGCATCCTCTGGGGATTTCCTGGTGGTGTGCCATCCAAGGGCTGCTGAACAGGGCACAAACCTCGCTCGGCATTTTTTGAAATTGGCTGGCTGTTTTGTCCTGCTGAACAAGAAGGCAGGATGCAAAGGCCCCTAGAGAGGGACCAGCACTCCAAACAAGTGCTTATTTTGGATCCGAGAAGGATGCAATTAATCGCTAAATATGCATATTTTAGGGGCGGTTAACACGGTTCCTAATATGGCTGATGATCAGTTCCTGTAACGTTGCCTGCCTTTCTCTGATTTCCGATCAATCACCTTGGGCGGAATCTGTATGAAACCACACAGCTTGAGTGTAACATAATCACATTTTATTAGGAAGGAGAAGTTTCAAAGTCCAAATTGTTTTTTTTTACAAACATGGGAGGTTAGCTGCTGAGGGTGTCGGTTGTAAACAGAGTGTGGGGCGAGTGACTGGCTTGTCGGTTGTGAGTTTAAACAAACACTTGGGGAAATTTATGGCCCGGATTTCCTCAACGATCCATTGAGCCAGATCCATTGAAATCACAACCCTTGTGTAATTTGCTCCGAGGTTCAGCCTGTCACTTCATTCAGTCCCCTCCTTTGTCAACCTTGGCAAGTTTAAGAGGGATGGACTTCCACTCCCAGAATTCCCCAGCCAGCATGGTTTAAGATGGGAGGACTTCCACTCCCAGAATTCCCCAGCCAGCATGCTTTAAGAGGGGTGGACTTCCACTCCCAGAATTCCCCAGCCAGCTATGCTTTAAGATAAGTGGACCTCCACTCCCAGAATTCCCCAGCCAGCATGCTTTAAGAGGGGTGGACTTCCACTCCCAGAATCCCCCAGCCAGCATGGTGTAAGATGGGAGGACTTCCACTCCCAGAATCCCCAGCCAGCATGGTTTAAGATGGGAGGACTTCCACTCCCAGAATTCCCCAGCCAGCATGCTTTAAGATGGGTGGACTTCCACTCCCAGAATCCCCAGCCATCATGGTTTAAGATGGGTGGACTTCCACTCCCAGAATTCCCCAGCCAGCACGGTTTAAGAGGGGTGGACTTCCACTCCCAGAATCCCCAGCCATCACGGTTTAAGATGGGAGGACTTCCACTCCCAGAATTCCCCAGCCAGCATGGTTTAAGATGGGTGGACTTCTACTCCCAGAATCCCCAGTCAGCATGCTTTAAGATGGGTGGACTTCCACTCCCAGAATCCCCAGCCATCATGGTTTAAGATGGGTGGACTTCCACTCCCAGAATTACCCAGCCAGCCATGCCTTAAGACGGGTGGACTTCAGCTCCCAGAATCCCCAGCCATCACGGTTTAAGATGGGTGGACTTCCACTCCCAGAATTCCTCAGCCATCACGGTTTAAGATGGGTGGACTTCCACTCCCAGAATCCCCCAGCCAGCATGGTTTAAGATGGGTGGACTTCCACTCCCAGAATCCCCCAGCCAGCATGGTTTAAGAGGGGTGGACTTCCACTCCCAGAATTCCCCAGCCAGCCATGCTTTAAGAGGGGTGGACTTCCACCCATCTTCCTTTTATCAAATGTGGCTCCTCCGAGTTCATGGACACCCCCAAACAGTTTTCTTGGCAGAAGAAAAAGTCCTTCCATTACTTTTAAACATCCTACCTCTATGATCTCTTGGTGGCCTCCCATCAGAATTCTGTTATGTAGCCAGGAAATAGATGACGTTTTAAGAAGTTTGTGGCTATACTGAAACATCTCTATAGGTTTCTGGATGACTCTATGAACAGGTCTTGAGGGGTAGATTTTTATCGGGCAGGGTTATTTTTAAACTTCTGAGTTTAAACTTGAAACCAGGGGATCTCCTAGTGGTCTCCTGCCCACAGCCTAACAGTTGGCCCAATTTCCACGGAAGTTTGAGATTAACCAAGGAGAAGACCTGTAGCAAGTCATCAGCCAATCTCAGCAGCAGGAGACAGAGCCCCTTTTCGTTCATCCCTTCCCCATGTGAATCACAATCACATCTCATGTTCAGTTTTAAATTTAAAAATCTATATTTAAAAAAATAATTTTCTTAAAAAAAAATTAGTTTTTATTAAAAAAATGGTAATTTATAACAATTAAATGAATTTTTTTGAAAAATAATTTGGATTAAAAAAATAATTGTACTTTTATACAGAAATAATTTCATTTTTTTAAAAGATATTCTTACAAATTTTACTTCATAAAAAACTAAATTTCTTGAAAATAGTCAACTGTTTTGCGTTTAAAAATATTTTTAATTTTTGAAAAAAATTGTTTTAAAAAATATTTTCATGATAAAAATATTTTTAATAAAGTATTTGAAGTTGGTCGTTTAAAAAAAATTAAATGTAATTTTAAAAAATAATTTCAATTAAAAAATCGTACTTTTGTACAAAAATAATTTTTTAAAAATAAAAAAATTACTTCTTAAAAGATTAAATTTCTTAAAAATTTTACCTCTTAAAAATTAAATTTCTTAAAAATAATTTGTTTTTCATTTAAAAATATTTTAATTTTTTTAAAAAAATGTCATTGTAATTTTTAAAAAATATTTTAATTAAAAAAACATTTTTTAAATAAAACTTACGGAGCTGTCTTTAGCTCCCAAAAGGCCTTTAAAAGTTAAGGTAAAGGTTCCCCTCGCACATATGTGCTAGTCGTTCCTGACTCTAGGGGGCGGTGCTCATCTCCGTTTCAAAGCCGAAGAGCCAGCGCTGTCCGAAGACGTCTCCGTGGTCATGTGGCCGGCATGACTCAACGCCAAAGGCGCACGGAAAGCTGTTCCCTTCCCACCAAAGTGGTCCCTATTTTTCTACTTGCCTTTTTTACCTGCTTTCGAACTGCTAGGTTGGCAGGAGCTGGGACAAGTCACGGGAGCTCACCCCGTTCCGCGGCACTAGGGATTCGAACCGCTGAACTGCCAGCCTTTCGATCGACAAGTTCAGCGTCTTTAGCCACTTTGAATCCCATCAAATGAAAATAAAATCACGAGTTTCCCTTGACATTTGTCCCGTCAGGAGGAAGGACAGCAAATTTAGACAATCGCACGACACCCAGCCACGTTTTGGAAAGAAAATGGTTTTATTAGAAATATTAGGCAGACCCTGTGCTAACGGCTTCAATAACGTTAATCTGTTGTGTGTGTGTGTTTAAATAAAAACTTGGTGGCAAGCACATCCAGGCTTGGCCAAATTTGCCGCACAGCGTCCGTACATTCTGGTGTGCTCTCAGTTCGAAACATGCCCTTCGCATCCTACACCGGATGGAGATGCAAATTCTCGGCGGTTTTTGTCATTTGAGGGCGAACTACAAGCCCATGTCAAAGAAAAACCCGGTTGAGGAAGGGGGGGGGAGAGAAAGAGAGGGAGAAACCACATCTGGCAAAATTTGGCACATGTGCAAAGTTTTTTTTTTTTTTAAATGGAGGACGAAGGACTGAAAAAAATTACAGTAAAAATAAACTGCGGGTCGTAGAAATCGGTGGTCCTGCTGAAAATCCATTAATTTGTTACGTTTCCCATCCTTGGTGACTTAAAGATGGGTGGACTTCAACTCCCAGAATTCCCCAGCCAGCAAGGCTGGCTGGGGAATTCTGGGAGTTGAAGTCCACCCATCTTTAAGTCATCGAGATTGAGAGATATTGCATTTATGCCTGGGATACCAACGTTTCTGGGCTCCGGAGCAATTGGGAGTGCCTTACAGAGGACTAGTGTTCTGCTAAGCGCATTTTACTGGGCGAATCTGCGGGAACCAGTGGACTCCGCAGGGTACGATCGAAATAATGATCGCTGCGGATAAAAAAACAGGCAGTGGCGGCCACCATTTTGGCAATTTGACGACATTCTGCCAGCTCCTGAGGAGAACCGTATAGACAAGGGATAGAGGCCGGTGAACCATCGGAGAACGGAGAGGCCGCAAACTGTGGTTGAATGCCGGAGTCTCTGCCATTAGGGGTCAAAAAAGTCAAGATGGCCACCCGATCCATGCAGTTGGAGCCCCGCCCCTTTTTGTATTGCGACGCAGGGCTTGGATTGCAGGCGGTGACCGCCATCTTGTCTTCTTTTGCGGTTTTCAGAGGATGCGCAGTGAGCGTATCATAATTTGACCCTAACACGATGCAACTTCTGGATCCGGGTGTGCAAAACACCCACACGCAATCCCTGAAGCGTGTTTTGCACAGACACACACAGGATGTCCCCTAAATGTGGGTTGGGAGGAAGAGGTAGTTGTGAAAAGACAAAATGAACGTATTTCTTCTTACAGACGCCCAGAGACGTTCGGAGGGGAAGCTATACAAATCGAACAAATGAAATAAGAAATCGATTTAGTGACCAAGGAGAAAAAGGGGGGAGGGGGAGAGCTCTCCTAGGACTAACCAGCTTCTTTTAACTGGTTTACAATTCTGGAAACTAACCATGGCTTCTAGCTGGCTTGCTTGGAAGAAGCAACATTCTACATTTTTCTGGCTTGTTCAAAAAAAAAAAAAAGACGAGCCATCCGGCAGGACGGTGACCCCCATTAATCTGGGGTGGTCACAGAGAGGCAGTTTAGCCCAGCCCTGGGGAAGTGAATCCTGCATTTTTCTTAAAGCATTCTCTCAAGCTTCTAGTCCTCAAGAGGTGGGAGCAAGGAGAGTCTGGCTGCGATCGTGAAGATGTCCTGTGAAAGAAAAGTTAGCCCTTCCTGAGGTTGCCAGCAAAAACCTGTCCACCGAGATCTACAAACCGAGGCCGGAGAGCCATCTGTCTAAAATATTTCGGGGGTGAGGGGTGGACTAGATTACTTTGGAGGACCCTTGCAGTTCTAAGGTTCCTTTGGAGGAGAGAGGGAAACTGAATTGGACAAAACCGAGAAAAAACAAGCGCGGAGCAATGTTGCGGTCCCGTACGCTCTGGTTCTACCTTTCTCCAACCGGACAGCCGTTTCCGGCACAGCCACGCTACACTTTCCTTAAGGCACATGCAAATTCCCTTAAGTGGCACCTTCGCTTCCCTTTGGATGGCTACTCTGCCCACCCGCTTTCCCACCCCTGACCTCTGACCTCACACAGAGATGCCACCTGACACTTTTGCAACCACCGAGCGTCCACCTCAAACCTTCTCGACTTTAACCACTTTCTCGCTTGCGTCTTCTACCTTTTATGCCCGGAACTCCTCCCCCTGCACAAGACCGTCCCCCTCCAAGGTTGGGAGGAGGGTATGCTCCTGGCACTCACCTCTGCATCACCCCTACCCCACTGGCACCTTTCCGTCACCCAATATCCTGCAGTACTTCCCCGCCGCGCAAAGCTAACTTTCTCGACCGCGTCGAATCTGCTGCGCGTGCCGACGTCCGACGTGCACCATTTGCTACAGGGAAAATGGTGGCGATCCCGGGACCCCTGGGGTTCACTCCCTCTGGTTTCAGACAAGCCAACATTCCCCAAGTTTATCTCAAAAGCTTTGGTCACGCCCGCCCTCCGATTCTACCCACCTCATCAGCATCCGGGACAAAAGAGGGACCCAGTACTGAGCTCATGTAGACAATGGAGGAGACACAAACGAGGTGCACGGAGCAGAATCTTCTAAACGACAACGGTTCCCCCTTTAGCAACAGGGATGGGGTGTGTGTGTATGTGACCGCAAGACCTCACTGAGACCAGTTTGCTGGCTTGCCATGGTTTGCTCTCTTGCATCCCCATGCCCATCTGTAGAAGATTCCAGTTGCACGGCAGGAAGGAACCCGCATTAGCATTTGCTCACAACATGACAACATCACCACCGATGGCTACCAGGAGTCCCCCAGAACGTTGTGCCTTTCCGCAACTCCAGCTCCTGCCATTTGTTTACTCGAGGGGGATCCTGAAACCCAAAGACACCCTATTTGTTTTTGCATTCAGACAACGTACTAGTTTTGACAACATTTTGACGCGCACTTTCTACGTTCCACCCAGAGACGCCAGTGGTGGTCGACAGGACCGGCACGTCTGCCTTGGCTCAAATCTAAGACTCCCATCCAGACAACACCACAAAGCTCTCCTTAAAGGGCACTGAAAAGTGGCAGAGAGTCCCTTGATTGACTCCGACGTTCTCAATCACTCCAGACAGCCGCAGCAGACTCAGCCGGACACTGACATAAATCAGCCAAACTCTTATTATTAATGAAGCCGACGACGCCCCAAGCGTCAGACGGAAGACACTGGGCTCCCTAAATCGCAGAGATCCTAAATTTAGGAATCGCCAACGTTTTCTGAATTTGCTCCTGGGCTTTTGACCAGTTGCACGCTGTGGAGGTGTTCAGCGTGCAACGCGTTTACCCATCTCTTCACCAGCGGCCTTGCAAAGGACAAACACTGCTGAATGAATTTCGGTCTGGCGGAATGCAGCAAAGAACAGCAGAGGAGCGCTGGCTGGTGAAAAGACATGGCAACCGTAGTGTTGAAGAGCCCAGCCTCGCTTCTCCTCCCACAGTTCTTCCCGTTGCTCGGGGTCTACAAACACTGTTTCCACGGGGCCCCCCCATCCACACAACAATCGCACAAAAAGGAGAATTTGAGAACTGCGACCTGTTCGTGTCGCTGTTGGGAAGAAACACTAAATCACATCTTGTCTTCGTTGCCTAGGTTGGACACCCCCTCCTGCCACTTTTACAGCCCCCCCCGGGGGGAAGGCGCCACTGCAGAGGAGTCAATCCAGATTGGGTGGGCCATCTTAAAACAGACCCTCCTCTGAACCGTTCATGAAATCTCGTTCTAAATCCAGATGTAACCTGTGTCCGGGCTGGTGGCATTTTGAAGCCTTCGGAAAGGTGTTTTTAGTACGGCTGGCAAGGGTGTTCCTGCGCTTCTGCAGAGTTCCCAGCTCCTGGCGGCTGTTCCGTTTGTTTTCCAAACGAGGAGGGGTCCCTCCTAGGAGAGACCCATCAGGACAGGGCAAAATGGAAGGGGAAAAATAATGAGAATTGTTTTTATGTGACGTGCAGAGTCCTTGTGCGCCAAAGTTGGGCTCTTGGCTTTGAGTATCTGGTTTTTTTGGCACGGTCGGGCATCTGGCCCTTGTAAAAAGTTTCCAGCCAAGAAGAGACCCACTCTGCCACCTTGCACGTCTTGGCATCTGGCACGGGCCGTCTTTTGCCGACCGGGAATCAACTGAAAAAAGGGGATCTTTTAAAGTGATTGAGTGCTTCTTCGGTGGTATTTGTTCGGTGGCTCATTACTTCTCCTCCTCCTCCTCCCCAACTCCTCCTCTACTTCTCCTCTTCCTCCTCAAGTCTCAAAATATTTGTAAATCTGTGCCACGTATTGCATCACGCTTTGCCAATCCGGACGATCTGTGTACATGATCTCGCTCAGCTCCTGCGGGAGGGAAGGAAATGGGATAAGCGGAAGAAAAATTTTAAGGCTTTTAAAAGCATTTCTTTCTGCAACCTCTTCTGCTGAAATATTTTTTCTGTAGGAAAAAAAATGCCTTTAAAAGCCTCTGGCGAGCCCAGCTGAGCTGCCTGATCGTCAGAGGCTTCTAAAAGCATTTTTTTTCCTGCAACCTCTTAAAAGTTGTAGAAAAAAATGCTTTTAAAAGTAATAATGATAATAATAATAATAAAAAAAGTTGGCCACGCCCACCCAGTCACATTACCCCCCCCCACCAAGCCACGCCCACAGAACCCGTAGTAAAAAAATTTAGAACCCATCCTGCCTTCTACCCCGGTGAGGCTTCCTTCCTGCCCCTTTTTTTGGCATAGTTGTTAAGTGAATCAATGTGGCTGTTAAGTTAGAAGCACACCTTCCTTTTCTCCTATTTTCCCCCCAAACAACAACCCTGTGAGGTGGGTTGGGCTGAGAGAGAGAGGGACTGGCCGAAAGGCACCCAGCCAGTTTTTATGCTTAAGGTGGGACTAGAACTCCCAGTCTCCTGGTGATTGGCCCAAAGTTATCCAGCCAGCTTTCAT
>WNWU01000013.1:26740545-26755180 GCA_012654045.1 Ptyas mucosa
AAAAAAAAAAAAAAAAAAAAAAAAAAAATAAAAAAAAAAAAAAAATTTGGTGCTTGGCAACCGACTCATATTTATGACGGCTGCAGTGTCCCGGGGGGAGGGGGGGTTACGTGATCCCCATCTGCGACCTTCTGACAGGAAAAATTCAACGGGGAAGCCGGATTCCCTTAACGACCGCATGATTCACTTAACAACTGTAGTGATTCATTTAAAAACCAGGGCCGGAAGGTTGTAAAACTGGGCAAGCCTCACATAACAACCGTCCTGCTTAGTGATGAAAATGATAATCCCAATGGTGGCCGTTAAATCGAGGGCTACAAGTGATCGTTCCGGCTCGGTTCAGTTGATAGCTGAACTGGCTTAGGATGATGAGATGTAGTCCTCGATTTACGACCCGTGATTGAGCCCCAAATTTATCTGGCCAAGTGAGACAGTTGTTAAGTGAATTTTTCCCCGTTTTACGTCATTTCTTGACACTGTTGTTCAGTGAATCACAGCAAGTTGTTAACTTAGTCACGTGGTTGTTAAGTGAATCCGGCTTCCCCATCGACTTTGCTTTTCGGAAGGTCACAAACGTGGATCGTGTGACTCCGGGATGCTGCGACCGTCATAAATATGAGTCAGTTGACAAGCATCTGAATTTAAGAATAGAGCTGGAAGGGACCTTGGAGGTCTTCTAGTCCAGCCCCACTGGGGATGTTGCAACGGTCGTAGCTATGAAAAATCATCCTAAGGCATTTTTTTCCAGTGCCGTTGTAACTTTAAACGGTCGCTAAAAGAACTGTCGTAAGTCAAGGACTACCTGTTCTCTGTACATTTTTTGGTGGAGGAGTGCTATTTGGGGAAAAAACCGACAGAACAATTTGGGGAAGTGATGTGAGAAAAGGAAGAAGAAAAGAGAACTCAAATCCCTTGAGGTGAACCCGAAATAGCTCTGCCTAAAGGAAGTAGCGGAGCAAAAATAAACGAAAAATAAAATTTATTTGAGAATATAACTTACGGGAAAAAAGGAAGCAGGCTTTGCACCATCAAAGCTGCAGTCTTTATATTCTTTTGAAAGATCCTGCAGACAACCCAGTAAGTCCTCGGCTTACAACAGTTCATTTAGTGACCGTTCAAAGTTAGAACATCACTTTAAAAAGTGACTGATGACCATTTTTCATGCTTACGACCGTTGCAACATCTCCTTAAACACTTGGCCACTGACTCGCATTAATGACGGTCGCAGTATTCCCAGGGTGACGCGATCCCCTTTTGCGACCTTCTGACCAGCCAAGCCGATGGGAAAGCCCGGTTCTCTTAATGACATTGCAACTAACTTAACGACGGCACGGATTCAATTAACAACCGTGGCAAGAAAGTTCATAAAACGGAATCAAAATTCCCATTAAAACCCGCCGTTTTAGTGAAACGGAGGGAAATTCACTTGGTGAATGTTTCAATTAGCAAGAAAAATTGAGGGCTCAAGTGTAGTCGAGGAATAGCTAAAATCTTTCTTTTCCTACAGGAAAGACATTTATTATTATTGATTTCCTGATCTTTTGATTTCCTGATAAGCTGGCTTTTGATTGCTTGTGTTCCTTATTAATAAACCACCCAGGGAAGTTGTGGGTTGCTGTCAGTTCAGGCGAAACCAGGGGTGAAATGTTCCCGGTTCAGACCGGATCGCCCGATCCGGTAACAATGGAGGCAGATGGTTCGGAGAACCGGTACAAAAATCCCTGCCCCCCCCCCCCCCCCCAATACCCTGAGTCTCAAGGTTGACTCAGCCTTCCATCCTTTCTAAGGTGGGTAAATTGAGGACCCGGATTGTGGGGGCAATAAGCTGACTTTGTATAAATATACAAAAGTATGAAGGCTATTGCTTCACGCACTGTAAGCCGCCCTGAGTCTCCGGAGAAGGGCAGCATATAAATCAAATTAAAAAAAAAAAATACCCAGCTGAGCCGCGCAATCATCAGAGGCTTTTTTTTTTTTACTTTTAAAAGCATTTTTTCTACAACCTCTTCGGCCAAAAAAATGTTTTTAAAAGTAAAAAAAAAAGCCTCTGATGATCGCGCGGCTCAGCTGGGATCATCAGAGGCTTTTAAAAGCATTTTTTTCTACAACCTCTTCAGAGCCTCTGACGATCCCAGCTGAGTTACCTGATCGGCAGAGGCATTTAAAAGAAAAAAAAACCTCTGCCGATCAGGCAACTCATCTGGGATCGTCAGAGGCTTTTGAAAGCATTTCTTTTACAACCTCTTCGGCGAAAAAAAATAAAATAAAATTGGCCACGCCCACCCAGTCACAGTATACACCCCCCCACCAAGCCACGCCCACAGAACCGGTACTAACAAATTTTAGATTTCACCCCTGGGTGAAACGGTAGTTGCAACCTGCGGATGGGCCCACCCATCCGTAATCCCGTCCTATATCGCTGTGTTTGACGCCGCAGGCCTGCGTGGAAGGTGCGGACGAGCAAATTGCTGTGTCTTTTGACGGCGTACGCCTGTGCTGGAGGCGTGCGTGTGCAAATTGCCATGTTTGATGCCGCACACGTCAAAGAGATGGCATGCAAACCAGATGTTACAGTATGTGACGCCCACATCTGACCCAGGGGTTATGGATGTACCAGATGGCCGGCGCTAAAAACCTTTTAAATATATATATAATAAATAATAGTCTCCTTGAAATCTATCCATGTGCGGAGCTGGAAAAAAAAAGGACTTGATGACACAGAATGAATGAATCATTGATAAGGAGGGGAGGAAGGACGTTACTTGTGCGTTTGCGTTGTGTTTGTGTTGCCTGGCGTGCACAGGGGGTCCTCGGCGTACGACCGCAATTGAGCCTTTAAATTTCTGTCGCTAACGGAGAATTGTATGCCGTTGTCCACAAGGAACAAAAAACCGGTTAATTTTCGACGTATGAAAATTGTTCAGGAAGATCACTGTTGTGCGAGTTGTGCCCTATTTTGCCTTTTTTTTAATTGCTGCCGTTGTTAAGTGAATCGCTGCGGTTGATAAGTTAGTAAGCCGGTCGTTAAGTGAATCTGGTTTCCCCATGGAATTTGTTTGCCGGAAGGACGCAAAAGGGGGTCACGTGACCTCAGGTCTCTGCGACCGTCATAAATATGAGAATTTTGATCACGTGTCCAAGGGCATGTTGCGATGGTCGTAAGTGTGTAAAACGGTCGTCACTTTTTCCAGTGCCATTGTAACTTTGAACTGTCACTAAGTGAACTGTCGTAAGTTGAGGACTACCTGCAATAACGATCAAATTTCTCCAGATTACCTGCTGAGTGGAGAGCTGCAATATTAAATTTAACCCGAGAATGGATTTACCCCTTTGTCTTATTATTTTAAGAGGTTTTATTTGAAATGCAGGAAGTCCTCGACTTATGACAATTAATGGAGCCTGCCCATGTCACGGCGGTCGTAAAACAAGTGGATCAAGTGAAAAACCCAATTTTACAACCTTTTTTGCAATGGCCATTAAGCAAATCATTGCCGTTGTTACGTGAGACATGCGGTCGTTAAGCAAACCTGGCTTCCCTCGTTACTTGTCATAAAGGGTTGCAAATGGCAGTCACATGACCCCGGGTTGCTTCGACTATGATAAATACATGCTGGTTTTGATCATTTTGATCTTACGATCCTGGGAATGCTGTGACGGTCATAAGTATGAGGATTGGTCTTAAGTCGCTTTTTTCAGGGTCGTTGTAACTTTGAATGGTCACTAAATCATCTTTTAATGACCCCATCATCCCTTGCATCGGGGTGGAGTCTGGGCAACTGAATGGAGCTGAGTGTTTACTGGCCGGATGCCTTTCCTGTTGCCAATGTGGAGTTTTGTTCGGCAGATATATTTTCATTGCGCCCAGAGAGAGAACTATCTTCCTCTACCTAGGATCAAACTCACAGCCTCCTGATTGCGAGGCGAGAACTCCACCTCTAGGCCACCGCACCACTCAGGCCACAGCACCAATCCTGGGAATGTTGTGACGGTCGTAAGTATGAGGATTGGTCTTAAATAATTTTTTTCAGGGTCATTGTAACTTTGAACGGCCCCTAAATGATCGGTGGTTAAATACAGTATTTGCCTGCTGTTCTTCTGCACAGTTGCAGTCCCTTCGCCCTCCACTAGGGGCATTCTCGGGGAGCTCTCCCTTGTGGGCGGCCCCTGGTGGAGCAGCCCGGAACTTACTCACCTTGTCTTGGCTGTTGAGTTCTTGATAAGGGATGTGAGCCGGCAGGTAGGTGTGTAAGAGGGCGCAGAAAGCCAGGCCGTCACTCCAGCTGCTGCTGAAGTTGGTGATGTCGATATTCTGCAAATGCAAGGAGAGGAGAGGAATGATGCCCTGATGATGTTATCTAGTTGGGTCATGAGACGTCTGCAAGAAAACCAGGTTTCGGAGAGCACCAAGGAGCCTTCCTTCCTTCTCATTCTCATCACTTTCCTTCGTTTGTTTGTTCATTCCTTCCTTCCTTCTTTCCCTCTCTTCTCATTCTCATCACCTTCCTTCCTTCTCCCTCCACTTCCTTCCTTCTTACCCTTCCATCCTCCTTCTCTTCCTTCCTTCCCTCCCTCTTTCCAGACCTTCCTTCCTTCCCCCTCCTTTTTCCTCCCTCCCTCCCTTCTCATTCTCATCACTTCCTTCCTTCCTCCCTCCCTCCCCAGACCTTCCTTTCTTCCTTCTATCTTTCCTTCTCCCTCCCTTCTCACACTTCCATCCTCCCTCCCTCCCTTTCTTTCTTTCCCTCCCTCTTTCCAGACCTTCCTTCCCCTTCCTTCTTTCTTCATTCCATCCTTCTCCCTTCCTCCCTCCCCTTCCTTCTCACACTTCCATCCTCCCTCCCTTTTTTCCTTCCCTCCCTTTCCAGACCTTCCTTCCTTCCCCCTTCTTTCTTCCTTCTCACCCTTCCATCCTCCCTCCCTCTCTTCCTTCCTTCCCTCCCTCTCTTTCCAGACCTTCCTTCCTTCTCCCTTCTTCCTCCCTCCCTCCCTGCCTTCTCATTCTCATCACTTCTTTCCTCCCTCCCTCCAGACCTTCCTTCCTTCCTTCCGTCCTTCCTTCTTCCTCCTTTCTCACACTTCCATCTGGATAAACAACCCCGAATCGAGCAAAAGTGTTTTTTCTGTTGTTAATCACACACAAAGGTGACATTTAAATAAGGATTTTTCTGATAAGCGGGAAAAAGGGAGTTTTCTGATAAGCAGTTCTGGGGGAAAAAAGGGGGGGGGGGAAATACATGGGAAAGCAATGATTCACAACATTAATTAATAAAGCAAAATTCCTTTGAAATTATTCAACCAAGTCACATGTCATTGACAGGTTTTTTTCCCCCTGGTCTTGAGCAGGGGGGTTGGACTAGAAGACCTCTAAGGTCCCTTCTGACTCTGTTATTCTCCACAAGTAGTCCTTGATTTACAACCATTTAGTGGCCGTTCCAAGTTGTGACGGCCCTGAAAAGAAAAAGGAATTTATGACCCTATTTCACTCCTACAACCGTTGCAGCGTTCCCCGCGGTCACGGGATCAAAATTCAGACTCTTGGCAACCGACTTGTATTTATGACGTCCTGGGAAGGGTGGGGGGTTTCGTCGTATGATCTGCTTTTGCGACCTTCTGACAAGCAAAGTCGAAGGGGAAGCCAATGTGGACACCTGGGTTACTAAGTTAACCAATGCGTTGATTTGCTTAAGGACTGTGGCAAGAGAGGTCGTAAAACGGGGCAAACCTCGCTTAACGACATAAGCGACAGAAATGTCGGGCTCTACTGTGGTTGTAAATCGAGGATCCCCTGTATTTATTTCCTAGATTAAACGTGATGTCAATTGCTTGGACAAGCATTCAGTGCGGGTTTTTTAATTATTTATCTTTTTATTTATCTATTATTCATTGAATGATTTATCATGGGTCAATCTTTGAGGTTGCAAAACGGAGCGATGCTTCCTTAATAAATTATTGGGGTGTTTTAAATTTGTCTACGGCCAAATTGTTTAATTCTGCTTTTAAATTTTGTATTTATGTGTTTTATCTTGTGACTGTTCACCGCCCTGAGTCCTTTGGGAGTAGGGCGGTATATAAATTAAATAAAACATAAAACAAACAAAACATGACCATTGTTACTTCATCCCTGCAGTGATTCTCTTAACGACCGTGGCAGGCAAGATGGCCAAAAGGGGGCGAAAGGCAGTGAAACAACTGTCTCGTTTAGCCATGGAAATTGGGGGGTTATTTTGGTCGTAAGTCGAGGACTGCCCACAATTGTATCATCCTTGAAGACCCTCACGCTAAAGGGGATGTTTAATACTGAATTCCTAGCCTGGAACAAAAAAAAAAAAAAAACCTTACCCCGTGTTTCCCCGAAAATAGGACCAGACCAGGTCTTATATTTTGAGGGGCTCCAAAATAAGAACTAGGGCTGTGATGGCAAACCTATGGCACATGGAGCAATATTGGTGGGCACGCGAGCTCAGCTCCATTTTCGAGCCTGCTGGGCCTACCAGAAGTAGGGAAACAGGCTGTTTCCAGCCTCCAGAGGGCCTTAGGGGGTGGGGAAGGCCGTTTTCGGCCTCCCCAGGCTCCAGAGCCTTTCTAGGAAGCAATTCTGTCAAAAAAACAGGCCTTCTGGCCCCGCCAGAAGTCGGCAAATAGGCTGTTTCCGGCCTCCTGAGGGCCTCCGGGAGGTGGGAAAGGCCGTTTTCACCCTCCTTAGGCTCCTAGAAAGGCTCTGGAGCCTGGGGAGAGCAAAAAACAGGCCTTCCGGTCCCACCAGAAGTCGGCAAATGGGCCGTTTCCGGCTTCTGGAGGGCCTCTGGGGGGTGGGGAAGGCCGTTTTCACCCTCCTCAGGCTCCTAGAAAGGCCCTGGAGCCTGGGGAGGGTGAAAAACAGGCCTTCCGATCCCACCAGAAGTCGGCAAATGGGCCGTTTCCGGCTTCTGGAGGGCCTCTGGGGGGTGGGGAAGGTCGTTTTCACCCTCCTCAGGCTCCTAGAAAGGCTCTGGAGCCTGGGGAGGGCGAAAAACAGGCCTTCCGATCCCACCAGAAGTCGGCAAATGGGCCGTTTCCGGCTTCTGGAGGGCCTCTGGGGGGTGGGGAAGGCCGTTTTCACCCTCCTCAGGCTCCTAGAAGGCCCTGGACCCCGGGGAGAGCAAAAAACAGGCCTTCCGGTCCCACCAGAAGTCGGCAAATGGGCCGTTTCCGGCTTCTGGAGGGCCTCTGGGGGGTGGGGAAGGTCGTTTTCACCCTCCTCAGGCTCCTAGAAAGGCTCTGGAGCCTGGGGAGGGCGAAAAACAGGCCCACCGTGCCATTGCATGCTTTTGGCACGCGACTGCATAATGGTTAGCCATCATTGCACAAGGGCTTATTTTTGGAGGGTGTCTTATTCCCCCGCCCCCGTGTACGGGAGGCCGCAACAGGGCAGGAGGCCGTGCGGTGTTTCAGTCCTCCCGCCGCGAGGCAGGACAGGGTGGAGCTGCCCCATGCACCCCGCACCAGATTACCTCAGGGCCCTGCAGCCAGGCCAAACATGCCCCAACATCTGCCTCACCTTGCAGCGGTGGCTCCGGCAGCCCTGTTCCGCGGGACCCTGCATGGTCACCGGCAAACTACTTCTCCTTCTTTGCGGCTGCAACGGAGCAGGCAAGCCGAGAGACGGTGGGATGGACAGAGTGGGCGGCTGGCCATTGGAAGGCTCGTCTTCACGTCTCTCGGCTTTCCCGCGGCCTGCAGGGTGCGTCAGGATCATGCCTGCTTCGTCCCCCCCTCCAACGGTGCCTCTGCCTCCGTCTGCTGCCGGTACCGCCGTGCAAAGACAAGTCTCCCGCGTCCAACTAGCTGGTCTGGCCCACTGACACTCAGCTTTCCCGCGTTCCGTGCTGCGCATCCAGATTGCATGCCTGCTCCCGCCTCGGCCTGCTGCTTGGACAGGTAATCAACTCACCTGTGCTGCGCAGGTGGCTGCTGCTGTCGAACGCCGCGCCCTAGCTGCCTCTGGGGCTGGCCACACCGCCCGCTGATGACAATTTTAATTAGGGCTTATTTTTGGGAGTAGGGCTTATATTAAGATCACGCTAAATCCTACAGAGTTGGTCTCCTCCGGGTCCCGTCAGCTAAACAATGTCGGCTAGCGGACCCGCGGGGGAGGGCCTTCTCTGTGACTGCCCCAGCTCTCTGGAACCAGTTACTTCCTGAGATCCGGACTACCCCCACCCTATTGGCCTTCCGGAAAGCGGTGAAGACCTGGCTTTTCCGGCAGGCCTGGGGCCGTTGATCTCGCTGTTGCAACTTGCGAGATCTGGCCATGAATGGTGTGCATGGGCTCTTAGTGTTTTAAAAATGTTTTTATAATGTTTTTAAATAATTTTTCTATGTTCATTGTTTGCATTATTTTTGCTCTAAGCCGCCCAGAGTCCCTTGGGCAGCATAGAAATGCGATAAATTAAATTAAAAATCAGGCTAGGGCTTATTTTCGGGGGAACGGAGTATTTACAGGAGGACCCTCCCCACTATTATGGTTCCACTAACGTAAGAGCTGGACTTTCTTTCGACTGCAGAACAACATGATCGATCAACCCGCAATTAAAATGCAAGATGATGAAATAAATGGAGCTTTCGGGACTCACATTCTTCCCCCGCTGTCCCCCGATCAATGCCGTCTCCTGCCGGCAAAATTGAGATTGGATGCAGACCTCAAGGAGGCGACGGATTTGGCCACAGCACCCAGTTTTTTGTGGGGACGGACGGACGACAACAACGGGTGTGATGCCTCCAGCCTTTCCTCTTAATTGTTGGGAGGCTTAATTTGATTCGAGAGCTTGGCTGAGATTGGATTAACTTGCTTCGGCCCTTTCCCCAAATTTGGAGAAGGACAAAGAGTCACAGAGTACGCAACTGCCAACTCGTGTGTGCGTTTTGTGTGTGCGGGGAAGACGAGACTTCCTGCGTACAAGGGCTGCATCTACGGGGGACAAAACGGTGTGCGAGGGCCCCCATGTCACATTCTGGGTCCTGCCAGCGAAACACCCCATTTTGGAGGGGGCTAGTTTGGGTGAGAGAGAGAACACAGGCAGTCCTCGAATTACGACAGTTGGTTTAGTGACCGTTCGAAGTTAACAGCAGCGCTTGGAAAAGTGACTTACGGGCTGCTTTTCACACTTACGACCATTGGATCACATGCCCAGGGTCACACGATCTTCTTTTGCAACCTTCTGACGAGCAAAATCAATGGGGAAGCCAGACTCACTTAACAACCAAGGGAATAAATTAATAACTGCAGTGATTTCCCTTTACAACTCCGAAAAGAAAGGCCGTAAAATGGGGCAACATTAATTTAACTACTGTGTCACCAGTGGTGGGTTGCTCCCGGTTCGCCTCGGTTCGGGCGAATCTGTAGCGGCGGGGGCAGGAGGCTCCGCCCACCCACCCAGACGTCATCAAAAACCGCTCTGCGCATGCGCAGAAGCGCCATGTGCTCGCAAAGCGAACCCACGCGCTACCAATAGCAAACCAGTAGTGCCGGGATTTGAAACTCACTACTGTGTCTCACGTAGCAACAGAAATGTTGCCTTCCATCGTGGTCGTAGGTCACGGACTAACTGTAGAGGGAAAGTAAAATGCCATTTCTGAGTCCAATTCAGAACTAACTACTAGCATTAGTATTAATTTAATTTAATGGATCGCCACCCATTTTGCCAGACTCTGTGTTGCTTACAATGTAATAAAAACAGAAATGTAATGGCAATAATTAAAACTGCAAGAATTAAATATTACTGATGCCACTGATAAGGCCTGAGTGGTTTGATTGGATCGGATTGTCAATGAGCTTGAATTACAATTAAATCAAGTCACTGTGATTTAAATTATGCTGGCTGGGGGATTCTGGGAGTGGAAGTCCACCCCTCTTAAAGCATGCAGACTGGGGAATTCTGGGAGTGGAAGTCCTCCCCTCTTAAAGCACTGCTGGCTGGGGAATTCTGGGAGTGGAAGTCCACCCATCCTAAAGCACTGCTGGCTGGGGAATTCTGGGAGTGGAAGTCCACCCATCCTAAAGCACTGCTGGCTGGGGAATTCTGGGAATTGAAGTCCACCCCTCTCCAAGTGGCCAAGGCCTTCTTTGGGCCTTGTTTGCAAAGCCTTTTGTCCGAGATCCTCCAGGACAAAAGTCAGCAGGAGAAGGAACTTGTCCAAGGCGGAAGCCAGAGGGAAGCGTCCCACTTGGCCAAGGGTCCCGCACAATGCAAGGAGGACCTCGGTGGCCCCGTCCAGCCTCGCATCCTGTCCTCCCCACGTCCAGGGGGAAGGCCTTTGAGGAAGAGGAAGACGTGAAAAAGCCCGACTGAAGGAGGCACCTCGCCCACGTCAGCAGCGACCTTGAAAGCTGGAGGTCTGAGGAACGTCTAGGAGAATTATGGGACACACCGGAAACTCAGGAAGAAAAGGATCAGTAGACAAAAGCCCGGGGAAGGAGTAGAAGTGGTCAAAGGCTGGTCGAGCAGCCAGAAGTCCCCTCAAGCCAGCATCCTGTTTCCCACAGGGGCCAGCTGGCAAAGCTCAGCTAGCCCTGAAGCAGATTGGGAAGACTCAGTTTCCCCGAGGGAAAGCCAAGAGGTTCAGGGACCCCTGAGGCCCATAGTTTTCATTCCAGCTAAGAGAAAAAAAAACAAAAGATAGATAAGAGTAGAATAGAACTGGGAAGGACCTTAAGAGGTCTTGTAGCCCAACCCCTTGCTCAAGCAGGAGACCCCCCCCTTACTATTTCAGACAGGTCTTTTTAAAAAAACCTCTAGCACCCACAACTCCTGCAGGCAAGGCATTCAGTATTTAATTTTTCTCACTATTATGAAGTTTCTCCTTAATTCTAGGTTGCTTCTCTCCTTGATTAGTTTCCATCCATTGTTTCTTGTCCTGCCTTCAGGGGGTTTGGAAAATAAGTTGACCCTTTCTTCTTTGGGGCAGCCCCTCAAATATCGGAACCACTGGTCTTATATCCCCCCTAGTCCTTCTTTTCTCCAGACTTGCCAAACCCAAATTACAACCGTTCTTCATAAGTTATAGTCTCCAGGCCTTTGATCACCTTAGTTCAGGGGTGCAATGCTCCCGGTTCGGACCGATCCGGTAGCGATGGCGGCGGGTGGTTCGGAGAACCGGTAGCAAAAATCTCTGCGCAACGCCCACCCCCCCCCATGCCCAGCTGAGCCACGCGATCATCAGAGGCTGGTTTTGTTTTTTTTAACTTTTAAAAGCATTTTTTCTACCACCTCTTCGGCCGAAAAAAAATGCTTTTAAAAGTTAAAAAAAAAAACACCAAAAAGAGCCTCTGATGATCGCGCGGCTCAGCTGGGATCGTCAGAGGCTTTAAAAAGCATTTTTTTTCTTCAACCCCTTCGGCCGAAGAGGTTGTACGAAAAGAAAATGCCTTTAAAAGCCTCTGGCGATCCCAGCTGACTTGCCTGATCGTCAAGAGGTTTCTAAAAGCATTTTTTTCTGCAACCTCTTAAGGTTGGGAAGGGAAGGATTTATACACCTTGCAGACAGCTGGTCGTTTGCATCCTTTTAGAGCAGTGTTTCTCAACCTTGGAAGCTTGAAGATGGGTGGACTTCAACTCCCAGAATCCCCCAGCCAGCGCTGCTGGCTGGGGGATTCTGGGAGTTGACGTCCACCCATCTTCAAGCTTCCAAGGTTGAGAAAAACTGTTTTAGAGGGTCTTTGAGGTCGCTCAGAGGCTTATCTGTGTCCTCAGGGTCACCTGAGTGGTGCAAATGGTTCCTGCAGTCTGCAATTTTTTTCCCTCTGGAAATCCATTCCTGCTCCCACACCGTTCAAAGGGGGCTCATCCCAAATTGGATAGCTAAAAGTCAGACTCGCAAGTGCTTCAACGACCCTCTAAAAGGATGCAAACGACCAACTGTCTGCAAGGGATATCAATCCTTCCATTCCCCACTATCCTGTCAGAGTTGAAGAAGCTTCTGGGATGAGAAGAAGGGAAACGTCTTCAAAAGAAAAAAACAACAAACAAACAAGAAAGTCCAGTGGCCTCCTGAAAAAGCACCTTTGGGATAACCACGACCTGGATGACAGAATTGCTTACGGATTTTTAGCCAAGGATTGCGTTAGCTTTTTTGGCTGCTGCCGCACACGGCTGGCTCCGGTTTAAGCGATCGCCTCCTGGGACTCCAAGGTCCATCTCACCGTTATTGTTTTTCGAGCCAGGTTTCGCCTACTCTGTACTCGTACCTTGGGTTTTTCCTGCCCAGGTGTAAAAATTTTGCTTTTCTCCGCTTTTCTGAATTTCAGTAGCAAGCCAGGTTCTCCGAGGCACGTCGTGCGAAAGGCTGCGAGAGAAAGATTTTAGCTAGGGAAGCGATTCTGCTTTCCTTGTGTAACAGTTGCCCTCGACTTACGACCGAGTAACTTACTTTTTTAAGTCTTAAGACTTACTTTAAGACTTAAAAGGCAAGTCACTTTTTTAAAAGCGTCACTGTAACTCTTGAGTGGTCTTTAAACCTACGTTGTAAGTCGAGGACAATCTGTTTAGAAAAATCTATCCTTGGTTTTCGGTATCAATTTGTAATAATCCTGGCGCCCAACTTCGCAAGGAGATGGATGAGGATAATTAAAGCGTTGAACGTGGCTGTCCAAATATTTCAGCCGTGTTCAGTTGCCGGGAGCCCAGACGTGTAACGATAATCACAAGCATGATGGAGAGAAAAAGAAATTGAGAAAAGAACAGCGGTAATTCAGCGTTAATAGGCCTGGGTCAGATGGATGTTTCCCCTTGAGTTAATTTCTTAAGGCTTGGCTAATTTTTAATCGGATTTTCATTCTAAGCATCACATTCTGTAGTTGTGCTAAGACTACAAGAGCCATGTGCCTGGGCCCCAAAATGTTTGCCTCAGAGGCTAAACGTTCAGATCAAACATCAAATTTTGATGGAAAATTCAGATCAAAGATGAAGTTGGGCTAAGACTACAAGACCCAGGTGCCTGGGCCCCAGTTGGGCTAAGACTACAAGACCCAGGTGCCCGGACCCCAGTTGGGCTAAGACTATAAGACCCAGGTGCCTGGGCCCCACTTGGGCTAAGACTACAAGACCCAAATGCCTGGGCCCCAAAATGTTTGCCTCAGAAGCTGAACGCTCAGATCAAACATCAAATTTAACGGAAAATTCAGATCAAAGATTAGATGTTAACATATGTAAACATCCGCATTTGCAATTTTTTAGCACGTTAGATTTTTAGTGCAGGAAGTCCTCGACTTACAGCAGGTTCACTTAATGACCGTTCGGAGTTACAGCGGTACTGAAAACACGGACCGGTGCTCACACTTACGACGGTTGCAGCATCTCTATGGTCACAGGATCGAAATCTGGACGCTTGGCAACTGACTCATATTTACGACGGTCGCAGCGTTCCTGGGGTCACGCGATCCCCATTTGTGACCTCCCGACGAGCAACGTCAACGGGGAAGCCGGATTCATTTAACGACCGTGTGACTCACTTAACAACTGCAGTGATTCGCTTGACAACCGTGACAAGAAATGTCGCAAAATGGGGCAAAACTCCCTTATGAACCGTTTTCGCTCAGCAAGGGGAATTTGGGGCTCCACTGTCGTCGTAAGTCGAGGACTACCTGTGGCAAGAGAACGGGGACTCCTGTACGGTACGATATCTCAAACTTGGGGCAAGGATCTGTTCACCCCTTGGGATTTGGGGTAGGAGGGTGAGATTGTTTCTTTTTGAAAGATTTCGTTTCGGTCTCCGAGCAAGAAAAATCAGATTTTTGATCAGTTTCTCAAAGGGGCGATGAGGACGGTCAGAAAAATGATCTCATGGCTCGTTTTTCTGTCGTGTCCGGCGTGGTGACGCCATGCTAAATTATGCTCGGGCAGCTGAAAAATGACACGGCCTGTCGCTCCAAAAAATCTCAGGATTTTTTTGGTCAGAAAAATCCTGATGGAGAATTATATTCTTGGAGAACCTGGACTTCCAGATGGAAAAAGTGACCCCTGGAATTGAAGTAAACCCCCAAACCCATTTCTGCCTCCTGCTGCCCAGACTTCTACTTCCCTCCCTCCTGGCTGCATCCCATAATGAGAGCATCACCTGGGGAGGAAGGAGAGGAGCAGGGCGTGGTCAAAAGAGTCCAGGTGAGTCCGAAGCTGCACCTGTTTTACCTGGAGAGATTTTTTTAAAAAATGCTCTCTGAAGAGCAGCCGGAGGGAAAGGAGACAGGGCTGCTTTCAAAGGTGCCGCTTTGTCGGGGGGGGGGGGAACAAGCTCTCTTGGGGTGGGGGACACCCCGAATTGGAGGGAATTAGGAAGCCAACAGGACAGGTGAAGGAGAGTTTGTGTTGTGGGAAGACAGGTGGTGGAAAGGTAGGAGGCCTGGCTAGGTAGGACTGCTCAGTTCGAGCCCTCAATCGGACCTGAGATTTGGACGGTTTCCTTTCCTTTCCTTTCTCTCTTTCTTTTCTTCCTTTTCCTCTCTATCTTCCTCTCACTTCCATCCTTCCTTCATTTCCTTCCTTCCTTCCATCTCTCTCTCCATCCTTTCCTTTCCCTCTCCTTTTCTTTCTTTCTTTCTTTTTCTATCTCCCTCTCACTTCCATCCTTCCTTTATCTCCTTCCTTCCTTTCCTTCCTTCCTC
>WNWU01000013.1:26755190-26769352 GCA_012654045.1 Ptyas mucosa
TCCTTCCCCACTTTGCCTGTCTTCCTTTCTTTCTTTTTCTATCTCCCTCTCACTTCCATCCTTCATCTCCTTCCTTCATTCCCTTCCTTCCTTTTTCTCTCTCCATCCTTTCCCTTCCCTTCCTTTTTCCCTTTCTTTCTTTTTTTCTTTCCTTTTCCTCTCTATCTCCCTCTCACTTCCATCCTTCCTTCATCTCCTTCCTTTATTTCCTTCCTCACTTTGCCTTTTTCTCTTTCTTTCCCTTCTTTTCCTCTCTCTCTCTCCCTCTCACTTCCATCCTCCCTTCCTTTCCTTCCTCACTTTGCCTTCCTTCCTTCCTTCCTTCCTCTTTCTTTCTTTCTTTCTTTTTTCTTTCTTTCTTTCTTCTTTCTTTCCTCTTTCTTCCTTTCCCTCCCTCCCACCTTCCCAGAATTCTCTCTGGCCAGATTGCTGTCTAGGGAACTCTGGGCATTGAAGTCAAGCGGGATCTTAAAATACGCCGACTGGAGAATTCTGGGAGTTGACTTCCACCCGCCCTCTTCCAACTGCCAAGGTTGAGAACGATTGGACGAGAGAGAGAGAGAGGCCAAGGCGACAAAAAGATCCCTTGACCCAGGACGATGGGGCTGCTAGTCCTACTGGCAGTGGGCATACAAAAGAAAGATTTTTTTTCGGGGCCCCCCCGATTGTAGAAAAATCCCTCCAATGTTTTTGTGCAGAGGGAGTAAAGTAAGGCATCGCTTGTTGCGATGGGCAGCTACAGAAATCCAATGAATAAATGAATAAATAAAATTGTCGAAAGGCTTACGGAGGGGAAGGAGAGGCGTCTGAGGGCGTGGAACCTCAAAACAGCGAGGGGGCCGGGTCAGACCCCAGGGGAAGGGTTTGTGTTGGGAGGACAGTCCTTGGATCCAACCCGGCCTTCCCTGACACGGTATTTCACCCTTCCCTTACACGGTACTTACAGAAAGAGGGAACTGAATGGCTCACTTGCTCAAGGAGGTAGCTCCCGCAAGCTGCTAGCAATTTGGGGAGCTGTGCCCCCCCAACCACCACCACAACCCATCCGGAAGGCAGCCAAGCTTGGGAAGTGTTGCAAAGCTGAGTGAGGTCAATGCAAATTGCCACCCAGAGTCATTTCGTTATGAGATGGGTAGCAAATAAATTGAATGGAATGAATGGATGAATGAATGAAGAAGGAAGGAAGGAAGGAAGGAAGGAAGGAAGGAAGGAAGGCAGGCAGGTATCCCGCTCAGCAAGTGTTGCAAAGCTGGTTGGGGGGGGGTCAAATAAATTTGTCACCCACAGTTGTTTTGTTACACAATGGGTAGCATATAAAATGAATGAATGAATGAAAAAGAAAGAAAGAAAGAAAGAAAGAGAAAGAAAGAGAGAGGGAAAGAAAGAAAGAAAGAGAAGGAAAGAGAAAGAAAGAGAAAGAGAGAGAAAGAAAGAATGAAAGAGAAAAAGAAAAAGGAAGGAAGGAAGGAAGGAAGGAAGGAAGGAAGGAAGGAAGGAAGAAAGAAAGAAAGAAAGAAAGAAAGAAAAAGAGTGGGAGGGCTTAACAATTAAAGTACAGGTAGTTCTCACCGAAGGAAGCAAAGAAGGAAGGGAGGGAGGGAGGGAGGAATGGAAACGAGGAGAAGGAAGGAAGGAAGCCGTGTTGGTGCAGTCATTAGTGTGCCATATTGCAGGCTGGCTCTGCCCACTGCCAGCAGTTCAATCCTGACCGGCTCAAGGTTGACTCAACCTTTTTTTTTCCAAAAAAGTTTTTTATTTTTATTTTTATTTCTCAGAAACACATTTACGGGTACAGTCATTTCCATCATTTTTCATTCATCTTTTCTTGTAACTTTAATTTTTAATTTTTACTTTGAAAAAAAAACATTGACTCAACCTTCCGTCCTTCCGAGGTGGGTCAAATGAGGAGCCAGATTGTTGGGGGCAAGAGGCTGACTCTGTAAACCACTTAGAGAGGGCTGGAAAGCAGTATATAAGTCTAAGGGATATTGTCCGTCCTCCCTTCCTCCTTCCTTCCTTCCTTCCTTCCTCCATGATGGTGCAGTGGTTAGAATGCCATCTTGCAGGCTGACTCTGCCCACAGCCAGGAGTTTGATCTTGACCGGCTCAAGGTTGACTCAGCCTTCCGTCCTTCCGAGGTGGGTCAAATGAGGACCCAGATTGTTGGGGGTAAGAGGCTGACTCTGTAAACCGCTTAGAGAGGGCTGTAAAAGCACTGCGAAGTGGTATATAAGTCTAAGTGCTATTGCTATTTTGAGATGGGCTGAGAATCATCTTTTTCGGGTTAAGAAGACCTCCCCTCTCCCCCCTAATCCCACTCCCCCAAGGTTGTTTTGGGGGGGGGCTCACTGGTGGAGTGGAATTTTTGCATTTCCAACCATCTCCAAAAATCCTGCCCCAAATCCTGGTTGTCTCCCCCGAAACCATGTCAGAGACACAAAAGACCTCTGCTTTGAGGATAACACAGTCCGGAAGAGCAACGTGGAAAAAAAAAATGAAAGGCCTCCAGAAAACCAGGCCAAAAATCACAAAGGTCCCTTTTCTGTTAAAAGAGCGTCCGGCGGAAATACTTCGGCGGGCCGAAAATAAAAATGAACAGGAACCCAATATGCTTGGCTCTCCTTTGATCCAAGAGGGTGTGTGAAAGGTTTATTTTAATTTCTTGGTGGGGTGGCTGGGGGGGGAGGGGGGAGAGGAAAAGAATTGTCTTCAAATCATTTGCACAAACCGGGGATCGTCTACGGGGCTGGGATGGTTGCTTAAAATCTCAGTTTGTTCGGGGTTGCAAACATCAAAAAAAGAGTAGGAACCGGGCAGAAAAAAACTGGCTCTTTGCTGACATCTACTGGTCACTTAGAGTTTCGTGCCCTGGGTCCAGTAACCCTCGATTTATGACCAGTTTCGTGCCCAACCGCCAATGTGGGAAGGCCCCCCTCCCCTTTCCAAGAGAATGAAATATTTTGGGGAATATTATAAAAGAGGCAGAATATGATATTTCCCCAAAGGAGAAATGGGAGAAATGTGTTCTTAAAGGCAGAAAGCAACATCCAACAGCCTCCAGCAGATGCCCAAAGTCATTAGAGATGGAGATTTTGTGCGCATTAAGAAATCCAGGCCAGCCTATTCGCACACAAAAAAACCCCCACTTTCAGCTCCAAGTGATGGGATTAAGAAGGACAGGGCATGACCTTTTGGGATATAATAGGATTAACCCCAACCCCATCACAATAGCATGGAGACACAAAGAAGTTCTCAATTTATGACTGGTTGTTAAGCTATGATGGGTTTGCTTTACAGGTGCCAAATTCTGTTTCGCAACCTCCCCCAAAAAGGTTGCAAAATTGGGTCTGGCCACGTGGTGACCTGCTGAATGGCCGTAATTGTGAGGCTCAATTATGGTCGTAACCTGAGGACGACCTGTCTGTATCTCTCCCCAGTTTCCCCATCTAATCTCTTAACCGTTGCAGCTGGGTAACAGCCCATAAAGGAGGTTTCCAAAATTACTCACAAGAAGACACGTAGGGACACAAACACACACACGGGGAGAACTGCCCTGACGCACGAGTGAAACATTCACACTAGAACCAAGGAAGGCGGAAGGCAGATCCGGCATTGAGGTGTCTCTTCTTTTGCACTAGTAAATTGAGGACTACCTGTAATTTCCAGGTACCAATTTTGTAATGGTCTCCTCTCGCATCCGAGTTACTGCCTAGTAATTATTTGGGCTCATCCTGAAGGAAATCAATCTAGGCAGTCACTAAAAGGTGACGTCAACAATGACAAGCCATCCGTATGTCCATCCATCCATCTTAAATTCCAGGTCTTCCTTCCTTCCTTCCTTCCTTCCTTCCTTCCTTCCTTCCCTCCTTAAACTCAGACCTTCCATCTTTCTTTCCTTCCTTCCTCCCATCCTTTCTTCCTTCTCCCTCCCATTTCCTGCCTCCTTCCATCTCCTCCTTCCCTCTCCTTCCTTCCTTCCTTCTTCCCTCCCTCTCCTTTCCCTCCCTCTCTCTTTCCTTCCTTCCCTTCCATCCTTCTTCCCTTCCTCTCCCTCCCACTCCTTCCTTCCTTTCTTCCTCCCCCTTTCCTTTCCCTCCCTCCTTCTATCTCCTTCCATCTCGTCCCTCCCTCCCTCCCCTCCTTCCTTCCTACCTTCCACTCTCCCTCCCCCTTTCCTTTCCCCCTCCCCTCCCTCCCTCCCTCCCCTTCCCTGCTTCCATCTCCTCCCTCTCTCTTTCCCCCTCTTTGCTCTTCCTCCTGGCACACAATGTGGGGATCGACGATCTCAAGAGCTTCCTATGCATCAGGCTCTGGGCGCTGCCACCTGGCTGTGCAGATGGCTGATGGGCTAGATGATCTCTAAGGCCCCGCCCGTCCCAAGTGTTTTGCTAAAACCGGTTCAATGCCCCCTTGAGGATGTCCAATGTAGAACCCCACTGAGATAACCCCAAGCTGGGAATCTCAGTGGATGCTGGACCTCAAAGGTGAGGAATATCCTAAGAGCAACTCAAATCTCTCAGAAGTCATTAAAAAAAAAGACTATTTTTAAAAAGGAAATGAAAATATTCCTTTACTCACTGGGTACCCTTCGGTTTTCTTCTGACACCATTTCAGAAGCGCGTTCCGTTTTGAGCCGCCATATTCCCTCGCCAACGCAGCCAATGGATCCTTCCTTTCCACGCTACAAACCAGAAGAATAACAGAATGACAGAGCCGGAAGGGACCTTGGAGGTCATCTAGTCCAAACCCCTTGCCCAAGCAGGAGACCCTATATCATTACAGATTAATGGTTGTCCAGTCTCTTCCTTAAAACCTCCAGTGTTGCAGCACCCTCGACTTCTGGTGGCAAGCAGTTCCACTGGTTAATTGTTCTGACTGTCAGGAAGTTTCTCCTTAATTCCAGGTTGCTTCTCTCCTTGATGAGTTTCCATCTGTTGCTTCTTGTTTTGTTGGACTTCAACTCCCAGAATTCCTCAGCCGGCTTTGCTTTGCTGACTGAGGAATTCTGGGAGTTGAAGTCCACAAGTCTTAGAGTTGCCAAAGTTGGATACCCCTGATCTGGATGATGTCACCTATGCCAAGATCCTTCCTTCTGAAGTGTTGGCATCATAACTGGTGAGGATTGGGATGGAAGCTGTATCAGTCAGAGGTGAAGGCCATCAAGAACCTTCTGGATAGGCAACTATGGCGCCCTCAGGACCTGTGGACTTCAACTCCCATTATTCCGGGCTCTCCCCCATCCCCCATTGACTTTGCCTGTTGGAAGCTATGCTGGCTCAGGAATTCTCGTCCGCAGGTCATACATAACCTTGCTGTATACAGGTAGTCCTCAAGTTACGACCATAATTGAGCCCCAAAATTTTTCTGTTGCTAAGCGAGACGTTTGTGAAGTGGATTTCCCCCATTTTATGACCTTTCTTGCCACAGGGTTGTTAAGTGAGTTGCACGGTTGTTCAGTGAAGCCGGCTCCCCCCTTGACTTGGTTCGTCAAGACGGTCGTAGAAGGGGGATCACGTGATCTCGAAACACCTGTCATAAATACGAGTCGGTTGGCAAGCGTCTGAATTTTGATCACGGGGAAGTGGTCGTTACGTGTGAAATTGGTCCTAAATCGCATTTTTTAACTTCGAACTGTGGCTATACGAATGGTCGTAAGTCGAGGACTACCTGTAATTGACACCCACACCTTGCCTCCAAAGCAGCAGAGCTACCTGGCTCACCTGAGTTTGCTGGGCGGTTTCAAGCCGCTGGGCGTGGAAGTGAACATCCTTCCGGCGAAGGTCAGGGTGGGGGGCTTGCTGAGAGATTCGAGGGAGGGGCTCTTGCGCAGGAAGGGGTCCGGTTTCATCTCCTCGTTCCTCCCTTTGAGCAGATCTTCGAGGAAAGGACGAGAAGAAACCCCCAAAAAATTTGGACATAACAGAGAATTAGATCATTGGCAAAAACTGTGGGAAAGAAACTATAAACTGACAATGGCAACGACATATAAAGAAAACCGGTATAAAATGTTTTATAGGTGGCACTTTCCACCGGCGAGGTTAGCAAAAATATTGGATGAATAAAAAATATTCCAAATGTTGGAAACGTAATAAAAAAATCGGGCACATATTATCAGATGTGGTGGACATGTCCAACAGCAAAATAATTCTTGGATAGTACAGTGCCTTGGATAGTACAGTGGTCTAAAGCCCTGTTATTAACATCAGCTGCCTGCAATTATTGCAGGTTCGAACCTCACCAAGGCTCAAGGTTGACTCAGCCTTCCATCCTTTCTAAGGTAGGTAAATTGAGGACCCAGATTGTGGGGGCAATAAGCTGACTTTGTATGAATATACAAAAGTATGAAGGCTATTGCTTAGCGCATTGTAAGCCGCCCTGAGTCTCTGGAGAAGGGCGGCATATAAATCAAATTAAAAAATAAAAAAAAAATTCTGGATGAAGATACACACATGGTTAGAAAAAATGTTAAGGAAGCATATAGACTATAAGCCAGAAGTATTTCTGTTAGTTTACTTCATTGTCATTGCACCTCGTACAACAAAATTAAATTCCATCTTCAGTGTACATTATAACCGTTAAAAATAAAACACAAAAACAGATCCTTCGCATTCTATATAATTGAACTGAAAACCCCTGATATTGCATTAATATTGCACTATATTGTAGAATCCAATTGGTTACTGCCCTGCAACAGAAGCTGTTTTTCAGCCTATTTGTCCTTGTTTTTATTATCCTGTACCGTCTGCCAGATGGTAATAGTTCAAAGAAAAAGGGTGAGATCCAGGATGAGATGGATCTCTAAGAACGTTTTGAACTTTCTTAAGGCAGCGGGAGCTATAAAGCTGTTAGGCATAATACCAGAAAAAATATGACAAAGGGTATGTATATTCCCATATCAATGACATGTTTTGACAGCAGCAAAATTGTATTTGCACAGCACTGGAAAAACGAGGAAACACCAACAGAAGAAGACATAATTAAAAAAATATTAGACTGTGCAGAAATGGATAGTTTTAACACTGAAGATTAAAGAAGAAGAAGACACAGAGTACTTCAGAATTTGGGGCTTGTTCTATCAATGGTTGGAAAATAGAGGTAGAAATTAGGATGTTAAAAAAGTATTATTACGTAAACAAATTGACTCAAGACTGGACGATGTCCACCAAGCACACATTGCATGTGAAGAGAAAATAAATATATTTATTTATCACTGCAGTTGTTAAGTTGATAACACTTCCCTCTTGGAATTTGCTTCACGAAGGTCGCAAAAGGGGATCACATGACCCCATCATAAATGCGACCGTCATAAATACGAGTCAGTTGCCAAAGCCTCTGAATTTCGACCATGTGACCACGGGGATGCTGCAACGGCCGTTAAGTGTGAAACACGGCCCTAAGTCACTTTTTTCAGTGCCATTGTAACTTTCAAATGGTCACTAAACGAACCGTTGTAAGTCGAGGACTCCCAGTACAGTAAAATTGAGCTAGCACTCTTGATGGTGCTTGGAGTGGTGCAGTGGCCTAGAGGTGGTGCTCTCGACTCACAATCAGGAGGCTGTGAGTTCGATCCTAGGTAGAGGCAGATATCTCTCTCTCTGGGCACGATGAGAATATATCTGCCGAACAAAACTCTGCATTGGCGACAGGAAAGGCATCCGGCCAGTAAAACACTCTGCTAGCTCCATTCAGTTGCCCAGATTCCACCCTGCAAGGGATTATGGGGTCGATGATGATGATTCTTGAGGGTGCTTCTTCTTTGCACTACCTCGCAGGGATAACGGTGCATTTGAACCCGTGCCTCGTTCACGGCAGGAGGAGGAATATTTTTTGGGAATAAAGTGACACGACAGATTCTCAGCCAGCCTCCCCGTCAAGAGCGATCGGCAAAAGAATATTGAAAACAATCAGTAAATACAATTTGCGCAAAGAACTGTGGCACCAGACATGTATTATTTATTCTTTTCCTGGCTGTTATTCTTTTTTTCTTTTCTTCCAGGAATCAAAAACTCCCTTAAGAGAATTCTAGCTCCGATCGTCTCAGAAGCTGCGCTTCCGAAGCTGCAAGCAAACTCTTTGCGGTTTTGCATCGCGGGGTTTTTTGTGTGTGTGTGTCTGCACAATTTAACCATCTGCATAATTAAGGCAATAACTGAAGCCGATCAATGTCTCTCTCTCTCTCGTCTCCTTAATCAATGCGTTCACTCCAGTTTGGAAAACAAAGACATCCCGGCTGTTGCATCCGAGGTCCAAAGAATAGAAGCATCCTTAAAAATGTGACTTTTTTTTTAAAGGCCACACCTGGAATACTGCGTCCAGTTTTGGTCCCCGTATTATAAAAAATAAAATTAAAGGCTTTAGAAACCGCAAGCTTAACAGAGTTGGAAGGGACCTTTGGAGGTCATCTAGTCCAACCCCCTGTCCAAGCAGGAGACCCTACATCCTTTCTAACAAATGGCAGTCCAGTCTCTTCTTGAAAGCCTCCAGTAATGAAGCTCCCACAACTTCCAAAGGCAACTTCTGTCCCATCGGTTGATTGTTCTCACGATCAGGAAATTCCTCCTTATTTTCAGGTTGAATCTCTCCTTGGTCAGTTTCCATCCATTATTCCTTGTCTGGCCTTCAGGTGTTTTGGAAAACAGCTTGACCCCCTTCCTCCTCTCTGGGGCAGCCCCTCAGATATTGGAAGATGCTCTCCTGTCTCCCCTGGTCCTTCTCTTCACTAGACCAGCCAGGCCCAGTTCCTGCAACCGTTCTTCATATGTTTTAGCCTCCAGTCCCCTCATCATCCTGGTTGCTGTTCTCTGTACTCTCTCAACATCTTTTCTATAGTGTGGGGACCAAAACTGGATTCAGTACTCTAGGTGTGGTCTTACTAGGGCTTTACAGAGTGGTATTAGTACCTCCCTTGATCTTGATGGTATCCCTCTGTTAATGCAATTTAGGATTGCATTGGCTTTTTTGGCTGCCTCCGCACACGGCTGGCTCATATTCAATTCGTTGTCCACTAAGACGCCAAAATCCCTCTCCCAGTGACTGCTAGTAAGCTTATCTTTATGATTCAGGCACTGGCTGATTTGAACCTTTGGCTTAAGAAAGAAGACAAATAAGAACTGTCTCGCACTCGCTACCTCATGCCAGGAGCGGGGGGAAAAAGAAAGTCACTGCCGATTGTGTGCCTCGCACCCTGGATCACGTTTGTACAATGCGTTCCTCTTCTGACACACAACTTCCAAAGGCAAGATATTGAATTTCTCCTTGATCAATTTCCATCCATTGTTCCTTGTCTGGCCTTCAGGTGCCTTGGAGAATAGCCTGACCCCCTTCCTCCTCTCTGGGGCAGCCCCTCAAATATTGGAAGATGCTCTCCTGTCTCCCCTGGTCCTTCTCTTCACTAGACCAGCCAGGCCCAGTTCCTGCAACCGTTCATCGTATGTTTGAGCCTCCAGTCCCCTCATCCTCTTTTTTGTTCTTCTCTGCACTCTTTCTAAAGTCTGAACATCGGAGAAGTCCTAAGGAGCTTATAGAGATGGAGGCCAATATAGGGGCACCCCATTCTCCCCACCCCAGTTGGCATCAAGGGTTTGGGAAGTAGAAAGGGGGGGGATCCCAAGCCCCTGTGAACAATCGGTCCATTCAAGATTCGAGAGAACAAGACATCCCGGCTTACAAACCAAGATTTTGAAGTTATATGGAGCATCGTTTCTCAACGGTGCCTTGGTGGAGCAGTGGACTAAAGCGCTGTTAAGTAGCACTTAGCTGCCAGCTGCCTGCAATTACTGCGAGTTCGAATCTCACCAGGCTCAAGGTTGACTCAGCCTTCCATCCTTCCGAGGTGGGTAAAACGAGGACCCGGATTGTGGGGGCAATAAGCTGACTTTGTATAAAAAAGAACACCGCTTTGGGGGGGGGGGGCAAAAGCCCTACTAAGCAGGTATATACCTAAAAATATGAAGGCTATTGCTTAAGGCATTGTAAGCCGCCCTGAGTCTCCGGAGAAGGGCGGCATATAAATTGAATCAATCAATCAATCAATTTTGGCACCTTCAAGAAGTCTGGATTTTATGTGCATTTCACGGTGGTCGTTTCTCTATCAGATCCCCCCCAAAATAATAATCAAACAAACCCAGATTGAAAATTGTTGAGCCTTTAAACGAGACCCCCAAGCTCAGGAAATCATCATTTTTAGGCTTCGAAGTTGGGAGTAGAATTTTATTGATATTTTAATTTTATTTTTTTTTTGGGCCCGGAACCTGAGGCTTAGACAAGGCTTAGAAAAAGGCTTTGTTTTAAGGGTGTATGCGTATTTTAAAGCCAGGCGTGCGCATGACGCACACTCACACTTAAACACGGCCATGGCTCCTCGCTGAGATTTGTCATTTTGCCACAAGTTTTTGGCAGGAGAGAAGTCCGGGGGTGGAGGGGGGTGGAGAAAGGCACAAAAACTTTAACTGTGCTTCCTTGCAAAAGAATTGAGGATGGAGGGGAAGGAGAGGAGGAGGAGGAGGAGGATGTTTAGCGGATAGTGAGGAGGTTGGGGAGGAACGTGGGCCAGTCCTGGGGGCTGGGGAAAGCTCGGATGAGGGCTCTGCATCGGAGGCAGAGAGGGAGCTAGACAGCAGCGAGGCAGAGGAACAGCCGGAGCCCGTTCCCAGTGTGCGCATGCGCAGAGCTGCCAGAAGACAAGAACAACTCAGAAAGCAGGATCGACTTGGGAGTAAAGCCACACCTTGGAGGTGATTGCCCCCCCCCCCCACGTAGGAAACCAAAGAGGAGGGAACGGGGGGGGGAGTGGGCTTTTGCAGGAAACAATTCGTTCGTTCGATCGTTTCAAGAGTGGAAAGTTCTGTTCGTGACTCTAAGAGACTCTGTGCCAAGTTCGGCCTTGCCCTGCCTTTGGAAACTAGTTATCTGGCAGCTTTCCAAGCGAGATAAGGTTGGTGTTGATAATTATTCCTTTGAAAGACTGTTTGGACAGGCCTTGCTGACTGTGAATGAAAGGGATTCGCAGCTGTGTAAATAAAAGGGGTTTTGCCGGGACCAAGACTCTGCTTCGTGCTTTTTAAGGAAGCCTAGGACAGAACGGAGGAGGAGGAGGAGGAGGAGGAGGAAGGGATGGGCGATTTCCCCCCTCCCCACTTTCTTGAAAAAAAGGGGGATTGGGCAGGATTTGTCTCGCAGCTAATCAAATACAGCCAAATGATTGAATTATTTTAATAAGGTTTTAATTTTTGCTGTATATTGTTTTTACTATGGCTGTTCACCGCCCTGAGTCCCTCGGGAGAAGGGCGGTATATAAATATAACAAACATAAACATAATTACTTTTTTTCCTGGCCTAATGTGTATATAGCTTTCCCTTGACTTACAACAGTTCGTTTAGTGACCGTTCGAAGTTCCAACAGCAGTGAAAGAATGGACTTACGACCATTTTTCACACTTACGACCGTTGCAGCATCCCCGTGGTCACGTGATCGAAATTTATAGCCGTTTGGCAACTGGCTCGCCTTTATGACGGCCGCAGCGTCCCTGGGGGTCACGTGGTCCTCCTTTTGCGACCTTCTGACCAGCCGAGTCCACGGGGAAGCCAGATTCACTTAACGACCGTGTCCCCAACTTCACAGCGGCAGGGATTCGCTTAACGACTGAGGCAAGAAATTGTGGTAGAACGGGGACAAACTCACTCAGCCAATGTCTCGTTTAGCAATAGGAAATTTTGGCTTTACATTCTGGTCGTTAAGTCAAGGACTGTGCTGTCTAAATTAAAGCTGTAGGGTCGTAGCTGCAGGATGATTATTTAACTCCTGTATTATTATTATTTTTTATTCCCTCCCCTTTGATGGGCTGGGAGACGGCCAGCCAGTTTTGGGTCTCATCCCGGAGCAGGGGCTGATCCGGAGACAATTTGGGCACGGGTTCAAACGGCCGATGTCCCTGCCCAGTTTCCGTCTGGCCTCGCAAAAGTCCAGTAACGCTGAATGCAAAAGAGAAAACGATGGCTCCTTTGGGACGAAGCTGTTGAAATATCTCAGGAGGCATCAAGAGGAGTGAGCCAAGATGCCCTGCCTGGGTTCCTCCTGCCAGGGGGTCAGCTAAAGAGATGGGAAACAGCAATAGCCCTTAGATTTATATACCGCTTCACAGGGCTTTCACAGGCCTCTCCAAGCGGTTTACAGAGTCAGCCCCTTGCCCCCCAACAATCTGGGTCCTCATTTGACCCACCTCGGAAGGATGGAAGGCTGAGTCGACCTTCAGTCAGGATCGAACTGCTGACAGTGGGCAGAGTTTGCCTGCAATACTGCATTCTAACCCCTGCACCAACACAGCTTCCTTCCTTGTTTTCCTTCCTTCTTTCTCGTTTCCTTCCTTCCTTCCTTATGATTTTTTATTTTATTTCCAAGATTAAAACAAAATGTTCTTTCTTGCTTTCTGTCTCTTCCTTCCTTCCTTCCTTCCTTCCTTCCTCCTTCCTTCCTTCTTTCCTTCCTTCCCTTCCTTCCTTAACAATAGCATTTAAGATTATATACTGCTTTCCACTGCTTTCCAGCCCTCTAAGCGGTTTACAGAGTCAGCCTCTTGCCCCCAACAATCCGGGTCCTCATTTTACCCACCTCGGAAGGAGGGAAGGCCGAGTCAACTTTGAGCCTGGTGAGATTCGAACTGCCAAATTGCAGGCAGCTGGCAGTCAACAGAAGGAGCTCCTTCTCCTTCTGTGGCTCCTTTTCAGATGGGGAGATAAGCTGGTGCTAGTCTTTGTTTTATTTTATTTTTTATAGAATGATGATGGAATACTGGGGCTGGAAGGGACCTTGGAGGTCTTCTAGTCTAACCCCCTGCCCAGGATTGAAATGCTCCCGGTTCGGACCGGCTCGGGCGAGTAGGTAGCGATGGCGGCGGGCAGTTCGGAGAACCGGTAGCAAAAATTCCTGCCCCCCACAGCCCCCAATGCCCAGCTGACCTTGGATCGTCAGAGCCTTAGCAGGCAAGTCAGCTGGGATCGTCAGACCCATTTAAAAGAAAAAAAGTTTTTTTTTTCTTTTAAATGGGTCTGACGATCCCAGCTGAGTTGCCTGCTAACAGGTAGCAAAAATCCCTCCCCCCTTCCCCCCCCCCGCTCCAGCTTGCTTACCTTAGCTGCTGGTTGCAACGCCTGCCTTGCTTTGCTTGCTGCAAACCCTGCAATCCATTGAATCAGCAAGCAACTGAATCTCCCTGCCTGCAATCAAGCTCATCGGTGAGCAGCTCTATCTGCCTGCCTGCCTTCCTGCCTGTCCTTTATTGCAGGGGTCTCCAACCTTGGCAAGGAAAGCCGGCTGGCTGAGGAATTCTGGGAGTTGAAGTCCACAAGTCTTAAAGTTGCCAAGGTTGGAGACCCCTGTTCTATTGGGTAAGTTTTTTCCCCCCTTTGGGAGCTTTAAAAAAAATAGTCAATTGGGGGTTTTTTTTTTAGTTGTTCTTTTTTTAGACCTAGCCATTTAAAGTTTAGGAAGTTTTAAGTTTAGCTGCTTTCATATAAAAATAAAAATAAATGAAAATAAAATAATATTTGTGCAGCTTTCTGAGATGTAGTGTGTTTCTGTAGTGTGTCACCCTAACTACACAAACACACAAAATCTCACAAAGCTGTATGTGGAATTTTGTGCGTGTAAAGTGTGAAAGTTGGTTTTTTTGGACTTTTTTGTGCCTGTGTGAGGTTCCTGCTTGTTGCAGGGGCCATTTTGGGTCTAGCACAGCTGCTTTTACATTGTGGGTGAGCCAGTTGCGTTGTGTTGTGTTTTGTAGGTTAAAAAAGGGCAAAGAAGTGACATTGACCTGGCCATGCCCACCTGACCAACAAGCCACGCCCGCCCAGTCACATTACCACCAAGCCCCACCCACTAATTAAGCCACGCCCACAGAACCGGTAGCAAAAAATTTTAGATTTCACCCCTGCTCCTGCATTTATACCATCCTGGAGAACGGGTTGTCTGATCTGTTCTTTAAAACCTCCAGCAATGGATCCCCCACGACTCAAGGGGGCAAGATGTTTCATTGACTGTGGGGTTCCTGCTGCTCTCTGAGCTTGGTTGTTTTCTTGCAGACACTTCGTGACCCAACTAGGTAACGTCATCAGTATTAGAAGGGAATGTTATGAGCGGGGTGGGGGTGAGGAGGAGGAGGAGGAGG
>WNWU01000013.1:26917671-26937948 GCA_012654045.1 Ptyas mucosa
TCCTTCTCCTGGAGTGGGGTGGGAATGGAGATTTTGCAGTATCCTTCCTCCTGGAGTGGGGTGGGAATGGGGATTTTGCAAGATCCTTCCTCTGCCACACCCACCAAGCCACGCCCACCAAGCCATGATGCCCACCAAGCCACGCCCTCAGAACCTGTAGTAAAAAAAATTGGATTTCACCACTGGTGTTACTGATATGTGTTTGGGTAGATATACATTTTCTCTTGAGAGCAGGTCTCAGAATTTTATTTTTAATAAACGCCAGTGTGCTGGCAGTAAAAAAATGACAATAAAGTTATCTGATCTGATCTGATTTTATCTTATCCTATCATCTTATCTTATATCCTATCCTGTCCTCTTATCTTATCTTATTATTCTTAAGTTACAATTTAGATTATTTGAAAACAATATTCATGTGATAATTCATGGTAGAACAGTTTTCCTGAACTCAAAATATATGACCATTGGTTGGAATGACTGAAGTGGCTTTTTATAAATGCAAATTCTGGGCTTATATAGTGTGGCTCACTTAACAACTGCAGTGATTTAACAACCGTGGCAAGAGAGGTCGTAAAACGGGACAATGCTCATTTAACAAATGTCTCGCTTAACAAGGCAAATTTGGGGCTCAATCACGGCCATAAGTCAAAGGCTACTTGTATTGGACTTACGACCACAATCGAGGCCAAAATTTCTGTTGCTAAGCGGGACGGTGGTGAAGTGAGCTTTGTCCTGTTTTATGACTCTTCTTGCCACCGTTGTTCAGGGAATCGCTGCAGTTATTAAGTGAGTCACACAGTTGTTGAGTGAACCTGGCTTCCCCACTGACTTTGCTCGACACTGCGACCGTCATAAATACGAGTCAGTGGCCAAGCCTCTGAATTCTGATCACACGATCCTGGGGAATGAGGCGACGGTCGTTAAGTGTGAAAAACATCCCTAAGTCACTCCTTTCAGATCCGTCGTAACTTCGAACACGTCACTAAACGAACGGTGGTTAAGTCGAGGACTTCCTACATTTACACCCAAAAGCATTTTGCAGGACTAAACTGCCACCGGCCTCCACCCCTGCAGTGTAGTCTAAGGAAAAGAGGGATCTGGGTTTAAGGAGCTGCAGATGGCTGCAAAATCCCTTTTTCCTGTTACAATGAAAAGAAAACAGAACCCAACAATTTGGACGATTCCCTTCGGGCCAAGAATGAATTCCGAGCAACGCTGCAAATGTACAAGTGACGCCTATTTTATTGGAATAATTTTGGCCACTGCAGGAAACACCTGGATGGATGGGGAACATGTTGTGTTTACAACAGAAGGAAAAAAAATAGAAATGCTATTAATAAATATGCAGGAATTTTGCTGGCTAATAGCTAGAAATTTAGAGTTTGGGGCTGGTTTCCTTCCTTCTCTGTCCCTCCTCGTCCCCAAACTGCCCCACATTGGTTCCCTGGCCTCCCTAACACAATTGTTTTAATTGCCACACACACACCCCTGCGTCTCACACCATGAGATGATAAATCCATAAATACAGCTAGTTTCGGACTTACGACCACAATCGATCGATCTAAATTCCGTCGCTAAGCAAGACATCGGTTCAGCGAGTTTCGACCCCTTTTTTACGACCTTGCTTGCCACGGTTGCTAAGCGAATCGCTTCGCGCTTGTTAAGTCACCAACGCGGTTGTTAAGCGAATCTGACGTCCCCGTTGACTTTCCGCTCACCAAAAGGTCACAAATGGGGATCAAATGACCCCCGGGGACACGGTCATAAATAGTCAGCTCAAGACGCCAAGCGTCTGAATTTTGATCGCGGGGAGCCTGCGACGGTCGTTAAGTGTGAAAAATGGTCGTCAATCGGGTTTTTTTCAGCACCGGTCACTAAATGAACTGTTGTAAGTCGAGGACTGCCTAAATTCAAGCTGCAGACACCACCCCCCACACTCTTTTCAGCCTAGAGCTGAGCTCTTCCTTGGTTCTCCAAGTTGGCGCCCCAAGGATATTAAGGATATTAAGGATGGCAGAAGAAAAACTGTCGAAAGAACTTCAAGAAAGTTTAGTTCTCATGCTCAGAGATATTTCTGGAGAAAGCTCCGAAAATAAACCCCGGAAGGCCACGACGTCCACACGGCCCCGAGGACGGCTGACGGTCCCCCTGGGAAAGCTGGCCAGGTTGTTTCTAGAAAGCTCCTCGGGGCCTGGCTTTGAAGGAGGACCAGCACAACATTTTGGGTGGATCTCCCTGAAGGATGAAGAGATCCGGCAGGAGACAGAATACAGAATTAACAGAGCTGGAAGGGACCTTGGAGGTCTTCTAGTCCAACCCCCTGCTCAAGCAGGAGACCATTTCAGACAGGTGGCTGTCCAATCTCTTCTTAAAAACCTCCAATGATGGAGCGCCCACAACTTCTGGTGGCCAGCTGTTCCACTGGTTAATTGTCCTCACTGTTAGGAAATTTCTCCTTAATTCCAGGTTGGTTCCCTTCTTGATTAGTTTCAATCGGTTGCTTCTTTTTCAGGTGCTTTGGAGAAAAGGAAGAGGGAGAGGGAGAGGGAGAAGAGAGGAGAGGAGAAATAAAGAGGAGAAGAGGAGAGGGGAGGAGAAAGGAAAGGAAAGGAAAGGAAAATAAGAAAGGAAGGGAAGGAAAGGGAAAGGGAAAGGGAAAGGAAGGGGAAAGGAAAGGAGAGGAGAGGAGAGGAGAGGAGAGGAGAGGAGAGGAGAGGAGAGGAAAGGAAAGGAAAGGAAAGGAAAGGAAAGGAAAGGAAAGGAAAGGAAAGGAAAGGAAAGGAAAGGAAAGGAAAGAAGACAAGGCAAGACGAAGGAAAGGGAAAGGGAAACAGAAGGGAAGGGAAGGGAAGGGAAGAGAAGAGGAGAGGGGAAGGGAAGGGAAAGGAAAGGAAAGGAAAGGAAAGGAAAGGAGACAAGATAAGGGGAAGAAGAAGGGAAGAGGAGAGGAAAGGAGAGGAGAAGGGAAGGGAAGGGAAAGGAAAGAAGATAAGATGAGGGGAAGAAGAAGGGAAGGGAAGGGAAGAAGAGAGGAGAGGAGAAATAAAGAGGAGAAGAGGAGAGGGGAAAGGAAAGGAAAGGAAAGGAAAGGAAAGGAAAGGAAAGGAAAGGAAAGGAGAAAAGGGAAGGGAAAGGAAAGGAAAGGAAAAGAAAAGAAAGGAGGGAAGGGAAAGGAAAGGAAAGGAAAGGAAAGGAAAGGAAAGGAAAGGAAAGAAGACAAGATGAGGGGAAGAAGAAGGGAAGAGGAGAGGAAAGGAGAGGAGAAGGGAACGGAAAGGAAAGGAAAGAAGATAAGATGAGGGGAAGAAGAAGGGAAGGGAAGAAGAGAGGAGAGGAGGGACCTTGGAGGTCTTCTAGTCCAACCCCCTGCTCAGACAGGAAACCCTGGCCTATACCACTTCAGACAAAGTGACTGTCCAAGTCAAGGACAACGTCTACAGTGATTTAATTGAAGCCGTTCTTTGACTTTCACATCCAAGCCCAACTCTCCACAGACCGAATCTGACGCAAAGTCGTTCTATCTGCTTGCCTCCAAAGGCTTTGGACTACAGCTCCCATTGACCCCGCCCAGCCAGCGAGGACAGGTATGATGGGTGCTGTAGTCCTCCTGAGATGATTGCACGTTCCCAACGGGGAGCCCCTTCCTTGTTTAACGAAAGCCTAAATCAAATTGGATTACCAAGATTTTAGAAACAGCCTGTACAGGTAGGTAGTCCTCGACTTATGACCACAAATTGAGCCCAAAATTCATGTCGCTATGCAAAACATTTGTTAAGTGAGCTTTGGCCTGTTTTGCGACTTTCCTTGCCACAGTGGCTAGGTGCATCCCTGCAGTTGTTCAGTTAGTGACACACGGTTGTTAAATGGATCCGGCTTCCCCCATTGACTTTGCTGGTCAGAAGGTCGCAAAAAGGGACACTGCAACCGTCATAAGTACATGCCAGTTGCCAAGCCCCTTAATTCGGATCATGTGACCACAGGGGAGGTGGCAATGGGTTCTAAGTGTGAAAAACAGTCCTGAGTCACTTTTTTCAGTGCCGTTGTAACTTTGAACCGTCACTAAGCGAACTGTCGTAAGTGGAGGACTACCTATATTTTCTTTTCCCCATTAGCCCTTTAGGATAAGTCCATCATTTGGGTTGGATTTGACTATTAATGCAAAAAAATCTCTGAAATTCAAGTGCAGCTTCAAATTGTCTGTCTCTCTCAATCTCTCTCATTCTGTCTCTGACTCACTGTCTGTCTTTCTCAATCTCTCTCTCTCTCTCTCTCTCAATCTCTCTCTTTCTTTTTCTCTCTCATTCTCTTTCTGTCTCTATCTCGCTGTTTGTCTTTCTCAATCTCTCTCTCTCTCTCTGTGTCTCTGTCTCTCACTCTCTCTTTCTTTCTCTCTCAATCTCTCTCTTTCTCTCTTTTTCTCTCTCAATCTCTCTCATTCTGTCTCTGACTCACTGTCTGTCTTTCTCTCTCTCTCTCTCTCTGTCTTTCTCTCTCTCAATCTCTCTCTTTCTGTCTCTGTCTCACTGTCTGTTTTTCTCAATCTCTCTCTCTCTCTTTCTGTCTCTCTTAATCTCTTTCTCTCTTTTTCTCTCTCAATCTCTTTCTGTCTCTATCTCGCTGTTTGTCTTTCTCAATCTCTCTCTCTCTCTCTGTGTCTCTGTCTCTCACTCTCTCTTTCTTTCTCTCTCAATCTCTCTCTTTCTGTCTCTCTCTCTGTGTCTCTCTTTCTGTCTCTCAATATCTCTCGTTCTCTCTTTCAATCTCCCTCTTTCTGTCTCTATCTCGCTGTCTTTCTTTCTCAATCTCTCTCTGTGTCCCTTTTTCTGTCTCTCTCAATCTTTCTCTCTCAATCTCTCTTTCTCTCTTTTTCTCTCATTCTCTCTCTTTCTGTCTGTCTGTCTCTCTCAATCTCTCTCTCTCTCTTTCTCTGTCTCTCTCTGTCTCTCTGTCTCTCTCACTATCTCTCGTTCTCTCTTTCAATCTCCCTTTTTCTGTCTTGCTGCCTATCTGTCTCAATCTCTCTCTCTCTTTCTCTCTCTCTCTCCTTCTGTCTCTCTGTGTTTCTCTCTGTCTCCCTCTCAATCTCTCCCTCTTTCTCTGTCTGTCTCTCTCAATCTCTCAATCTCTTTCTCTCTCTCTCCTTCTGTCTCTGTGTTTTTCTCTCTCTGTCTCCCTCTCAATCTCTCCCTCTTTCTCTGTCTGTCTCGCTATCTGTCTGAATCTCAATCTCAATATCTATCTCTGTCTCTGTCTCTCTGTCTCTCTCTCTCTCACACACACACACACACACACACGTGTCCTCCCCCCTCCCCCCCCCGGATTATAGCTGCATTTGAAGCACCAAAATAAGCATGGGGAGGAAGGGGGGGGGATTTAACCCAAATTATCCAGACGGCAGAATCGTCTTCCTACTGCACTCTGGATTATGTGTGTTTAGGAGTGCCCAACGCAGCTGTTGCCTTTTTGTCAGCTGGGCCTCTGCAACAAACAATGGATTATTTCTTTTTTTTGGGGGGGGGGAAGAGGGTTGCAGCACAGCCCCTGCACCCCCAGGCTGGCTGCCCCCCCCCCACCTTTCCTTTCCAGCTACCACAAAACCCATGTGCAGCTTCTCTCTCCCCCCCCCTTTTTCCAGGTCCTTAAAAAAATCTCCCACGAGAGAACAGAGCTCTGAGGAAGATAACCCTGATTAAAACCAGGTTTAAGTCCACATCCTGGCTTGTGGGGCCACCCGCCTCTTCCCAGCTTGTAAAGCATGGGGGCAGGGGCTCGGAGGAAGAGGGGCGGGGGAGGAATCTCCCCCCCCCACTCAAAAGGAAGAAAGAGGTTTGGCCACTACCTAGCCCATGTGCCCCGACGGAGCGTTTTACAATCTTTTAAAACTTTCCTTCCCACGTTTGTTAAGTGGTCGTTAAATGAATCCCTGCAATTGTTAAGTTAGGAACACGGTCGTTAAATGAATCCGGCTTTTCCCGTCGACTTTGCTTGTCAGAAGGTCGCAAAAGTGGGATCACGTGACAGCCCCGCCCCTCCGGGAGACGCTGCGACCGTCATAAATGTGAGTCAGTTGCCAAGCGGCTGAATGTTGATCACGTGACTGTGCGGGGGGGGAGAAAAATGCTGCAAGGGTCGTTAAGTGTGAAAAACGGTCGTAAGTCGCTCTTTTTTCTGCGCCATTGCAACTTCGAACGGTCGCTAAATGAACTGCTGTAAGTTTGCTGTAGCCCAAGGTAGTCCTCGGCTTACGACCATCCACTTAATGACCGTTTGAGGCGACCGCAAGAAAGCAACCGATGAACCGGTCCTCGCACTTACAACCATTAAGCGTCCCTGCGGTCACACACAATCACGATCTGGACACTCGGCAACCGACTCACATTTACGACGACTGCAGGATCTGGGGTGGTGGTGGTGGTGTGTGTGTGTGTGTGTGTGTGTATGTGTCGCATGATCGCCTCCTTTCCAAGTCTTCCCAACCGGCTTCCGATAAGGGATGGGGGGAGCCAGTTTCACTTAGCGACCGCGTGATTCACTTAACAACGGCACAAAATAAAATGTCAAAATGCTTTTAAAAATTAAAAAATGAGCCTCTGATGATTGCGTTGCTCCGTTGGGCATGGGGGGGGGCAGGGATTTTTGCTACCGGTTCTCCGAACCACCCGCCTCCATCGCTACCGGATCGGGCGATCCAGTCCGAACCAGGAGCATTTCACTCCTGACTAACCAGATGTGGAGAGCGAGAGGTGTCACCCTGGCACATCTGGAGGCCAGACGGCAGGAAGGCTATCCCAGATCCTGGGTGTTCTTGTCAAACCTGCCTTCGGCACATGCTCAGAGGCTCCCCAGAGGCCGGGAGAAATTCTCCCAGCTGCTGTTCTCTTTGCATCTCGGCGTGGCTTGGCGCCAACATCTCTAGACACAACATGGACCCACAACAGCACAACAGCTGAGGACAAAACACCCACAACTTCCCGCATTCCTGCAAATCCCGAAACCTGGTTGCGGGTTAACCATGGTTAGCTTGGTGCAGGAAAGTATTTTGCACATTCTCAAAGCCGTCCCTACACAAGCCATTTGCACAACTCCCAAAAAATAAAATAAAACAGACTCCAATTTCCTAAGCGAGTGTGGTCCGAATGTTGCACGCTTGCAGTCAATGTTACCCTTTCGAAACATAAAACATAATACTTTTCAATCATAATCGTTGCATCATTTCGAATCGTTAAACCGCCCGGAATCGTTGAAATGAGACGGGCGGCTGTGGGAAAGGGAAGAAATCAGAAATTTTAACAACGTTGTAGAAATTTATAAATTGTGTGCCTGCTTTGCGGGAGGCAGAATTATTAGTTTTGAAATATTTTTTTGATTCGTATTCAACCAGGGCAGGCAATTGTATATGTATATAGAATTTAGAATAACAGAAGGGACCTCGGAGGTCTTCTAGTCCAACCCCCTGCTTAGGCAGGAAGGAAACCCTACACCCCTTCAGACAAATGGTTACCCAACATCTTCTTTAAAACCTCCAGTGTTGGAGCTTTCGCAACTTCCGGAGGCAAGTCGTTCCACGGATTAATTGATACGTTTTTCTTTTTATGTATATTTTTTTCCTCTGTGTCGTCTTACCTAGTTTTCTATTTACTTTTTTTTTTTTTGGAGTTTGTATTTTAATGTTTTGAATAAAAATAAAAGACTCGGGGGGGGGGGAGAAAAGAAAGAAAATAAAAAGAAATAAAAGAAATTGCCACCATGGATCCTGAAAACAGAGAACATCTGGCGTTCGGTCCTGGATGCTGCAAACGGCAACATCTGGGCTCTTGACGTAGAAAAACAGATGTTCCTTCTACCAACCTCCCAGGCTTGATCTGTTCCTTTCTGGGATTCTTAGAAGTCATCCTGGCTTAAGCTTCAGGAACATTTTTTTAAGCTGCTGGGGTTTCTCCCCCAGGAGAAGTTTCATATCATAATGTATTTTATTCTTTATCCTGTTTAAAACCTTAACAAAATCCACAATGGACTCAGAATCAGCGTCGCCCACGAGATGATAGTTGACGGATGAGCTGAAACTAAAGTGATCCAGTAAAAAGAGCAAACGGGGGAAAATCTTTTGACTCGAGCGTCCTCAACAAGTTACCCGGACCTAATCCACATATCAAAGGATAAGGTCTGTAAACACAGAGTTAATTCAATCAGGTCTCCCGCGGAACTGCATGTTCACAAAGATAAACAGCACAGACGAGCTGAAACTAGATTCATCAAGTAAAAAGAGCCAACGGGGAAAATCTTTAGAATAGAAGGGAAGGGAAGGGAAGGGAAGGGAAGGGAAGGGAAGGGAAGGGAAGGGAAGGGAAGGGAATGGAGTAGAGTAGAATAGAATAGAATAGAATAGAATAGAATAGAATAGAATAGAATAGAATAGAATAGAATAGAATAGAATAGAATAGAAAATATGGAATGGAATAGAAATAGAATAAGGAATGGAATGGAATGGAATGGAATGGAATGGAATGGAATGGAATCAGGAGGAGGAGGGAAAAAGGAAGGAGAATAGAAAATGGGATGGGATGGAATGGAATGGAATGGAATAGAATAGAATAGAATAGAATAGAATAGAATAGAATAGAATATAGAATATAGAATAGAATAGAATAGAATATAGAATATAGAATATAGAATATAGAATAGAATAGAATAGAATATAGAATATAGAATAGAATAGAATATAGAATATAGAATATAGAATATAGAATATAGAATATAGAATAGAATAGAATAGAATAGAATAGAATAGAATAGAATAGAATAGAATAGAACAGAACAGAACAGAACAGAACCGAACCGAACCACCTGTACCGTAAGGTGTCTCATATTCTAATCCAAGGCCCACCCATCTCCACCCTGGGTTAAGGGACCCTCTGTTCTTCCCAATTGGTTTGAAGTTGTGTTTTGCAGAAAGAAAAGAGTCCCCTTGGGGAGAAAAACAGGGATTTCATTTTGTTTTGTTTTACAGGAAGCCTAAATCAATTGGCTCTCAGCTGTTTGCAGATAAAAAGCCAAATTTTCTCTGCAAACAATCCTCCCCGGATGCACCAATCTGATAGATCCCATTGCCATTCTTTCGTTCGCCATCTGGGAAAGGAAACCCATAACGGTTCTTGGGAGAGTGGGATCCACCAGGTGCCACAGATCTCCTCGGGGACCGTAGGGTTCCACAGACGCATCCTGGCCGTAGAATTTAAGGGGGGGGTGTCCGAACCTCGAAAACAGCCCCGGGATCTGCACATGTGCCAACCGGATGGCGCTTTGAAAGTTCACCCATTTTTGTGCCAGCTGTACTTGGCACTTGCTGGCCGAGATCCCTGTCTGGAAGTCGATTTTTAGGGTGTCTGAAGAATAATTTGAGGTTGCGCAAGAAGAAATAAAAAATGAGATCCAGACAGTCGTTAAGGAAAAAAAAAAAAGAAATATTTGTTGCTGAAAGTGAGGAGGGGCAGCTGCAGAGAAATGAGGCACAGCGACAAAGTTAAATACGGGACTTTGGGGAAGGGTCTAGGGTGACACTTGAGGGGTCTGTGTGTGTGTGTGTGTGTGTGTGTGTGTGTGTGAGTCACCTATGGCGTTTATTCTTGCAAACATGCAGCTCTGCGGGAGACCTAATTGAATGAACTCCGTTTGTGTTGACAGACCTTATCCTTTGATATGTGGATTAGGCCTGGGTAACTTGTTTCGGGTTTTGAGGAAGTTTGAAACAAACTAAGGAGAAATTTCCTGACAGTGAGAACAATTAATCAGTGGAACAATTTGCCTCCATAAGTTTTAAATGCTCCAACACTGGAATTTTTAAGAAGAGATTGGATAACCGTTTGTCTGAAGTGGAGTAGGGTTTCCTGCCTGAGCAGGGGGTTGGACTAGAAGACCTCCAAGGTCCCTTCCAACTCTGTTATTCTGTTCTGTTCTGTTCTGTTCTGTTCTTGACTTGCCACTATTCATTTAGTAACTGTTCAAAGTTTCTGTCCTGTCCTATCATATTTAATTCCAATTTCTCTCCTCTCCTCTCCTATATTTTATTCCGATTTCTATTCTGTTCTGTTCTATTCTATTCTATTCCTTATTCTATTCTAATCTAATTATTCTCTTCTCTTCGCTTCCATATCATTTTATTTGTAAATAATTGTATTATTCTATTCTATTCTATTCTATTCTATTCTATTCTATTCTATTCTATTCTAATTATTCTTTTCTCTTCTCCTCTTCTTCTCTTCCATAGTGTATTATTCTATTCTATTCTATTCTATTCTATTCTATTCTATTCTATTCTATTCTATTCACATTCTATTTTCAAATTCTCTTCTCTTCTCTCCTAACCTTTTTTATTCCAATTTCTATTCTATTTTATTCTCTCTCCTCTCCTCTCTCATCTTATTCTATACTATCTTATTCTATTCTATTCTATATTCTATTCTGTTTTATATTCTGTTCTGTTCTCTATTCCGTTCCGTTCCGTTCCACTCCACATAGGGAAGCCCCAGCCAAACCTGAGCCTCTCTTCTCTGACCCTCCAGTCCTTCCAGCAGGCTGCAATCCCACAGGTGAAGCAATAGCAGCTCTGGAGACTCCTGGCCTGCGGCCCCTCCCTACGCGGAGAAAAGTTTTCTTCCCTTCAGCCTCTCTACCCCCTGATTCTCCCAACCAGCCTTTTTACTCCGTCCAGCTGTTCGCAACTTAGGAGAAGAGGAAATAGTACACGGAGGCCAACAGCATCCCCCATCCCCCCCCCCCAAGCGACCGAGTGCCAAGCAGGCAGCTGGAAAAACGAAAAATGTCCAAACTGGGCAGGGAAACAGCAGAGGCTCCGTCCATCGCAAAGAGGTTGCAAAGCCCCCGAAATCTGGATTTTGGCTGCTCCAGGGCTGCCTCACCCTCAAGCCAGCCAGGCATGGAAGAGAAAGAAAGAGAGAGAGGGGGGGGGGGGGCACAACGGTTGCGGTTGTGAGGAGGGGGTGTCTTCCTCTTCCTTGTCCGTCTCTGTTTAGTGCAAAACTAGACGTTACAAGATAGAATCCTAAGGCTTAGAAAGGAGCCTCGGAGGTCTTCTAGTCCAACCTCCTTCTAGTCAAATGGCTATCCAATTTATTTGTGAAAAACCCTCCTGTGATGGAGCTCTCACAACTTCTGGGGGCAAGGAGTTCCACTGGTTAACAGTTCTCACGGTCGGAAAATTTCTTCTTAGTGCCAGGCTGGATCTCTTTCTGATGAGCTTCAACAAATGCCTGCCTGTCTGTCTTTTCTTTCTTTTTATTTCCTTCCTTCCTTCCTTTTCTTCCTTCTTCCCCCTCTCTCTTTCTCTCCCTTTTTTCTTTCTTTCTCTTTCTTTTTATTTCCTTCCTTTCCTTCCTTCCTCCCCCTTTCTCTCCCTTTTTCCTGTTCTTTTTTCTTTCTTTCTCTCTCTCTTCCTTTTTATTTCCATCCTTCCATTCCTTCCTCCCCTTTCCCTTTTTTCTTTCTCTATTTTCTTTCTTTATTTTCATTCATTCTCATCTTTTCTTTCTATTTATCTCCTCTTACCCTTTCTTTCTCTTTCTCTTTCTTTTTTTCTTTCTTTCTTTTTCTTTCTTTCTTTCTTTCTCCCCCTTTCCTTTTCTTCCCCCCTTTCCTTCCTTCCTTCCTTCCTTCCTATTTATTTATTTATTTATTTATTTATTTATTTAAATTTGATTTATATGCCGCCCTTCTCCGGAGACTCAGGGCGGCTTACAGTGCGTTAAGCAATAGCCTTCATACTTTTGTATATTTATACAAAGTCAGCTTATTGCCCCCACAATCCGGGTCCTCATTTTACCTACCTTTGAAAGGATGGAAGTCTGAGTCAACCTTGAGCCTGGTGAGATTCGAACTCGCAGGAATTGCAGGCAGCTGGATGTTAAATGCTGCCTTAGTAGGAGGCATTAGCCTCCTACGCCACTCAGGCTCCCTATACCTCATTTTTATTCTTTTGATGAATAACTCAAGGCGTCAAAGATATCGAATACTCCTCCTCTTTTCCCCACAATAACCCTGTGAGGTAGGTTGGGCCGAGAGGGAAGGACATGCCTAAGGTGGAACTAGAACTCACAATCCCTTGGAGATTGGTCCAAAGTCACCCAGCCAAACTTTTGTGGCTAAGGCGGATCTAGATCTCTCTTAGTGATTGGCCAAAAATCACCCAGTCAGCTTGGTGGGACTAGAATTCACTGTCGCCTGGTGATTGACCCAAAGTCACCTAATCAGCTTCCATGCCCAACCCAGGTAGATATGTTAATGTTTGTATTACTTTGTTTTTTATTCTTTTAAATTTTGTCTGCTACATTTGGGATGATGGGCAGCCAAAACAAATTAATTAAGCAAAGAAATAAATAGCACGCTTTGTTCCAAAAGATTGCTAGGTGCCTTCAGTGGCCCATTTCATGCCCCAACATGTTGTTCCTTCCTGCGTTCCCGAGAGAGGCTCTCCATCTGCGCTTTGGTGGATTTGAAAAAAGATATATATTTTTTCTTTCTTCTAAAAGATGCTCCCACCTCAGGTTGTTACTCATCGCTTATTAGTCTTCTACCATAAATAACAGAGTAGGAAGGGACCTCAGAGGTCTTCTAGTCCAACCCCCTGCTCAGGCAGGAGACCTGTGGTTGTCCTGTCTCTTCTTAAAGACCTCCAGTAATGGAGCACCTACAACTTCTGGTGGCAGGCTGTTCCACTGGTTAATTGTCCTCACTGTCAGGAAGTTTCTCCTTAATTCCAGGTTGCTTCTCTCCTTGATTAGTTTCCATCCATTGTTTCTTGTCCTGCCGTCTGGTGCTTTGGAGAATAGGTCGAGCCCCTCTTCTTTGGGGCAGCCCCTCAAATACTGGAAGGCTGCTCTCATGTCTCATGTCTCCCCTGGTCCTTCTTTTCGTCAGACTAGACATATTCTTCATATGTTTTAGCCTCCAGTCCTCTGATCATCTTCATTGCTCTTCTCTGCACTCTTTCTTGGGTGTCAACTCAATTGAGAAGGGGAATTTTAAGAGTTCACTCTGAAGAAGTCTTAAAAAGCCGAGCGGGTCAATTAAATCACGCTTTTGGATTCGCCCCCTTTAAAAACGAAAGCGCCCAATTAAAAGTCCTTCAGTTATTAGCAGATGCTGATTTGCAAAAAATGCCCCGTTGTGCGGATTGTTCCGGAACTATTTTCGAATTTAGCACAGATGGGACTGTCTGGATCTTTTGGCCAGCGGAGAGGGGATGATGTGGGCACTGAAGCCAAGGACAGTCACAGACTCTAAAAATCTAAAATTAAATATCTGGAAACCGCTTCTGGACTTTGTGCTCGAGGTTGGGGGGAAAAAAATGAAACTTAGATTTTGAGTTTTACCAATTAATAGGTTTGTTGTTATAGAAATGGCTGGTTTATATAGTATTATGTGAAAGTAAAAAGTTGAGGTTTGATGTTATTATGTTATTCTACTGTACCCAAAGGGAGTCGGAAGTCAATGCCTTTTCTTTCTTTCTTTCTTTCTTTCTTTCTTTCTTTCTTTCTTTCTTTCGCTCTCTCTTTTTCTGTCTTTCTGTTTCTTTGTTTCTTTCTGTTTCTTTTTCTTTCTGTTTCTTTTTCTTTCTTGCTTTCTCTTTCTTTTCTTTCTCTCTCTTTTTCTGTCTTTGTTTCTTTGTTTCTTTGTTTCTTTTCTTTCTCTCTCTCTTTCTCTCTTTGTTTCTTTCTTTCTGTTTCTTTTTCTTTGTTTCTTTCTCTTTTCTTTCTCTCTCTTTTTCTGTCTTTGTTTCTTTCTTTGCTTCTTTCTGTTTCTGTTTCTTTCTTTCTTTTCTTTCTTTCTCTCTCTCTCTTTTTGTCTTTCTATTTCTTTCTTTCTTTCTTTCTGTTTCTGTTTCTTTCTGTTTCTTTCTTTTCTTTCTCTCTCTCTCTCTTGCTTTTTTCTCTCTTTTTCTGTTTCTTTCCATTTCTCTTTCTTTCTGTTTCTGTTTCTCTTTCTTTCTCTTTTTCTGTCTTTGTTTCTTTCTTTCTGTTTCTTTTTCTTTCTGTTTCTTTTCTCTCTCTCTCTCTTTCTTTTCTTTCTCTCTCTCTTTCTGTCTTTCTGTTTCTTTCTTTGTTTCTTTCCATTTTTATTTCTGTTTCTTTTTCTTTCTGTTTCTTTTTCTCTTTCTTTCTTTCTCTGTCTCTCTCTCTTTCTTTCTTTCTCTTCCATACTTTTCCCTTCCCTTTTTCCTCCCCCTATTTTCCTCCTATTTTCTTTTGCACTTTGGCATCATATATGATAAGCTGATAAAAATAACAAATGTAGAAGTCTAAAATGAAATAGGGACGGGGGAAAACAATCCCGGAATGGTTCTACAGAATTTCCGCTTCGTATTTTAACAAAAAGAAGAGCACAGAATTACAGAGTTGGAGGTCTTCTAATCCAGCCCCCTTCCTTAGGCAGGGAGGTCCTGTGCTTGCTTTGTTAATTTATTTGTTTGTTTGTACAATTTATTGGCTTTATCACAGGGTAACTCTGGGTGGCTGACAAACCTAAAAAAATTAAAAACAACCCAAAAGCGAAAAAACATACATAAAACACAGGCAGTCCTTGAGTTCCAACAGTTTGTTAAGTGACTTCAAAGTTAGAACACCAAAAGAAATGACTGATGACCGTTTTTCACACTTACGACCGTTGCAACATTCCCGCAGTGACGTGATCAAAATTGAGACGCTTGGGAACTGACTCGTATTTATGACGATTACATCGTCCCGGGTTCACGTGATCCCCTTTTGCGACCTTCCGACAAACGAAAGCCAGATTCACTTAACAACCGGGTTACTAACTTCTGCAGTGATTCACTTAAAAAACGGTGGGAGGAAAGGTCGTAAAACGGGGGGCAAGACTCACTTAACGACTCTCTTGCTTAGCAACGGAAATTTTGGGTTCAACTGCGGTCGTAAGTCAAGGACTACCTGCGTTCCTAAGCAAAGACAGCGAGGATTGTGTGAATGCAATTTCTTTGCACATAAAGGTCCGTGCATCTCTGGGTGGGAAAAGCATAAGGAATTAAAAAAAAACAACCCATTTTTTTATGGGCTCCCCAAAATCATATGTCTTCCCCAGCCAGGTGTTTGCTGGTAGTCCTCAACATACAACCAGTCATTTAGCAACCGTTCAAACTTACAACGGCACTGGAAAAAAAAAAGCGACTTATAACCAGTCCTCGCACTTACGACCGTCATAAGACCCTCACAGCCACACAATAAAAATTCAGACGCTTGGCGACCGGCCTGTATTTACGATGGTTTCAGCATCCCAGAGTCTTGTGGCTGCCATTTGCAACTTTCCCAATTGGCCTCGACAAGCAAAGTCAGATTCACTTAACAACCTCATGATTCGCTTAACAACCTCGTGATTTGCTTTACAGCCACGGCAAAGAGATAATTAAAACCCGCAGTGACTCATTTTAAAAACTGCCTTGCTTATGAATGGAAATTCTGGTCCCAGCTAAGGTCACCAGTCGAGGACTATCCTGGACTCCAAGGCCCATCATCCTCCCCTGACCGGGTTGGAAATCCAGCATTGGAGACCCCACATTTGAATACAAAATGCCTAAATTCACCTAGATTTCAACTTCGGCTCTAATCAGAAGCACCATCTTGAAGCGCAGAGATGAAATTACAGCAGGGAAGGGAAGGAAAGGAAGAGCGCTATTAATTACCATCCATAAGATTAATTACCGCCCTAAGATCTGACGCCTCCACTTTTGCCGGTTTTAGCCAGATGAATTCCCTCTCCTCCCCCCCCCACCCAACCCCCCGGGGTGTGCGGCAAAGGATGAGTTGTAAGGAGGAAGGCATGGCAACGGTAGAGAAGATCAGAAAGATTTCCATGGACCAGGAAGATCATGGAAGGTCAGGCAAGGTAGGTAAAGGACAAGAGCGAAAGGGATGTAAGAGAGCGACCTTCTGATTGTGAATTTGGAAAGAGCCACCAATATTGAAGAATTACAGGTTAAGTCACTTTGTTTAGTGGCTTTGTTCGAAGTTACAACGGCACAGAAAAAAAGTTGAGCTGTGGATGTTTTTCACACTTATGACACACACACGACTCTGTGACACTGGCAAGGACAGAGTGTTATCCCCTTTTTTCAACCCTATCGCAAGTTCGAATGGTCATTAAAAGTTTTAAAGGGTCATTAAAGTTTAAAGGACCATCTGCATACATATACTTTATATATCAGTGGTTGGTCAACCTTACCAACTTGAAGATGTGTGGACTTCAACTCCCAGAATTCCCCAGCCAGCGTGAGTTGAAACCCACACACAGGTCGTCCTCGACTTACAACAGTTCACTTAGTGACCATTCAAAGTTACAACGGCACTGAAAACGGTGACTTGTGACTGTTTTTCACACTTACAATCAGTGGTGGGATTCAGCCGGTTCGCACCTATTCAGGAAAACCGGTTGTTAACTTTCTAAGCAGTTCGGAGAACCGGTTCTTGGAAGAAATCTTATTTTTTCCCATTTTACAGGGCTAATCCTGTAAGGAAGGCAGGAAGGAAACATTCTGATGGTATTTCTAGCCTAATCTTTATTGCCCTGCTTATAGAAACTGCCTCTCTGGTTAACCCTTATTACATTGTAACAGTAAGGTGAAGCGCCCATCGACATCAGTGACATTGAGTTGGCCACACCCACACCGTCACATGACCACCAAGCCACGCCTACCAGCTGGTCATTAGGGTAGAGAACCGGTTGTTAAATTATTTGAATCCAATCCACTGCTTGCAACCATCCCCTTGGCCACGTGATCAAAATTCAGATCCTTGGAAACTGACTCACATTTATGACGGTTGAAGGATCCCGGGGTCATGTGATCCCATCTTGAGACCTTCTGACCGGCAAAGTCAATGTGAAAACCAGATTCACTTAACGACCGGTTACTAATCGAACCACCACCGTGATTCCCTTCACAATTGTGGCAACGGAGGTCGTAAAACGGAGCAAAGTTCACTCAACAAATGTTTCACTTAGGAACAAAACATTGTGTCCGTAAGTCCAGGATTACCTGTACATATAGACACATTAATAAAACCGCGATCTCCTTTACCGAACGGCGCGTGCAAATCTCTGCAGATGTGTACGAGCTGCCTACGAACACGCAAACGCTCTCTCGCACAAACTCACAACTCCCCCTCCCCTTCGCTCCGTCCCGTTAAAAGGGAAAAAAGCCAGCAAATACACACACACACCCCAAAAAAAAAATGCTGAGCGAAATTGAGGAATATGGAAAGAGAGAGAGAGAGAGAGACGCACGAGAGATGGAACGGCGGGATCAATTCGGAAGAGACGATCAGCAGAGCCCCTAAAATTGCTTACACGAGGGGAAAAAAAAGTGCAAGCGATTGTGTCACTGCTCTGCACGATCTTCCGGTGGTGAAGCCCGACTGAACGTCAGCCAAGTCCTTGCAAATTTGCAAGTCCGTGAAACTCGGTCTCCCCTCTAAAATACAGGAAGGATCTATTTTTAAAAACCCGGATCTATTTCTTTAACTCTCCCCTTTGCAGGAAGCGCACGAGACGGGAAGCCTTCTTTTCAGGTAATCCTCGACTTACGACCATCCGTTTAGTGACCAACGTCAGAACGTCGCTGAAGGAAGAGACTTAGGACCCCTTTTCACACTTACGACCCTTGCAGCATTCACCGTGGTCACGTGATTAAAATTCGGACGCTCGGTAACTGACTCGTATTTATGACGGTCACAGTGTCTTGGGATCCCAGGATCCCCTTGGGTGACCTTCATCATCATCTTCGTTTAACAAACCCATAACCGCTTGCAGGGTGGAGTCTGGGCAACTGAATGGAGCAAGCAGAGTGTTTTCATGGCCGGATGCCTTTCCTGTCACCAATGAGGAGTTTTTGTTCAGCAAATATATTCTCAGTGTGTGAGAAAATATCCCCTTTTGCGACCTCCTGACCAGCAAAATCCACGGGGAAGCCAGATTCCCTTAACAACCATGTTAATAACTCAACAGCTGCAGCGCTTCCCTTAACAACGGTGGCAAGAAAGGTCGCAAAATGGGGCGACTCGCTTAACAACCGCCTGCTCTGCTAGCAACGGAAATTTGGGGCTCAGCTGTGGTCGTTAAGGCGAGGAGGACTACCAAATGTGCACCTCTGTTTGTTCTCCACACCGCACTCACAATTCAGGCGTTGCCCAGACAAGATCTCAGCAAGCCGTTTTACGGCCTGTTTTGCCACCGTTGTTAAGCGAATTCCCCGGGAGTTGTCAAATAAGTAACACCGTTGTTAAGCGAATTGGGCTTCCCCGTGGACTTTGCTGACCAGAAGTTTGCAAAAGGAGATGACATGATTCCTGGACCCTGCAACCGTTGTAAATATGAGGTGAGAGGCTGGTGTGGGAAGTGGGGGGTCCCAGCTTTGGTGCCACCAGTCTTTGCCCCCCCAAAAAATTCTCCAAACCAGCATCCGCCCCCCCCCCAATCCTTGCTCCAGGGTTATCTTTTGAAAGCACAACGTTTTAAAGCGAGTGTGCAGAAAAACCACCTCCATCAAGGTGGAAGGAAAAGGAAGCAAAAATGCCAAGAGAGGACAGTTAATTCTCCGGCTGAGTCCGGGTTCAAGGCAGGGACTTGGACCCCCCACTCCCACCCCCACCCCCCCAAAATAAAGCAAGATCCTTCTTTAAAACCAGCAAGGAGGCTATAGCCAAAAGCAGCGTCTGCCCCCTTTTCTTGCTCAAAACTCTTCCCCGTCAGAAAGATGCTCACCGGTTACTGAGTCTTCCCAGGTGCCCAAGCCCCCCCCTCACACACCCCAAGAAAACCAGGGACCCCCACTCTATTTTGAACTAGGAAACGGACGTGAACCCCTATCAAAAGACCTTCAAAAAGGAATTTGCTGTTTAAAAAGCAAAGGTGATAACCAAATTCTCCAACTCACAATTACGCTATAATCTGATCCACTGGGCAGCTTTGAGCTCACACAAGATACACAAAACACAAACACAGCGTTGTGCCTTCCAAAGGTTTGCTCCTTTTACTTAAGAGAGTTTCAATGGCACCCAAAGTTTTGGGCTAGTTATTAAGGCCCTTTTAAGCCTCGGGATCCACATTTGGTGAAGGGTGCGTTCCCAAACCTGTTTCTTGACCATGTGCAGAGTGCAAATTCCTTCCTCATTAAGATAGAGAGATGATAGATGAGAGAGAGATGAGAGAGAGAGAGAGAGAGAGAGAGAGAGAGAGAGCAAGAGCGATAGTGATAGAGATGGAGAGAGAGAAAGAGAGAGATGAGAGTGAAAGAGAGAGCAATAGAGAGATAAGAGCAATAGAGAAAAAGAGTGAGAAAGCGAGAGACATGAGAAAGATAAATAGAGAGAGAGAGCAATAGAGAAGAGAGATAAGAGAGAGCGATAGAGAGAGAGAGAAAGAGAGAGTGAGGAGAAAGCGAGAGAGACATGAGAAAGATAAATAGAGAGAGATGAGAGAGAGTGAGAGAGTGAGAGAGATGAAAGAAAGAGCGATAGAAAGAGAGAGTGTGATAGAGAGAAAGAGAGATGAGAGAGAAAGATAAAGATAAAGAAAGAGAGAGAAAGAGAGAGAGAGAGAGAGAGAGAGAGAGAGAGAGAGGGATAGGCAGTCCTTGATTTACGACCCCAGTTGAGCCCAAAATTTCTGTAGCCAAGTGAGACATTTGTTGTGAGTTTTGCTCCATTTAAAAACCTTTGTTGCCACTGTTCTCCCTGCCGTTGTTCAGTTAGTAACACGGTTGTAAAATAAACCTGGCTTCTCAAACGGTCGCACAAAAGGGGATCACGTGACCCCAGGGACACTGCAACGGTCACAAGTATGAGTCAGTTGGCAAGCATCTGACTTTTGACCACGTGACCACGGGGGACGCTGCCACGGTCATAAGTGTGAAAAGAAATTGGCCGTAAGTCACTTTTTTTCAGCGCCCTTGTGACTTCGGTCACTAAACGAACTGTCGTAGGTCGAGCACTCCCTGGCATATATTTAATTTAATATATTTACTGACACCACCTAAGCCGTCCGGCAGCTGTCCATCAATGCCAGATTATGCAAGAGAGATCATTCGCTTCTCTCTTTAAGACCACCGGCTACTCAACCTTTAGTAGTTGCAATGATTTGAGGATTATAGAGGGGGGGGGTCTCCCTAAATCACAACCTTTGTCCCCCAGTTTTCTCCTCCCTTCCGGCGGCAACCCCCCCTGCTCATCCCCGGGGGACCCCCTTAGTCTAAACCCCCCC
>WNWU01000013.1:26977158-26992070 GCA_012654045.1 Ptyas mucosa
GGAAGGAAGGAAGGAAGGAAGGAAGGAAGGAAGGAAGGAAGGAAGGAGACTGTGTGTGATCCTTGGTGCTCTCTAAGCTTGTTTCTTTTCTTGCAGACATCTCATGACCCAACTAAGTAACGTTATCAAGGAAGGAAGGAAGGAAGAAAAGGAAAGAAGGAAGGAGACAGACTGTGTGGGGTCCTTGGTGCTCTCTGAGCTTGTTTCTTTTCTTGCAGACGTCTCATGACCAAACTAGTTACGTTACCAGGGAAGGAAGGAAGGAAGGAAGGAAGGAAGGAAGGAAGGAAGGGAGACTGTGTGTGATCCTTGGTGCTCTCTAAGCTTGTTTCTTTTCTTGCAGACGTCTCATGACCCAACTAAGTAACGTTATCAAGGAAGGAAGGAAGGAAGGAAGGAAGGAAGGAAGGAAGGAAGGAAGGAAGGAAGGAGGAAAAGGAAAGAAGGAAGGAGACAGACTGTGTGGGGTCCTTGGTGCTCTCTGAGTTTGTTTCTTTTCTTGCAGACGTCTCATGACCGAACTAGTTAATGTTACCAGGGAAGGAAGGAAGGAAGGAAGGAAGGAAGGAAGGAAGGAAGGAAGGAAGGAAGGAAGGAAGGAAGGAGACTGTGTGGGCTCCTTGGTGTTCTCTGAGCTTATTTTCTTGCAGACGACTCATGACCCAACTAAGTAATGTCATCAGTGCTAAAAGGAAAGGGAGGTAGCAAGGTGGAGGAGGAAGGAAATTGGGGTCTTTGATTGTCTCTGAGTTTGCTTGTTTTCTTGCAGATGTCTCATGTCCCATCTAGGTAACGTCATCAGTGCTAGTAAGCACTTACAAGCACTGATATTGTTACTTAGTTGGGTCATGAGACGTCTGCAAGAAAACCAGTAAACTCAGAGAGCACCAAAGACCCCTCAAAAGTAGATTTGAGATTATGGTCTTCGCCGGAGGTTTTTCAGAAGAGACTGGACAGCCATTGGCCTGGAATAGTACAGGTAGTCCTCGACTTACGGCTACAATTGAGCCCAAAAGTTCTGCTGCTAAGCGAGACAGTTGTTAAATGAGTTTTGCCCCATTTTATGATCCCACGGTTGCTAAGTGAATCCCTGCAGTTATAAAGTGAGTCACACAGTTATTAAGTGAATCTGGCTTCCCCATTGACTTCACTGGTCAGAAGGTCGTAAAAGGAGATTGCGTGACTCTGGCAGACTGCAACCGTCATAAATATGAGTCAGTTACCAAGCGGCTGAATTTTGATCATGTGACCACGATGATGGTCATAAGTGTGAGGACTGGTCCTAAATCACTTTTTTCAGTGCTGTTGTAGCTTCAAACAGTCACTAAATGAACAGCCGTAAATTGAGGACTATCTATATTCTGTTATTCTATGTTCTCCTCCTATTTAGGCAACATACCACAATTTTGCCTCCATCTGCCTAGAAAATTCAGAAATAAACACAAAAATCTTATTTTACTGATGTATTTCCTAATACCGGTAGTCCTTGGTTTACGGCCATTCATTTAGTGACCGTTTGAAACTGAAACGGCACTGAAAAAAGTGACTTAGGACCAGTCCTCACACATACGGCTGTCGCAGCATCCCCCAAGGGATCAGAGAATCCAGACGCTTGGCAACAGGTCTCTATTTATGACGGTTGCAGGATCCCGGAGTGGAGGAAGCTCAATTCGCTTAACGACTGCATAATTCACTTCAGAATTGTAGCGACTTACTTAACAACCGTGGTAAAAATATGGGCGCTTGGCAAGGGGCATGAATTTACGACGGTGGCAGGATCCCCGGAACACGTGACCAATATTTGCGGCCTTCCCAGCTGGCTTCCGACAAGTAAAGTCGATGAGGGAAGGCAGATTCGCTTAGCGACCAGGACAAAGAAGGTCATAAAATCGGGGACGACTCACTTAACATCCAGATCGCTTAGTGATGGAAATTCCAGTCCCAACTGTGGTCATAATTTGAGGACTACCTGCATCTTTGCTCGTATTAACCTAGAAAGCGCCGCTTATATCCACAACGACAGCAAAATTCCCCTCAGACACAATTTCATTACTTTGTGATACGTTTGTGCTGTTAATCGGGTGAAATTCGGGAAAACAGAATTTATATAATTTGGGATTGTCCTATCCTTGCTCAGGTTGGAATATACTGAAATTATCATCGTTAATTCCTTAGATTTTTCAAATAAAAAAGGACCATGCAAAATATTCTGTAACATTAAAGAATCATATTGGATAATATCTATTTTGTGAGTCTTTTTTTAATAAGGGACAAGGACTCTGAAGCAAATCTGTTCTACAGGTAGTCCTCAGCTTACAATGGTTCATTTAGTGACCGTTCCAAGTTAGAACATCACTGAAAAAAGTGACTTAGGACCCTTTTTCACACTTACGACGGTGGGAGCATCTCCGTGGTCAAGTGATCAAAATTCAGATGTTTGGCAACTGACTCATATTTATGATGGTTGCAGCGTCTCTCTGTCACGTGATTCCCTTTAGTGACCTTCTGACAAGCAAAGTCAAGAAGGAAAAACCAGTTTCACTTAACGACCGTTTCACAAATTTACCAACTGCAGTGATTCACTTAACAACAATGGCAAGAAAGGTCGTAAAATGGAGTAAAACCTCACTTAAGAAATGTTTCACTGAGCAACACACATTCTGGGCTCAAATTGGGGTCGTAAGTTGAGGACTACATGTACTAGGGATGCCTAACCTTGGCAAGTTCAAGACCTGTGGACTTCAACTCCCAGAATTCCTCAGCCAGCCATGTATGGACTTCAACTCCCAGAATTCCCTAGCCAACCATACATGGCTAGGGAATTCTGGGAGTTGAAGTCAATACGACTTAAAAGATGACAAGGTTGGATGCCCTTCTGTTTAACATCAATGATGCTCCCTTGTTCCGTTACCAATTTTTAATGCCTTTATTTTCTGTTTTTTAATTTTAAAAGCTTATACCACATTATTGTTATTACTGATATCTTTAATAAACAACATTTTTTAAAAAAAAGAAGAAAGATTAATCTCTTGTTACCGATTCAATCTCACAAGCTGGTTGCAGGTAGTCCTCGACTTATGACCACAGTGGAGTCCAACATTTCCGTTGCTAAGCAAGACGGTTGTTAAGTGAGCATTTCCCCATTTTACGACCTTTCCTGCCACCGTTAAGCGAATCACTGCAACTGTTAAGTTATTAAGACGGTCGTTAAGTGAATCTGGCTTCCCCCTTGACTTTGCTTGTCAGAAAAAGGGGATCCCGTGACCCCGGGACACTGCGACCGTCATAACTATGAGTCAGTTGTGCCAAGCCTTCTTTTGTTCATGTGATCATGAGGATGCTGCAACGGTCGTAAGTGTGAAAAGCGGTCATAAGTCACGCTTCAGTGCCGTTGTAACTTCAAATGGTCACTAAGTGAACAGCCGTAAATTGAGGACTACCTGTATTATGAAATTTCATAAGATTTAACACACTTTCCTGAAACTCACCTCTGATATTTTCTGGAACTGGCTGTTACCCTGGCTGCATTTTTCGGCGGTCTCTAGTGCAATTTTATAGTTGTCCACAAAAGCCTTGTAGACCCCCAGTTGTGTAGCCTGTGGCAGAGAGAAAGAATATTAATTTGGGAGGAAAACCATTGGAATACATGTTAGCATGCATTTTGCATTGCAAGAACTATATGATTATTCAGCCAGTAGATGGCAGTGTTTCCTGTGCATCTATGGTTATAATCTATGGTTTCTCTATAAGTAGAGTTTCCTGTTACAGTAAAAATAGTTCAGCAGTAAAGCACATGGTGACTGTACTCTTTGCTCTGTGGTGCTATATATAAACAGAATTTCTAATAAAAAACCATTTTGAAATCAACAGGAATGAAGGCATTCACGTGCCAGTTTGCAAAACCAAAGCCATCACAAATTCACTCAGAGGTAGTCCTCGATTTACAACAGTTCATTTTAGTGACCGTTGAAAGAACGGCACTGAAAAATGTGACCGATAACCGCCTTTTCACAGTTAAAACCTTTGCAGCATCTCCACGATCATGCATTTGCCAAATTATGACCACATGACTCTGGAGATGCTGTAAGTTTGAGGACCAGTCATAAGTCAGTTTTTTCAGTGCTGTTGTAACTTCAAACGGTCACTAAACAAGTAGTTGTAAATCGAGGTCTATCCGTAAAGCAAATCCACAAGCAAAGTCCATGGGGAAGCCAGATTCACTTAAAGAACTGTTACGAACTTAACAAATGCAGTGATTCACTTAACGAGAGCAAAGGAAATTTTGGTTTTCAATTGTGGGCGTAAATCGAGGACTACCTGAAGACAAAAACTGATTTTATTCCTCTTGTATAATTTTAACTGCTGTTTAATTCTTACTTGTTCACATTTTTATTGTGGTTGGATGTGTCCCAGCAGGGAAGCATTATAAATAATTTTTTTGTTTATTTCTCCATCTGTCTCCCTTCTAAGGGTGTTTTCAAGCCAAATATTCCACTTTTTCTGTCTCCTTCTTAAGGGTGGAACTCAGCTCTTGCTTCTAAAAAAAATCTCCATTTTGTCAAAAACATCTCCAACATTTCAGGAAGCCATGATAGGCAAGACACAGATCAGGTAGTCCTCAATTTACAAGGGTGCATTTAGTGACGGTTATAAGTGTGAAACGTGGTCATAACTCCCAACTTTTTTTCAGGGCCGTTGTAACTTTGGATGGTCATTAAATGAGCTGTTGTAAGTCGAGGGCTACCAGGTTTCAGCAAAAACAATTTCATAAATTGCATCACGTGACTGCCATTATGGCGGTTGTTAAGCAAACACGGTCATTAAGCGAGCCAATGTTTTGCTATGGGGCATTTTGGGTGACTATAGAAAGTAAATGCTGCAAAAAACATCATAAAATTATGGTTATGTGGCCACTGGACACTACAAACGGCCACCAATGAGCACCGGTTGTTAAGCACACAAAATGAGATCCAACTCGTAAATACAGGTAGTCCTTGACTTACAATGATTCATTTAGTGACTGTCCAAAGTTATGACGGCATTTAAAAAAGTAACTTAGGACCGTTTTTCACACTTATGACCCTTGTAGCATCCCTGTGGTCAAAATTGAGACGCTTGGCAGCTGACTCATATTTACGACGGTTACAAAGTCCTGGGATCAAACAGTCACTAAATGAACTGTTTGTTGTAAGCCAAGGACTATCTGTACAGGTAGTCTCTACTTATAACAGTTTGTTTAGTGGACCATTCAAAGTTACAACGGCACTGAACGTTGTGACTTTTACGACCATTTTTCACAGTTACGACCTTTCCAGCATCTCCGTGATCACAGTTCAGCCGCTTGGGAAGTATCTCATATTTATGACGGTCGCAATGTCCCTGGGATCACGCGATCCCCTTTTGCGACCTTCTGACAAGCAAAGTCAACGGGGAAGCTGGATTCGCTTAACGACCGTGTGACTAACTTATCAACTGCTGCGATTCGCTTAATGACCATGACAAGAAAGGTCGTAAAATGGAGCAAAACTCACTTAGCAAATGTCTCACTTAACAACAACAAAAATTTGTGCTCAATTGTGGTCGTAAGTCGAGGACTATTTGTATTTGTATATCCTTTCAAAACCAGAATAAGGAGATTTTGCATTCACATTTTCCGAACACAAACATGAGAATTTATGGTTTATGAAAAACTCTGCAGATTCTCCCCAGACAGTTAATTCTGTACGGTATCAAGCGGTTGAGTTTTACAGCATAAATTTATTTCATACTAGAGATCCTTTTTATTTCTGCCAGCAAAGCATTTTTAAAAATATTAGCTTTTTCCTCCAGAAGTTTCCCCTCAGAAATTCCCTTTTTAAAACAAAAGGCTAATGTATTTTAATGGTTGCTTTGAGACAATTGAGTTCTGTGTATTTCTTTAAATTTCACTGAAAGAAAAGCTACGTTTCTGAGGCAAAGCGCTTTGGAAATCTACTTTTCAAAAAACCAGGTGGAAATATTTAAGATTGTAGAGTAGACTAAAATCCCTACTGAATCAAAGGAACAGAAAATCCGGATTAAACATTCAGATCAAGTAAGATCTTAAGAGATCATGTTTCTCAACCTTGGTCATTTTAAGATGGATAGACTTCAATTCCCAGAATTCCCCAGAGTCTGGGAGTGGAAGTCCACCCCCTTAAAGCATTCTGGTTTGGGAATTCTGGGAGTTGGAGTCCACCTCTCTTAAAGCATGCCGCCTGGGGAATTCTGGGAGTGGAAGTTCACCCCTCTTAAAATGGGCAAGGTTGAGAAACCGTGATCTAAAATGTTATTTTATGCATGGTTTAGAATAGAATAGAATAACAGAGTTGGAAGGGACCTTGGAGGTCTTCTAGTCCAACCCCCTGCTTAGGCAGGAAACCCTACACCACTTCAGACAAATGGTTATCCAACCTCTTCTTAAAAACTTCCAGTGTTGGAGCATTCACAACTTCTAGTGGCAAGATGTTCCACTGATTAATTGTTCTCACTGTCAGGAAATTTCTCCTTAGTTCTAAGTTGCTTCTCTCCTTGATGAGTTTCCACCTGTTGCTTCTTGTCCTACCCTCAGATAATCCACCATGGGACAATTTCCAAAGTATATTCAAAGATTATAGAGACAAACCAGGATAGTCTGGGTTTTTTAATCTAAGTTTTAAAATTCTCTCTGATTCTCTTGGGAATCTTTTTTTTTTTAATTTGATTTATATGCCGCCCTTCTCCAGAGACTCAGGGCGGCTTACAATACATTAAGCAATAGCCTTCATACTTTTGTATATTTATACAAAGTCAGCTTATTGCCCCCACAAACTGGGTCCTCAATTTACCTACCTTAGAAAGGATGGAAGGCTGAGTCAACCTTGAGCCTTGGTGGGATTCGAACCTGCAATAATTGCAGGCAGCTGGTGTTAATAACAGGGTGCTTTAGACCACTGTACTATCCAAGGCTCTTATCAATCATGTTTTTTTATTTCAGTGGGATAACTGGGGTGTTTCCAGCGACACCCCCAAAAATACCAAGAATACTTAATCTGCGATTCCCTATATATAGCAAGTCCTCGACATACGACCATTCATTTAGTGACCGATGTCACAAAACCAAAAAAGTGACTTATGACCGGTCGTTTCACTTACGGCCACGTGTTGAAAATTCAGGCGCTTGACAACTGACTCACACTTACGACGGCTGCAATGTCGACAAGCCAAGTCAACGGGGGAAGCCAGACTCGCTTAACAACCGTGTGACTAATTTATCAACTTCAGCGACTCACTTAACAACTGCCGAAAGGACATGTTGTAAAATGGGACCGAATTCACTTCACAACCGGTCAGAAAGTATGGGATCCGTTGTGGTCGTAAATCGAGGACTACCCCCGTATTGCATTAAACTGCAAATGATGGCCAAGGTGCCATTTGAACTGAGACCAAACTCAACCCCAAACTTGCTGGGTTTTGGTGAGTGGGGGGCAGACACCCCCCCCCCTTGTACCCCAGAGTCAGTGGTGGGATTCAGTGGTGGGATTAAAATAATTTAACAATTGGTTCTCTGCCCTAATGACCAGCTGGGTGGGCGTGGCCAGGGGTGTGTGACAGGCAACACTCGGCCTCCTGCACACATACCCCGGGAACAAAAACGGCCTCCTGCACCCCGCCGTACCCCATTTTGGACTTAGTAGGCCTCCCTAAACCTCCTGGAAGCAAAAGCAGGCTGTGGGAGTCATACCGCATACCCCCACGCCCTGTTTTGGGCCTAGTAGGCCTCCCTGCACTTACCTGGGAGCCAAAATGGGGTGCGTGGGAACTCCTGGAAGGGGCGGGGCCAGCCAGGAATTTAACAAACAGTTCTCCTAAACCAGCTCGAACCGGCTGGATCCCACCACAGCCCAGAGTGCCAAGGGCAGTGATGGGATTCAACCGGTTCGCACCACTTCGGGAGAACCGGCTGTTAACTTTCTGAGCCGTTTGGCAAACTGGTTGTTGGAAGAAATCATTAGGGCAGAGAACCGGTTGTTAAACCGGTTGTTAAAGAGCCTTGGATAGTACAGTGGTCTAAAGCACCCTGTTATTAACACCAGCTGCCTGCAGTTATTGCAGGTTCGAATCTCACCAAGGCTCAAGGTTGACTCAGCCTTCCATCCTTTCTAGGGTAGGTAAATTGAGGACCCGGATTGTGGGGGCAATAAGCTGACTTTGTATAAATATACAAAAGTATGAAGGCGATTGCTTAACGCATTGTAAGCCGCCCTGAGTCTCCGGAGAAGGGCGGCATATAAATCAAATTAAAAAAAAAAATTACTTGAATCCCACCACTTGGATCCCCAAGATTGCCAAAACGGATGCAGTGGATTTAAGAACCGGCAGGAATCGGACTTACCAGCTTCTGGAAAAGATGTCCCAGGACGACCTCGCTGTCCCAATTCTGCAGATGTGGCCAGAGGTTGTCGTACATCTCCTTGTGGATCTCGTAGAGATCTTGGATCTTGTAGAAGATGGTTTCGATCTGCTGGATGCTGAGGACGGGCTGGGAGGTGGTGGCCGTGGCTCTCAGTGGCTTCATCGGCTTGCGGGGGAAGGGGAGGGGAAGGAAGAGCCGTCAAATGGAGGGGGAATAACCCCTCGGATACCCTCTCCCCCCACCCCCCAGGCCACACCAAGGGTCTGTCTTGTTTGATGGATCGATTTCTTGAGATTTCGACCCTATAGCTTTTCTCACGTTTTTCCAAGCGTGGCCCCTTTAAGACTGGTGGACTTCAACTCCCAGAATTCCTCAGCTGAGTTAAGGGAGTTAAAAGTCTTAAAGGGGCCACGTTTGGAGACCCCTGTTTTGATCCCCACAACCACCCTGTGAGGCAGACTGGGTGGGGAGAGAGAGAGAGAGAGAGAGAGAGAGAGAGAGAACCTGGCCTGCAATCAGAGCGTTTCAAGGCCAAGGGGGAGATTTGAACCCAGAACTTTCCAGATATAATATGTACACCCTTCACCGCTATGTCACTCATTGCCACACACCATCTTTGGCGGGGGGGGGGGGGGGGGCAACAATTCCCATCACACACACACACACCCAGCCATTACAGAGATGCTGGCTGCAGATGGTAGCTGTAGTCCTGTGCTTCTCAAGCTTGGCAGTTTTAAAATGGGTGGGCTTGGATTCCCAGAATTCCCCAGCAAAAAGCGGTCAGGTTTGAGGAATACTGCTGCAAATATATCCAAACGCACTTTCCTCCTCCTATTTTCCCCACAACAACCCTGTGAGGTGGGTTGCGCTGAGAGAGAGTGACTGGCTCAAAGTCACTCAAGTTAGCTTTCATGCCTAAAGCCAGTCTAGAACTCACTGTCTCCTGGTGATTGCCTCAAAGCCTCCTAATTAACTTTTAACCCTATGACAGGACTAGAACTCACCGTCTCCTGGTGATTGGCCCAAAGTCATATCTAAGGCGGAACTAGAACTCACTGTCGCCTGGTGATTGGCCCAAAATCACCGAGCTGGCATTCATGCCTAAATTGGGACTAGAACTCACTGTCTCCTGGTGATTGCCTCAAAGTCTCTTAATTAACTTTTATCCCTAAGACAAGACTAGAACTCACTGTCGCCTGATGATTGGCCCAAAGTCACCCAGCCGGCTGTCATGGCTAAGGCAGGACTAGAACTCACTGTCGCCTGGTGATTGGCCCAAAATCACCCAGCCAGCTTTCATGCCTAAATTGGGACTAGAACTCACTGTCTCCTGGTGATTGCCTCAAAGTCTCTTAATTAACTTTTATCCCTAAGGCAGGACTAGAACTCACTGTCACCTGGTGATTGGCCCAAAATCACCCAACCAGCTTTCATACCTAAATTGGGACTAGAACTCACTGTCACCTGGTGATTGGCCCAAAGCCACCCAGCTGGCTGTCATGGCTAAGGCAGGACTAGAACTCAGCAGCTCTTGATGATCAGCCCAAAGTCGCCCAGTCAGCTTTCATGCCTAGGGTGGGACTAGAACTCACCGTCACCTAGTTTCTAGCCTGGTGTCTTAACCACGAAACCATAGCAGCTCTCAAACTGGTGGATGCCCACTAATTCAAACATGCAACCCCCAGGAATGTCTCACCACCCCTGGAATTGGAAAACCCGCTGCAAACACAAATAAGTTTTGGAAACTACCAAATCGTTTCTTCTTAGAAACGTGTGTCAGAAGAGCCCGGAAAATTCTAGAAAATTCCCCCTCTACCCGGAACTAAGAGCGATTGTAGTTTTCCCCCCCACGAAACTGATCCAGATGCGGCAGAAGGACGCTGTGGTTAGCATTTTGGAAAAATGGGACCTACGGAACTCCCTGCTACAAGATATTTCTTTGCTCTCTCTCTCTCTCTCTCTCTCTCTCTCTCTCTCTCTCTCTCTTTCTCTCTCACAGCGGCCACCCATAGTTGTGTCCTAGAGACTCAAAGGGGCTCCTCTTCAGCAAGGACCCAATTTTAGGGAACAAACTCTGAGCACTTCGCATGACTTCCATGACACCCTTCAAATTCTAACAGGCCAGTCAGGAGTTCCCACGACTGCCAAAATGACCGACATTTCATGCCTTTTAGAGCTGCGGCCCCCTCGTCCTTCTGCTTCCTCCCTTCCCACCAAAAGTAAAACGATATTCTCCAACTTCCATAGTAGTTGAATAACAAAAGTAAAAAAATGAATAAAATTAAATAAAATTAAAACTAAAAATGAAATAAAATTAAAACTAAACTAAACTAATAAAATAAAACAAATAATAAAATAAAACGAAGTGAAAGTAAATAAAATAATATAAATAAATATATAAATCTAAATAAATAAATAAAATCTAAATAAATAAATTAAATAAATAATAAAATAATAATAAAGTAAATAAAATAAAATACCAGTAATAGCTAAAGTAAAGTAAAATAAAATAAAATAAAATAGTGAAGTAAAATAATAAAATAAAGTGAAGTGAAAGTAAATAAAATAATATAAATAAATATATAAATCTAAATACATAAATATAAATCTAAATAAACAAATAAATAAATAAATAAAATAATAAAATAAAATAAAATAATAAAGTAAATAAAATAAAATACCGGTAATAACTAAAGTAAAGTAAAATAAAATAAAATAAAATAATGAAGTAAAATAATAAAATGAAGTGAAGTGAAAGTAAATAAAATAATAAAATAAAATAATAAAGTAAATAAAATACCAGTAATAACTAAAGTAAAATAAAATAAAATAAAATAGTGAAGTAAAACAATAAAATAATAAATAAAATGAAATAAAAGAAAATAATAAAACAAGAAATAAAGTAAACTAAACTAGAATAAACTAAAATAATAAAATAAGATAAAGTAAACTAAAATGAAATAATAAAATAATAAAGCAAGCTAAAATAGAATCAAGTAAAATAATAAAGTAAACAAAACAAAACAAAATTAAAATAACAAAGTAAAATAAAGTAATAAGATAAACACAACACAAAATAGAACAGAACAAGGCCCAGTCAGTTTCTCAGCCCCGCTAATCGTCACTCACCAACAACAGCGCCTCCAGCTGGTTGATATACATTTCTTCGCTGGCCAGGAAGTCCTTTAGCACCAACTTCCGCATCTCCACGCCTTTCCCGGCATCCGGTTCGTCCTGCAGAAGGGAAAGTTAGGGCAAAGTTAAAAGGGTCCCGGACCCCTCGGGGAGATCCTCGACTTGCGACCACAATTAAGCCCCTAATTGCTAAGCGAGACGGTTGTAAAGTGAGTTTTGCCCCATTTTACAATTCGTTTGTTCTTTGTTCAATGAATCACTGCAGTTGGTAAATAACGTCGTTAAGTGAATCTGGCTCCCCCACCCCCAATTGACTTTGCTTGTCAGAAGGTCGCAAAAACGGGGACCGTCCCAGTGAGGTTCAATTGCGGTTGTAAGTTGAGGACATTGCCTGTATTTTTGCTCTTGCAAAGCCATCTCTTGTTTAAATTTCTCGCCTCCTTTTTCATCAATGTTTCAGCATTTCAATTTCAATCAGAATAGAGCTGGAAAGGGACCTTGGAGGTCTTCTAGTCCAGCCCCCGGCTCAAGCAGGAGATCCTAGAGCAGGGATGTCAAACTGGATTTCATTGAGGACCACATCAGGGTTTTGTTTGATCTCGGAGGGCTGGGTGGGGAGGGGGGGTTAACCGGGGGTGTGCCCAGGGGCAGAGCCATAGTGGACGTGACAAGGGACTCGTGTTGGGGGCACCTATAGTGGCCAAGTGCTAAGGCTGGACTTCCCTGAGACCCTTCCTCACTCTCATTATAATCTCTTTCCTTCCTTCCTTTTGTCCTTTCCTTCTTTCCTTCCTTCCTTCCTTTCCTTCCTTCCTTCCTTTCCTTCCTTCTTTCCCTTAATTTCCTTCCTTCCCTTCCTTCCCTCCTTTCCTTCCTTCTTTCCCTTCCTTTCCTTCCTTCCTTTCCTTCCGTCCGTCCTTCCTTCCTTCTTTCCCTTCCTTCCCTTCCATCCTTTCCTTCCTTCCTTCCCTTCTTTTCCTTCCTTCCTTCTGTCCTTCCTTCCTTCCCTTCCTTCCTTTTGTCCTTTCCTTCTTTCCTTCCTTCCTTCCTTTCCTTCCTTTCCTTCCTTCCTTTCCTTCCTTCCCTTCCTTCCCTCCTTTCCTTCCTTCTTTCCCTTCCTTTCCTTCCTTCCTTCCTTCTTTCCCTTCCTTCCTTCCTTTCCTTCCTTCCATCCTTTCCTTCCTTCCTTCCCTTCTTTTCCTTCCTTCCTTCTGTCCTTCCTTCCTTCCCTTCCTTCCTTTCCTTCCTTCCTTTCCTTCCTTCCTTTCCTTCCTTCTTTTCCTTCCTTCCTTCCTTCTTTCCCTTCCTTCCTTTCCTTCCTTCCCTCCTTTCCTTCCTTCCCTTCCTTCCTTCTTTCCCTTCCTTCCTTCCTTCCTTTCCTTCCATCCTTTCCTTCCTTCCTTCCCTTCTTTTCCTTCCTTCCTTCTGTCCTTCCCTCCTTTCCTTCCTTTCCTTCCTTCCTTCCTTCCTTCCTTCTTCATGCTCCTTTCTTCTTCCTTCCCCTCTTTTCCCTTCCTTGCTCTCTTCCCTTCTTTTTCTTTCTCTTTCCTCTTTCCCTTTCTCCTTTCCTGCCCCTTCTTGGATGCTCAGTTGGAAAAGGGGGAAACTTTTCTCCTTTTCTTTTGCTTTTAATTTCTTCTGCTAGCCCCTTGCCACCGAAAACAGAGCCTGGGGGGCTGCCCCCCCACACCCCCAAGCTCCGTTTTCACTGGCAGAGGCCCCGCAGGCCGGCCCACCCCGGAGGCCAGATCTAAACACCCTGTGGGTCAGATTTAGCCCGGGTCCTTTAAGTTTGACACCCCTGTCCTAGAGGGTCTCCTGCCTGAGCAGGGGGTTGGACTAGAAGACCTCCAAGGTCCCTTCCAACTCTGTCATTCTGCAATTCTGTTTAGAACGCTGGACAGGAAAATGTGGGGAGCCCTCCGGAAATGCCCGCGTCGCATCTCAGTAAACTAACTTCACTTTCTGTAAGCATGTCTCAAAGGCGGTGAATGACCTCACAACTGCCCCTGCGAGGTGGGCCAGGCTAAAAGGTTAGTGGCCTTAGATCAGCGGTACAGGTCATCCTCGATTAACAATGGTTCGTTTAGTTCAAAGTTACAGCGGCACTGAAAATGGACTTACGACCGTTTTTCACACTTACGACCGTTGCAGCATCCCCCACACGGTCGTGTGATCAAAATCTGGACGCTTGGCCATTTATGACTCGTATTTATGACGGTTCCGCGATCCCCTTTTGCGACCTTCTCACAAGCCAAGTCAATGGGGGAAGCCGGATTTCACTTAACAACCTGGTGACTCGCTTATCAACCGGAGCGATTGGCTGAACGGATTCTTGTGGCAAGAAAAGCAGCCAAACTCACTTAACGAGCGTCTCGCTTAGCAACAGAAATTTTGGGTTCCGTTGCGGTCGTAAGTTTGAGGACTACCTGTAGACCCGGGGTTCTTTGGAATCAGTTCGGGTTTCCTTTTGTAACGTCTGCGTAGGTGGGTGAGTCCTGGAAGTAGCACGGGGACATTGTGACCTGGGAAAGTCTTGGGTTCGAATTTCACCTCCGCCGCAAACTCCAGCAGGTGGCTTTTAAATGGGAGAGATGTCGGGAGCCAAATGCAATTGTGTCTTTGTGGCACCAGATGACAAAAAGTTTGAATCATAGCCTTGTGGGTCACACACTTTGAAAAGAAGAGGTATAATTTATCGGCCTGGGCTTTGCACATAATTTGTAGGTGGTTGCGAAGCTCAAATTTATTTCCTTGCCAAATTCACATCCTGCCTCGATTCACGGGAGAGAGAGAGACGGAGAACCGGCACTCCTCGACTTAGGACCGTTTGGTGAAACGGCGGTTCGGAGTTACAACAGCGCTCAAAAATCTGATTTATGGCTAGGATCCGCACTTACAGCTTAGTCCTCGTCTTCCCCGCTTTTGTGACTTTTCTGTCGTTGAAGGAATCGCCACGTCGTTAGGCGAACGGTGCTGTTGTTAAGCAAACCTATGGATCACTAAGGGTCGTGTTTGCCGAAAATGGATTTTTGGCAGAAATTAATTGCAGTTAAGTGACTGTGAGAAGCTACAAACGGACTGGCAAATGTCTCCTGCTTGAGTAGGGGGTTGGACTAGAAGACCTCCAAGGTCCCTTCCAGTTCTATTCTCATTGATTGATTGATTCATTCATTCATTCATTGAAATAGTCTAGGGTTTCCTGCTTGAGCAGGGGGCTGGACTAAAAGACCTCCAAGATCTTTTCCAGCTCTATTCTGATTGATTGACTGATTGAGTTGATTGATTTTGATTGACTGACTGATTGATTGATTGATTGATTGATTGAAAAGGACTGGGGTTTCCTGCTTGAGCAGGGGGTTGG
>WNWU01000013.1:27002070-27012653 GCA_012654045.1 Ptyas mucosa
TCCCTCCCTCCCTCCCTTGCTTTCTTCTTTCCTATCTTTCCTTCCTCTCCCCCCTCCTCTCTTTTTCCTTTCTCATCTTCCTCCCTTCCTTTTCCTAATTGTTTTTTCTCTCCTAAACTTCCTTCCACCCTACTTCCCTCCCCTCCCTTGCATTTTTCCTTCCTTCCTCCTTTCCCTTTTTCCTTTGTCATCTTCCTTCCTCTCTCCTTCCTTCCCTCCCTCCCTTGCTTTCTTCTTTCCTATCTTTCCTTCCTCCCTTCCTCCCTCCCTCCTCTCTTCTTTTTTCTTTCTCATCTTCCTCCCTTCCTGTTAACTGTTCTTTCTCTCCTAAACGTCCTTTCTTCCTTCCACTCTACTTCCTTGCCCTCCCCTCCCTTCCTCTTCCCTAAGTAGGTGGCTGTTGTGGCAGCTGAAAGAGCAAAGGATTGCTAGAATGGCTGGGAAACTGTCACAGAATATCGACAATACAGATCACACGATCCCAACGGCAACCAGCAGCCCTGAAGCAACCACAACATTGCCACATTTTCATTCCCTCGGGACTCCTGCGTCCCAGATTGTGGACCTATGCTCTAAGTCAGCCCATTTGTGGCGGGGCCTGGGTTCAAAAACGGTTACCCTAGAATGCACCGTTTTTGCATTAATTTAATGCAATTAAAAGTCACAAGAACGAGAGTTTTAGTAGTAAATAGATCAGTCCATTTATTCTGGATAGCTGTTGTGGAAGGGTTTTTTTAGTGTTAAAAGTCACTAAAAGTCACATTTAGTGGTAAAAGTCACACTGCTCTCGAGACCCACAAAAATATTTTCCCGGCTTTTTTGACCAACAGGCAAAGCTTTGAATAACACCGGTTTCTCCTCGTCTTACAACAGTTCATTTAGTGACGACTCAAAGTTACGACCGCCCTGAAAAAAGTGACTGACGGCCATTTTTCGCACTGACGACCTTTGCAGCATTCCCAGGTTCACGAGATCAAAATTCCTTGGCAGCCGACTCACGTTTACGACGGTCGCGGTATTCCCGGGGGTCACATGATCCCCTTCGGCAACCAGCCAAGTCAACACGGAAGCCACAGATTCGCTTAACAACCGTGCTGCTCACTTAACAACCGCGGTGATTCACTCAACAACGGTGGCAAGAAAGGTCATTAAATGGGGCAAAACTCACTTAACGACCATCTCACTTAGCAGCGGAAATTTGAGACGCACTTCTGTAAGTTGAGGACTACCTGTATCTAACAGTTCTGCGGCACCAGTGACGAATTCAAATCCCAGGCAGAAGAAGCTGCCGGATGCAAAACCCACTTCTATTTTTGCATGAGCGTGGTTTGCACGCACCTAAGTGTACATCTCCTTTACACCTTCCCTAAGGGCTGTAGTAACCTCTGTGGGGAATACACCGGCCCCAAACAAGCGAGGGGGCAGGGGGCCACAAATAAGCCGTACACAACTCACAACCCCAAAACGGCACCAACCCATGACTGTTGATTTATACACAGCAATATAACCATTAATTGAAACCCACAAAATTTGCACCCGACGCCGTCTTGCATAAAAGAGAGACTCTAGGGGAGAAAACACATTTTATCCTCACTCCCGGTACAGAACGGTCCTTGACTTACGACCAGAATGGTGTGCAAAATTTCTGTGGCTCAGCGAGATAGTCGTTAACTGAGTTACGCCCCCATTTTACGACGACCACAACGGAGTGCAAAATTTCTGTGGCTCCGCAAGACAGCCATGAACTGAGTTACGCCCCCATTTTACAACGACCACAACGGAGTGCAAAATTTCTGTGGCTCCGCGAGACAGCCGTGAACTGCATTACGCCCCATTTTACGACCACGGTTGTTAAGCGAATCGCCGCAGCAGTTAAATTAGCCACACGGTTGTTAAGTGAGTCCTGCTTCCCCCTTTGACTTTGCTTGTCAGTCAGTCAGAAAAAGGGGAACACTGCGACCGTCATAAATACGAGTCAGCTGCTGAGCGTCTGAATTTGGCTCACACAGGCCACGGGGATGCACTGCGACGGTCGTAAGTATGAAAAATGATCACGTAAGTCAAGGACGATCATATTTTTCAACATTCAGCCCAGCCACGCAATTAAAAAACATTTTTTGCTTGCCATTTTAGCAGGATAAATAGATGGAATTCACACTCGGCCAACAAAGGCTCCAGTCCTCAAGAAAGTTAAACTCAATCCCCCCATGCAGCCATATGATTGCCTAACTGGCTCAGTTGTTCCCACCGTGACTGACCTAACAGGATTGTTGTGTAATAATGTTCTTGCAATCACACCTCCACTGTTTATTTTTTTCTGATGACCTCAGAGGAAGGGGGGTTTTTTTTGGTTCACACATTGCGTTCAAAAAACACAGGAATTTGTTTGTATTTGGGACTCAGCCGGGTTTTCTGAATGCAGCCATGAGGGCTAGCAACTTAGGACTATAACTAGGGCAGGAATTTCTGTCCTAAGTCATTGCAGTTGTAAGTTGAGTCCATACCTCTGATTTTACAACCATTTTTGCCACGGTCGTGAGTCGAGTCACCGACTCCGATCAAAATACGGTGATGACTTTACCTTGTTTTAAAATTTTAAAATTTTGGTGGGATTGTCACATAGGGGATATTCTTATACTTACTTATTAAATTTATATACTACCTGGTGTTGCTGTTTGGAGCAATTCTAGGCGCCTGATATACCTTTTATACATATGTAAAATATTACTTACTATGAATAAATAATATGAATGCATATTAATATTTATAATGATATATAATAAACACATAGGATTATTTATGATAAAATATTTCCGTATACATATATTTTGCATAGGCTTATGTCATAATGGACCAGGGGAAGATTGTTCCCCCGCCCTGCTCCTTTTCCTTGTGGTCTCCATTAATTTTAATGTTAATTTTAGTGTTCATATTTATGATCTTGATATTTTAAAGTTTTGCCGTGTTGTTTTTATTCTGGGGTGAGCCGTCTACAGATGCCTCTAGCTGAGATGGGAGGCATATAAAGTCGATAAATGAATAAAATAATAACTTTACCAGTAAGCTGCCTAAGGCCCAGGTAGTTTGGGCCAATAAAGTGAATTATGACCGTTTTTCGCACTTACGACCCTGGCCACGTCCCCAGGATCACGTGATTAAAATTGGCAACTGACTCGTATTTATGACGGTTGCAGTCTCCCAGGGTCACTCAACCCCCTTTTGCAACCTTCTGCAGAGCAAAGTCAATGGGGAAGCCCTGATTCGCTTAACAACCGTGGTTAGAAAGGTCGTAACACAGGACAAAAGTCACTTAACCACTTGTCTCCCTTAGCGACGTACATTTTGGCCTCCGTCGCAGTTGTAAGTAGAGGACTACCTACACAGGTCTAACTGCGATTGCTATTTTCTATTTTTGACAACAAAATCTGCAGAAAAATGCCGGCCGGGAAAATAGAGAAGAAATTCTCGACGACCTGGAGAACAAGGCAGAAAAACGGATGCCTTTTTTGCCGAGACAAACTTGGAAGGAACCAAATTTCAGAAGATTAGCAGAGAGACCGGAAGGTGAAACCTGCTGATTGGCAAATATTTCAGACAGACCAAATAAACCCCGTTTAAAAGAGGAAGTCTCTTGGATGTCTTTCCCAATTTCCGCCACTTCCTGATGGGTGAACTTCATGACCCAGAATTCCCCAGCCAGCATAAACACGGCCGAGGATTCTGGGAGTTGAAGTCCATACGGACAATTATATTTCTTTATCGATTAAATTGGTTTACCGCCCCTAATCTTTGACTTGGGTCCACGATCGGAACCGGAATTTCTCTTGATAGGAAAGCAAGGGTTAATTTTACGACCTTGTGTACCACGGCTGTTAAGTGAATAACTGCAGTTGTTCAGTGAATTTCGCTGGCCGTTCAATGAATCTGGCTTCCCCCATTGCTTATCCGAAGCCCCCTGGGAAGGTCACAAATGGAGATCACATGACTCCAGGACGCTGCAGCCATCGTAAATACATGCCTGTTGCCAAGCAGCCGAATTCTGATCACGTCACTGAGGGGATACTGCAACGGTCATAACTATGAGAACCGGATGCAAGTCACTTGTATCACTGCCACCGTAACTTTTAACAGGTGCTAAGTGAATGGTTGTTAGTCAAGGATTATGTTTAGGCCACAGTTTCTCGAACTTTGTGGCTTTAAGAGGGGAGGACTTCCACTCCCAGAATCCCCCAGCCAGCCATGCTTTAAGAGGGGTGGACTTCCACTCCCAGAATCCCCCAGACAGCAATGCTTTAAGAGGGGTGGACTTCCACTCCCAGAATTCCCTAGCAGTCATACTGGTGGCTAGGGAATTCTGGGAGCTGAAGTCCACTCATCTTAAAACTGCCAAGGTTGGAAAACCTACTCTAGGCCAAGTGTGGCTCAAACAGCCAATAAAGAAATTAAAAACTAAAATGAATCCGACTGGTTGCTTAAAAAGACCCCATAAACCAGACTTAATTTAATTAAAAATTAAATTTAACTTAGTTTAATGTTGCAAAACAAGGAATTTCTACATTTGGGGGGGGAGGGGGATCTGCCTTCTTGCAAAAGATGCAATCCTGTTTGGCAGCCCCCTCCCCCTCTCCTGCCGCTCTGCTCTTCACCTTCCTACCACAAAGTTCCAACCAACTTAACTTCCTCCGGTTAAAAGTTTATTTTTAAATAAGGAAGTCTGAATAACATGTGAGCCGAAACGCAATACCATGCTCTGGCCACCAGATGGCGGAGCTTGCCCAGATCAGAGGATAGGAGCCACCCAATGAAGGATTAGCAAACTCTGCAAAACAACAACAACACACAAACAACTTTCTGGGTGAAGAAATGCCTCTTTTTTTTGCAAAAAGGTAAGGAGGCCAAGAGGTAATTTATTAAGCAAGTCACTGGGCAGCCTGTGTTAACTACAAGCTATTTTGGAAAAAAATAAATGTGAGTTTCTCACGCAGCAAATCTACAACCCGCCTCAACTTACAACCACAACTGCCCCTCTCTGAAGGAGTACACAAGTAGTCCTCGACTTACAACGGTTCGTTTAGTGACCGCTCATAATGACGACACTGAAAAAAAGTGGCTTACGGCCGTTTTTTTACACTTACGACCGTCGGAGCGTCCCAACGGTCACCTAATCAAATTTCGGATGCTTGGCAACTGGTTCTCATTTAATGACGGTCGCAGTGACCCGGGGGTCATGTGGTCTCGTTTTGCGACCTTCCGACAAGCAAAGTCAATGGGGAAGCCAGATTCACTTAACAACCGTGACTAACGTCACAGCTGTAATGATTGCAAAAACAGTCGTAAAAAAAGGGGGCAAAACTCCCTTAGCAAAAGTCTCACTTAGCAACATAAAATTTGGGCTCGGCTGTGGTCGTACGTTGAGGATTACCTGCAAAATACAAATCAAATAAATTGGGACCAAAAATCGATCGTTAAGCAGTGTAGTCTTTAAGCAAGGTAGCACAATTTCACCCGATGTTGCCTTTTTTGGCATAGTCGTTAAGTGAATCACTGCAGTTGTTAAGCCAGACATCAAGTGACCGTAAACTGAGACCTTCTTTACTGGCTTTGCCACTGATTGTGCTTGTTGGAAACCTAACAGGAAGACATTAACCTGCTATATGAAATCGACAAGACAGTTGTGTGCACACATGTGCTCCAGATGTTTTCGTCACATGTGGCCGAGACCCCCAAAGGACGACGAGACCCCTCCAGAAAACAGAGACCTCATTCCCTCATTTCCTCCAAGCCTTTAAAACTTTAAAACTGCTAAGTCCACAGCTGAGCTCCACTTCTTTAAAAAAAACAACAACTTTAAATTAAAATTTAAAAATGAATTTAAAATCTAAATCAAATTTAAATAAGCCTACAACGGAGCTCAAAATTTATGGTTGCTAAGTGAGAAAATTTATGTTGCTAAGTTGTTAAATGAGTTGTGCCCCATTTTACGACCTTTCTTGTCCTGGTTGTTAAGCGAATCACGGCAGTTGTTCAGTTCGTTGCAAAACTTTTGGCGCAAGGTGGCACCCGATCCCCGGGAACACTTCGACTGTCATAAATATGAGTCAGTTGTTGCAAAGCGTCCGAATTTGGATCACATGACCCTGGGGATGCTACAACAGTCATATGTGAGAAAAACAAACTTACGCCACTTTTGCCAATGCCGCTGTAAATTTGAACGGTCACTAAATGAACTGTCGTAAGTCGAGGACTACCTGTACATCGTAGACTTGGCTATCCAAAAAAGTATTAAATAATATTAATCCGTGCTGTATTTAAGCACAGAAACTCACCACGGTGCCCAGTCCATCGGCAGGGGTGGGGGAAACGCTCTGCGACGTCCCTCCGCCGTTGCCGCCATCCGGATTGCGGGCGCCCAGTTGGGGGGACATGGTGGGTGATTCGTCGATGTAGGGCATGGTTTCCGAGCTGCCAGGCCGAACTCTGACCTCCTCGTTGCCCTCCACATCATAATCCTCCGGGGGGTAATTGAAGTCTGAGAAAAGGAAGGAAGGAAGGAAGTAGAATTGGTTGTGAGAAAGCATAAAAAGGTAAACAAACCTGGGATTTAGCCACCCAATCACCAGGCAAGGTGAGTTCTAGTCCGGCCTTAGGAATAAAAGACAGCTGGGTGACTTTGGGCCAATCACTAGGCGAAAGTGAGTTCTAGTCCTGTCATAAGTTTAAAAGGAGACCTGATTTATGCCGTTCCTTCAACCACCTCCCCCTTAAAAACACCCCCAAACTTAAAAAAAAAAAACAAGTTTAAACCACTGAGCTGCAAGATTTACAGGTAGCCCTTGACTTACGACCACAACAGAACCCCCCTCAGTGGTTAAGCGAACTCTGCTCCATTTTACGACCTTTCCTGCCACGATTGCTAAGTGAATCACTGCAGTTGTTACGTTAGCCACACCGTCGTTCAGTGAATCCAGCTTCCCCATTGACCCGGCTGGTCAGAAGGTCGCAAAAGGGGAAATCATGTGACCCCGGGAGGGACACTGCGACCGTCATAACTACGAACCGGTTGCCAGCATCCGAATTTTGACCGTGGGGAGGCTTGCAACGGTCGTTAAGTGTGAAAAACGCTCCTAAGTCCCTTTTTTTTCGGTGCCGTGGTGACTCCAAATGGTCAGTAAACAAGGACTGCCTCTATTGCAAAGGGTGCCATAATGGGAATACCCCAAATTCAGTGGCCACCAGGGAAACAAACACGGATTCGTCTCTCCACTTCCCCTTCCCTTCCTCCCCCCCCAAGGCATTGCCTTTCTAAGCACCCCCACACGCTCCCCCATAACCTCACCCCCCCCGACACACTTCCCCACAATTATTCACGCCTGCTTGCCCCCGCCACCCCCTCCCTGGCACGCCTCCGACGGGCACACTCAGTCCAAGTGCAAAACTGGGTCAGCTTCGGAAAGGAAGACTGGCATTCCGGTGGGAGGGGGGGGAAGCAAAAAACGGAGACCACCCCCTGGTCCTCCCCATCTGGAAAGTGGGGCAGGGGTCTGAACGATGCCCCCCCCCGTCCCTCTAGCCCTTGGGGAAGGTGGAAAGGGAAGGAAAGCAGCACCAGGAAGTGGAATATTTAATAGGAAAGAAAAGGCAGGGAATTGGGTCGCGTCCAAATTTTGCTTCTCGGGGTTCAGAAGGAGAGAAAAAAGGAGGAAGGGGGGGTGAGTTCGGGGAGGGGAGGGGGTTGAGAAAATGAGAAAAGCAATGGGGGGGGTAGGGGGGGTAAGGCCCATTTTCTCCTGTTCCAAAAGGCGGGATGTGGGAGACAGGGAGTCCTCGACTTACGATCATTTGTTTAGCAACCGTTTGAAGTTACTACAACACTGAAAAAAGTGGCTGATGACCAGTCCTCGCATTTATGACCTTCACAACAAGCCCAGTCACCTGATCAAAATTTGGCCACTTGGCATCCTTTCTTCCTTATTTCCTTCCTTCTCATCTTTTTCCTTCCTTCCTTCTCTTTCTCCATCTCCTCTCTTCCTCTTCCTTCCTTCTACTTTTCATCACCCTGTTCTTTCTTTTTCCATCCCCTTCCTTCCATCTTCCTTTCTCCCTCCCTCCTTATTTTTTTCCTTCCTTCATTTCTTCCTTTTCCTTCATTCCCTCTATCTCTTTTTTTTCTTCCTTCCTTCCACCTCCCTTTCTCCCTCCTTCTCTTTCCTGCCTTCATTTCTTCCTTCTCCTTCCTTCCCTCCATCTCCTCTCTTCCTCTTTTTCCTTCCTTCCTTCCATCTCCATTTCTCCCTCCTTCCTTTCTCTTTCTTTCTTTCCTTCCTTCCTTCTTTCCTTCCTTCCCTGTCTCCTCTCTTCCTCTTTTTTATTTCCTTCCTTCCTTCCCTCCGTCTCCTTTTCTCTTCCTCTTTTTTCCTTCCTTCCTTCTTTCCTTCCCACCGTCTCCTCTCTTCCTCTTTTTCCTTCCTTCCATTTCCCTTTCTCCTTCCTTCCTTCCTTTCTTCCTTCCATTCATCCATCCCACTTTCCTATTCTTAAATAAATAAGGCAGCAAGCATATCTAATCATTATGAGGTTAGAAGACCAATTCTTGGCCAGCTATATAACATTTTTGGCACAAGCCTCGAGACCCCAGCCTTCCTCACAGGGTTGTTGTGACAGTAGAAGCAGGGCAAGGAGTAAAAGAGATGCTAACTCTGAGCTCCGGGGTTGTTTTTTTTTTCCAGGCCTTCCCGAAGCATTTAAAACTGCAGCCGTTCCGGAGGCTGCAAAGGAAAACTCTCCCATTTCCCAAGGTCAGCGCTTCTCCCAATTATCATTGCAGATCACGGTCAAATTATCATTATCATTTTTACAAGTTTTCATTTCAAGCTGTCGTCAGGTTCCTCCTCTCGATTTCCCTGCTTGCATCCATTGCTTAAAAGTCCCAGATCCTGCCAAGGTGAGTGAATTCATAATATAAAATCAACGCCTTATATTGTTCCTCGGCACTTCCTGGAAGTGAGCAGAAACTACAAATGAGGTCACTTGAGGCGCTCGCGGCTCTGAATCATCCTTCAGATTAACAGATGAATCAACGGAGTTGGAAGGGACCTCGTGGGTCATCTAGTCCAACCCCCTGCTTTCACACATGCCCCTAAGAAGCTAGGATCGCTCATCGCTTGAGGAACAGTGCCAATCAAATCCTTGCGCAGTTGACGGCAATTCATTCCTAACTTTGGCAACTTTTACGGACTACTAGACGGACTTCAACTCCCAGAATTCCCCCAGCTAGCCAAGTTGGGAAAGAGGGAAGGCCGAAGGAGGAGGGGAGGACAGAGGAGATGGTTTAGACCAGGGGGTCTCCAACCTTGGGCACTTTAAGACTTGTGGACTTCAACTCCCAGAATTCCCCAGCCAGTATGATTTGATCCTAACCACTGCGGCCCTTACCTACACCTGTGTGCACTTACGGTATCTACCCCTTGGTGCACTTCCCTTGCAGCCTCAAAGGGTCAGGGAAAAGAAAGAAAGAGTGAAACCCAAGAGATCAAAGACCTGGATGAAAAGGAAGGAAGGAAAGAAGGAAAGAAGGAAAGAAAGGAAGGAAGGAAGGAAAGAAAGAAAGAGAGAGAGAGAGAGAGGAAGGAAGGAAGGAAGGAAAGAGGAAGGAAGGAAAGAAAGAGGAAAGAAAGGAAGAAAAAAGAAAGGAAGAAAAAAGAAAGGAAGAGGAAGGAAGAGGAAGGAAGGAAAGAAAGAAAAAAGAAAGAGACAGAGGAAGGAAGGAGGGAAGGAAAGAGGAAGGAAGGAAGGAACAAAAGAAAGAAAGAAAGAGGAAGGAAGGAAAGAAAGAAAGAGGAAAGAAAGGAAGGAAGGAAGGAAGGAAGGAAGGAAGGAAGGAAGGAAGGAAGGAAAGAAAGAAAGAAAGAAAGAAAGAAAGAAAGAAAGAAAGAAAGAAAGAAAGAGTTGAAGTCCACAAGTCTTAAAGTGCCCAAGGTTGGAGATCCCCTGGTTTACACAGTGTCATAAACGCAAAAAAATGTGAATTTGGGCAAACTCTGAGAGACGGTGAAGAGACGGGGAGTTTTGGCGTACGATGGTCCACGGGGGTCTCAAAGAATTGGATACGATCGAAGAACCAAAAAAAATCAGTCTCTACCTTTTCTGCCACTCAATCATCGATCAACCAGATGTCTCTTTCTCCCTTTGTCTCTCTTTTTCATTCACCGACTCTGTTATTAGTGGATTTTTGAACTACCTTCACCTATTCTGCCAATCATTCTGTGCAGTCAGGAATGAAGAAAAAAACATCTTTTCTCCCCTCTTTTTCCTTCCTTCCTTCCTTCCTTGCTCTGCCTCCTTCTCTCTTCCTCTTTTTTCTTTCCTTACTTCCCTCTGGTCTTTCTCCTTCCTTCCTTCCCTGACTTCTTCCTTCCTTCCTTCCTTCCTTCCTCTCTCTCCTCTCTTCCTTTTTCTTTCCTTCCTTGCTTCCTTTCTTTTCATCTTTTTCTCCCTCCCTCCCTTCTTCCTCCCTTCCTCTCTCCTTCTCTCTTCCTTTTTCTTTCTTTCCTTCCTTGCTTCCTTCCTTTTCATCTTTTTCCTCC
>WNWU01000013.1:27012663-27032419 GCA_012654045.1 Ptyas mucosa
TTTTTCTTTCTTTCTTTCCTTCCTTGCTTCCTTCCTTTTCATCTTTTCCCTCCCTCCCTCCCTTTTTCCTTCCTCTCTCTCCTTCTCTCTTCCTTTTTCTTTCTTTCCTTCCTTCCTTTTCATTTTTCCTTCCTTCCTTCATCTCCTTTCCTCTCCATCTTTTTTCTTTCCTTCCTTTCTTCCTTCTCATCTTTTCCTTCCTTCCTCCCTCCCTCCCTCCCTCCCTCCCTTCTCATTTGTCTCCCTTTCTCTCCCTTCTCTCCTTCCTTCCCGGCTAAACATTCACCAGCTCCAAGTTTTGCCACTTTCCGTTCCTTCCTTATATTCCTTTATTTACAAACACGCATCTCAACCAGCTGTTCGCAAGAGGGAAAGACCCACTGAACAAAAGACGACCCTCCTCCATAGACCCCCTTCTTCTTCAAGTGGTGGGGGGGGGAGGCTCAGATAAGCAGCCCATCCCCCCTCTCCAACCCCCCCACCCCACCCCAAAGGTGCCCTTGCCTTAAAGCCTCCCTTCCCCCCCCCACATCTCCCCAAGGCTGAATCACGAGGAGCCTCTCATCCCGGTTCAAGATCTGTCATGACACCCCCCTCCCACTTTAAGATCTCCTCCCCCCCCACCCGCCCTTCTGCTGAGCTACATCCTCCCCCTCTCGGTCCCACGCATCCCTCCTCCTCCTGCGATTGGCTGGAGGGTTGGGGCATCACTATGGCAACTGCCTCCCCTCGCATCCCCTGTGCGACTCAGCTTGCAGCTGGAAGCAGCACAGGTACCCGTGCAGGGGGTGGGGTCACATGTCTGCCTGAAACCCCCCCCCACCGCTCCCACCCCCAATTGCCCACCCTGGAAGGGGGACATTAGGAAGGAGAAAGCAATGGGGGGGAGCATCCCCCCCATGCAAACGATGCCCCCCCCTCCTATTATTAATATTCTAAATGTGCTTGGTTAAGGTGGCCAGAAAATCCTAACCGGCCAATGAAGTATATACAGGTGGTTCTTGACTTACGACCGTTCGCTTAGTGACGGTGAACATCATTGAAAAAAGTGGCTTATAACCCCTTTTCACACTTAACGACCGTTGCAGCGTTCCTGTGGTCGCGAGATCAAAAGTCGCCCGCTCGGCATCTGGCTCGCATTTATGACGGTTGAAGCGTCCTGGGGTGGGGGTCACGTGATCCCCTTTTGCCACCTTCGGGACAAGCAAAGTCAATGGGGGAAGCCAGGTTCGCTTAACGACCGCATGACAATTGCAGCGATTCGCGTAACAACCGTGGCATGAAAAGTCGTAAAATGGGGTCAGACTAACTGAATAATGGTCTTGCTTAAAAAAAATGGAAATTTGGGGCTCAAATGTGGTCGTAAGTCGAGGACTACCTGCCCCGGATGCTTTGGGGAGCCTAACGAACAAATCCCATTTTTTCCTGCAAATTTAAAGGCAGGCAAAATAGTAAGGCCCCCAAAAAGACAGCAGCAGACAACCGTACGTAGATGGCATCAATACTGCATGATGGAAAATGTAGGGCAGTGTTTCTCAGCTGTGGCAACTTTAAGAAGGGCGGACTTCAACTCCCAGAATTCCCCTGCCAGCCGGCTGAGAGCTGTCAACAAATTTGTATACAAATTTAATAAAATGAAAATGAAAAAAATGAAACAGACTTCATTCAAATTGGTTGGATTATATGTTCAAATCAATCAATAAACTTCACCCATTGTCAAGCATGCTGGCTGGGGAATTCTGGGAGAGGAAGGAAGGAAGGAAGGAAGGAAGGAAGGAAGGAAGGAAGGAAGGAAGGGGAAGAAGGATGAAGGAGAAAAGGGAGGGAGAGAAATAACAGGTAGAAAGAAAGAAGGAAGGAAGGAAGGGGAAGAAGAATGAAGGAGAAAAGGGAGGGAGAGAAATAACAAAAGTAAAAGGAAGGAAGGAAGAAAAGGAAGGAAGGAAGGAAGGAGAAGAAGAAGGATGAAGGAAGGAAGGAAGGAGAAAAGGGAGGAAGAGAAATAACAGGTAGAAATAAGGAAGGAAGGGGAAGAAGAATGAAGGAGAAAAGGGAGGGAGAGAAATAACAAAAGTAAAAGGAAGGAAGGAAGGAAGAAAAGGAAGGAAGGAAGGAATAGCAATAGCCCTTAGACTTATATACCACTTCATAGTGCTTTTACGGCCCTTTCCAAGCAGTTTACAGAGTCAGCATATCTCCCCCAACAATCTGGGTCCTTATTTGACCCACCTCGAAAGGAGGGAAAGCTGAGCCGACCTTGAGCCAATCAGGCTCGAACTGCTGGCAGTGGGCTTACAATATTGTTTAGCCTACAATACGGCATCTCCTTTTTTCTTTTATTTCTTGAGTTATTGAGATGTATTCTGTGTTTTTTTTGGGGGGGGGGGGGCTGCACCAAGGGAGGCTCATTCAATTTCATTGTACACATGTTGTTTGATTTGATCCTAACCACTGCAGCCCTTACCTACACCTGTGTGCACTTCCCTTGCAGCCTCAAAGGATGGGGGAAAAGAAAGAAAGAGTGAAACCCAAGAGATCAAAGACCTGGATGAAAAGGAAGGAAGGAAGGAAGGAAGGAAGGAAGGAAGGAAGGAAGGAAAGAAAGAAAGAAAGAAAGAAAGAAAGAAAGAAAGAAGAAGGAAGGAAGGAAGGAAGGAAGGAAGGAAGGAAGGAAGGAAGGAAGGAAGGAAAGGGGAAGGAAGGAAAGAAAGACGAAAGGAAGAAAGGAAGAAAAAAGAAAGAAAGAAAGAAAGAAAGAAAGAAGGAAGAAGGAAGAGGAAGGAAGGAAAGAAAGAAAGAAAAAAGAGAGACAGAGGAAGGAAGGAGGGAAGGAAAGAGGAAGGAAGGAAGGAACAAAAGAAAGAAAGAAAGAGGAAGGAAGGAAGGAAGGAAAGAAAGAAAGAGGAAAGAAAGAAAGAGGAAGGAAGGAAGGAAAAAGAGAAAGAGGAAGGAAGGAAGGAAGGAAAGAAGGAAAGGAAGGAAGGAAGGAAAAAGGAAGAGAGAGAGGAAAGAGAGGAAGGAAGGAAGGAAAGAAAGAAGGATAGGAAGGAAGGAAGGAAGGAAGGAAAAAAGAGAAAGAGGAAGGAAGGAAGGACAGAAAGAAAGAGGAAAGAAAGAGGAAAGAAAGAAAGAAAGAAAGAGGAAGGAAGAGGAAGGAAGGAAGGAAAGAAAAAAGAAAGGAAGGAAGGAAGAGGAAGGAAGGAAGGAAAGAAAGAAAGAAAGAAAGAAAGAGGAAAGAAAGAGGAAGGAAGGAAAGAAAGAAAGAAAAAAGAAAGGAAGGAAGGAAGGAAGAGGAAGGATGGATGGAAAGAAAGAAAGAAAGAAAGGAAAGAAAGAGGAAGGAAGGAAAGAAAGAAAGAAAGAAGGAAAGAAAGGAAGGAAGGAAGGAAAAAAGAGAAAGAGGAAGGAAGGAAGGAAAGAAAGAAGGAAAGGAAAGGAAGGAAGGAAAAAGGAAGAGAGAGAGGAAGGAAGGAAGGAAGGAAGGAAGGAAGAAGAAACCGAGCCAAAAGCAGCTTACACTGCCTTTCCTCATCTTTGCTGCCCCCATGTCTCTCGCCCACCCCCTTACTCATCAACTCCACCCAACCACACTCTCCGCCGCTTTCTCCAGGGAGTTGTTCCCCAACGCCATCCTCCTTCGTTCAGTTCCCATCCATAGCACAGGCAGTCCTCGACCTAGGATCGCAACGGAGCCCTAAATCCCCGTTGCTAAGCGAGGCGGCCGTTAAACGAGCTTTGCCTCATTTTACAAGCTTCCTTGCCACCGTTGCTAAGCGAGTCGCTGCAGTTGTTAAGTCAATAACACGGCTTCCCCATTGACTTGGCTTGTCAGAAGGTCACTAAAAGGGCGACCGTCAGAAACACGAGTCAGTTGCCCAGGGTGTGAGTTTTGCTCACGTGACCAGAGGGATGCTGCAATGGTCGTAAGTGTGAAAAATAGTCCTAAGACGCTGTTGTAACTTTGAAGGGTTACTTTAAAAAAAGTTGTAAATTGAGGACTAATTGTCGCTTTTTTTGGTGGGTGGGGGCGCACGCCATAACTCGAGGACTGCCTGCAAAGGGCTTTCCTTTATAATTGGAGTATCTACAAGGCAACTCCAGATAGTCCTTGACTTACGACCACAACTGAGCCCAATTTTTCTGTTGCTAAGGGAGACCAGTTGTTCAGTGAATTTTGCCCCGTCTTACCACCTTTCTTGCCAGTCAGTCGCTCAGTGAATCACTGCCGCTCTTAAACTAGTAACACGGTTGTTAAGTGAATCCGGCTTTCCCGTTGACTTGGCTGGTCAGAAGGTCGCAAAAGCGGATCACCTGACACACACACACACACACACCTGGGATACGGCAACCGTCATAAATACGAGTCAGTTGCTGCCAAACGTCTGAATTTTGATCACACGACCCGGAGAAAGTACGACTGTCATAAATATGAGTCAAGCATACGAATATAAAACATGGGGAAACTACCATGGTCGTTAAGTGTGAAAAACAGCCCAAACCAGTCATTTTTTTTCCCAGGGCTTTTGTTAACTTTAAACCGTCACTAAAAGAAGTGTTGTAAATCAAGGATTACCTGTTCCGTGGTTTTTAACTTGTAACTTGTACGTTCGCTTCACATGCGCGCCTCTCACACACGCGCTTTGCTCGTACACGCGCCTTTCACGCGTGCTCCTAGCTTCGCCGCTACCGGTTCCCCCTCTGCCTTGTAGGGGATCCAGGCGGCATAAAGATTGAACAAATAAATAAAATAAATAAATAAATAAGCATTCCCAACCCTGGTGACGCACGATCCAGAGACGGGCAACCCCCCCCCCACTTCCTGGATCGCTGCCTGGGTGCCCCCCCCCTTCCTGCACCTCTGTTGCCAAGTTGGCATTCACACAGCTGAGGCCTGTGCAGAATACCAAGTACGGAGATGGCACCATGACACAAGGCGCCAGCTCAGAACGCACTTGAGACGCGGCAGAACCTCCAAAGGTGTGCCATGCTCCGCATGGGCGCTGGTACCTCTAGACTCATTTGAGGGGGGTCTCCTGATTTCTCCTCCCCCTCCCAGGTAACCCTCCCACCCAGCCAGGGGTGAGATCTAGCTGGTTCTGACAGGTTCTGACGAACTGGTAGCGGAAATTTGGAGCAATTCGGAAAACCGGTAGGGAAAATTTTGAGTAGTTTGGAGAACCGGTAGCGGAAATTTTGAGTAGTTTGGAGAACCGATAGTGGAAATTTTGAGTAGTTTGGAGAACCGGTAGCAGAAATTTTGAGTAGTTTGGAGAACCGATAGTGGAAATTTTGAGTAGTTTGGAGAACCAGTAGTGGAAATTTTGAGTAATTTGGAGAACCGGTAGTGGAAATTTTGAGCAATTTGGAGAACCGGTAGCGGAAATTTTGAGCACTTTGGAGAACCGGTAGCAGAAATTTTGAGCAGTTTGGAGAACCGGTAGCGGAAATTTTGAGCAGTTCGGAGAACCGGTAGCAGAAATTTTGAGTAGTTTGGAGAACCGATAGTGGAAATTTTGAGTAGTTTGGAGAACCGGTAGTGGAAATTTTGAGTAGTTTGGAGAACCGGTAGCGAAAATTTTGAGCAGTTCGGAGAACCGGTAGCAGAAATTTTGAGTAGTTTGGAGAACCGATAGTGGAAATTTTGAGCAGTTCGGAGAACCGGTAGCGGAAATTTTGAGTAGTTTGGAGAACCGGTAGTGGAAATTTTGAGTAGTTTGGAGAACCGGTAGCGGAAATTTTGAGTAGTTTGGAGAACCGGTAGCGGAAATTTTGAGTAGTTTGGAGAACCGGTAGCGGAAATTTTGAGTAGTTTGGAGAACCGGTAGCAGAAATTTTGAGCGGTTCAGAGAACCGGTAGCGGAAATTTTGAGCAGTTCAGCGAACCAGTAGCAGAAATTTTGAGCAATTCGGAGAACCGGCAAATGCCACCTCTGGCTGGCCCCAGAGTGGGGTGGGAATGGAGATTTTCCAATATCCTTCCCCTGCCATGCCCACCCACCAAGCCACGTCCATGCCTATTATTTATGGTGGTAAATAGATTTAGATTTCACCACTGCACCCAGCCCTCTCGCCAGCTCACTTTTCTCCAAGGTGTAAAGTCAGAGAAGCCAAACCTGACTAATAAAACAATTCTTAAAGACGAAGCACTCCAAATATGACCAAACTTCAAGACTGGTGGACTTCAACTCCCAGAATTCCCCTGCCAGCATGGATCACAATTTACAAATTTGTAGATTTACAATGTACAATTTTACAAATTGTCATAAGTCAAGGACTATCTGTACTAGGGGATTCACACAGGCAACGACGTACGACCACAATGAGGCCCAGCATTTTTGTCGCTCAGTGAAACATTTGTTAAATGAGGTTTGCCCCATTTTACGACCTCTTGTGCCACCGATGTTAAGTGAGTCAATGCCGTTGTTAAGTCAGGAGCCCGGTTGTTAAGTGAATCTGATTTCCCCACTGGCTTTGCTGGTCCAGAAGGTCGCAGAAGGGGACCCCGGGACGCTGCGGCCGTCATAAATGTGAACCAGTTACTGTTCCAGTTCATATAAATTAAGCTTAGTAGACGGAAATTTAGGATTGGGTAATTTAATTGTATTATTAATAGGGTGTTAAAAGTATATTGTGAATTTAAAATATTAAGGATTAGAAATTGTGGGGATTTTGAGATACACTCCCGGGATTGATTTAAATATTCTGAATATTTGGCTTTATTAGTAAATCCTATGCATTTGGAATATGGACGTTATGGTGGAATAATGAGCCATTCATAAAATATTAAATATTAGTAATTTAGCAGGGGATAACAAATAACACGGCGCAAAGAAATGTTATCTATGTTTAAACCAATTAATGGGAAGAATGATAAAAGAATTATGAAGAGAGAATAAATAGCATTGTTGAAGTTGGAAGATTAGGATGACGTACACTTATACAAATTATTGTTAGCGCTGTTTAAAAAAGATTTGACTCCGTCAATGCACTGTCCACAAAATATGTCATTATTATACTAATATATTAAAAAGTTAATAATTAATTAATTAATTAATTAATACAAACCAGTTGCCAAGTGCCTGAATTTTTGGTCACATGACCATTTGGCTATCCGGCTGGCTGGGGGAATTCTGGGACTTGAAGTCCGCCGCTCTTAACCCTGATTTAAAATATTACACCTTGACTTACGACCCCAATGGAGCCCAAAATGTCTGTTGTTCAGCGAGACGTTTGTTAAGTGCGTTTTGCCCCGTTTTACGACCTTTCTTGACACAGTTGCTAAGGGAATCAATGCAGTCGATAACCCGGTTGTTAAGTGAATCTGGCTTCCCAATGGCTCATCGGAAGGTCGCAAAACGGGATGGCATGACCTCAGGAGAGAGAAGCTGAAAACAATGTCTTTTAAACTGGAGGAGGTTCCCTGGAGGTCATCTAGTCCAACCCCGCTCTTCCTTTGGCCTACAATGCAGCACACCTCACCCCATCCTATGCAGATCGGCCTCAAGCCTCTGTTTACGTCTTCAGACACCGGATGCCACTAGCTGAAAACCTGGGATTTATGTCAAAAAAGCACCTTATTTTAATACAGGTAGTCCTCGAATTACGACCTGCATAATTGACCCCCTGCAATTACAGTCATAAGTCGTGACAGTCGGGTCATCACGTGGCGAGTCCCAATCTTATGACTTTTTGCAGTGGTCGTTAAGCAAACACGGAGATCCTAAACTGAATGGAGCAGTCATAAAGCAAGTACCACAGTCGTTAAGTGAGGGCACTGTTCACTAGGGGGCGGTTTCTGGTGGAAACAGGAAATAAATAGTGCTGTCTGAGATCGGTGGCTTTCTTGCGGACCTTTTATGACCCAACTAGGTAACATCATCAGTACTAGAAGGGAGGGGAGTTTATGGAGAGGAGGAGGAAGAAGAAGAGGAGGAAGAAAAGGAGGAGGGGGAGGACTGTGGGGGTCCTTGGTGCTCTCTGAGTTTGCTCGTTTTCTTGCAGACATTTCATGACCCAACTAGATAACATCATCAGTATTCGAAGGGAGAGGGGTTTGTGGAGAGGAGGAGGAGGAGAACGACAACAACGACTGTGGGGTCTTTGGTGCTCTCTAAACTTGGTTCCGTTTTCTTGCAGACGTTTCATGACCCATCTAGGGAACATCATCAGTGCTAGAAGGGAGGAGGAGGAGGAGGAGGAGATGGAAAAGGACTGTGAGGTCCTTGGTATTCTTTGAACTTGAGTTGTGTTTTCTTGCAGACGTTTCATGACCCAACTAGGTAACACCATCAGTTTTCCTTGGAGGATCTCCGAGCTTGGCGATTTCCATGCAGGCGTCAGGTAGCAAACCCTCCGTGAACAAATCACCGTTGCTCAGAGACACCCCCCCCCAAAAAAAACTCCACAAACACATCAAGGAGCAACTTCCCGCTCGTCTTACCCCCAGGCCCTTTCAAATTCCTTCCGCGACCCCCCGGACGTGGGGACCCCCACCATCATTCCCCACCGCAAATATTTCCGGAGCACCATCCGTTTAACCTTGATAAATACTCAGCAAGATTGGCAAGGCAAGATTGGGGAAGAGAGGGATGGAGGGAAGGATCGAGTTCGAATCCTGACGCAGCTTAAAGCAATCTTCCCCCCCTCCTCCCCACTTCTCGGTCCCGTCCCCTAAAGGACCACCTGTCCCATAATGAGCAGCCACCTGTTCCTTGATGCAAGGAACTCACCCTTATATTTAGTAGCTCATTTCAAGGAATTGTTCCTTATTTTAGCAACCATCTGTTGTCTTTTCTAAAAAAAAACCCCCCAAAAGGCTCTTGAATCATTCTTTTATGTAACAGACAGATGGCAGCGGGGTGGGGTGGGAATTCTGGGTGGTGACATTGCCCCCCTCCCCAAAATACACACAAACACAAACACACTGCCCCTTAGTTCCAGGGCAAATCTGGGGTTTTTTTGGCAAAGATTTACCAACTTTCTTATTTTGGGGATTTATCCTGGTTTGCCACCTGAGTTTACAAAAATAAATGAACTTTTAAGGAAGAAATTTGGGGTTGTTTTGCAAAAGGGTAGGGGGGACTCCTCTAATTTAATTTAATTGAATTTAATTAATTCAATTTATATGCCGCCCCTCTCCGAAGACTCAGGGCGGCTGGGTTTCACTTTCAGGAAGACACCCCCCAAAAAGTTAAAAATTTTTAAAAAATGGATTTTGACTACAGGGTTCCTCGACTTGCAACCGCCACAGAGTCCCAATATTCCTGTCGCTAAGTGAAACATTTCTTAAGTGAGATTTGTTTGCCCCGCTTTATGACTTTCCTTGCCATGGTTGCTAAGGGAGTCCCTGCAGTTGTGAAGTTAGGAAGATGGCTGTTAAGTGAATCGGGCTTCTTCCCCGTTGACTCTGCTTGTCAAGACGGTCGCAAAAAGGGGATCACGTGACAACCCCCCCCCCGGGACACTGCGACCGTCATAAATATGAGTCAGTTGTTAAGCGTCTGAATTTCAATCATGTGACTTTGGGGATGCCGCCAACGGTCGTAAGTGCGAAAAACGGTCGTCAGTCCATTTTTTTCCCAGTGCCGTTGTAATGTCGAACGGTCACTAAAGGAACAGTCGTAAGCCGAGGACTACTCCGGCCACTTTCAGAGGGTTGGACTTCGACTCCCAGAATTCCCCAGCTATGCTGGCCACGTTCGAAAACACTTATTTAGGCCAAATATTAGAAGAATTTCCCCAGCATTAAAAACCGTTTGGAATGGCCGTTTCCAAACGTTGGGAACCTGCTGGACTATAGGACCTCTGGGGTTCCCTTCCGTCTAATTCAAAGCACCGACCAAACCGCTGCCATATTTTTAAAGCTTTCTCTCTCCCTCTCGAGACTCAACCGCCAAATATTTTTCCCTAAGGGCGGAAGGGGGCTGGAGTAGATGACCTCCAAGGTCCCTTCCAACTCTGTTATTCTACACATGCTCAGAGGCTCTGCTGCTGGTATTATATGCACGGCCCATTATATGCCTGTTTCTCATCCCTCTGCCTCACCCAACCCCAATTCAATCGGCACCGGCAAGCGCATAAACCACACCAGGAAAACCGCACAAAAATCCACAATCCAGATATCCCACTGCAGGAATATGTGTGTGTGTGTGTGTGTAAGGGAGCCTAAAGAAGGGGTCAGTTTGGAGAAGGATGCCATCTTGGATTCCTCACCACCACCACCACCAAAAAAACCACACAATGTTGCTTTGGCCAGGGACAGCCTCAATTTCTATTCCTTCCTCGGTTTTCCCCTTCTGTAAAATGGGCATAATGTGATCACGTAATTTCACCTCCTTCCCATTTGTGGGGCACACCCCCTCATCCCTCTGCCCAACGGGGTGAAGTCAGGCCATGGGGGCTTTAGCCAAGCAAGCTAAACAACTCTCTTAATGACCACAGGAGTCGCCCGCGGGGATCAATTAAGCAATTAAATAAGGGTTCCCGATTAAAAAAAAAAAAGACTAATGGAGGCCATCCATCACATCTGCTCCAGAAACAGTTCCCAGGGCAGGAGGAGGCTGATCCTGGGTGGTCTTTAAAGGCAAATCCCCCCCCCTTCAAACCTCCTGGAAAACAGAGATAGGGGAGGGGGAGGGCTGTGGACGGAGAGGGGTCCCTCTGGCCGCCCCCTTCCTGACAAGCACAATTTATTAAAACACAATTTATTAAAAAGGGAGGAAAGGAACTGCAGCCCAGCCTTTTCGTAAATTGTGTTTTTCACGGGCTACCCAGACTCCTGTTGATGCAGGAAAAAAAAGGGGGTTCAAGAGGAGAACCCCAGATTTCAGGCTGGAAATGAAGAGGGGGGGTCGATGAGAAGAACGGAGTTCCCCCCCTCCTGCCACTCTGTCCCCCCCAAAAAAGTTGCAGATAATTCCAGCTGTTGACAACAAAACGGAGCCGCATTTTCGGAGGGTGGACCCCCCTCAATTCCAAATGACGGGGCGGTGGGGGGAGGCAAACATTTGGGAGAGGTCTCCGAAGAAGCCCCCTCCTCCTCGACCGCCCCCTCCCCATCCTCAACCCCAAATCTCTGCTCGATTAGCTAAGCCACCAGCGCGGGGTTTATATAACCGTCTCTCTCTCTCTCCCCGAAGCAGAAATCCGTGGCTGGATTCCTTGTGGGACCCCCCTCACCCCCCAAAAAGGGGCCGAATGGAGAGGTGTAAAGGCAGGGGAGAGAAAGAAAGGGGTGCCATGTTGCAGCCCCCCCCAAAAGAGAAAACTCAACCCTGGTTCCCACCGTCTCTGAAGCCTGGCAGAGCGACGGATAGGTCTCTCCAAAGCAGGAATCCGTGGCTGGATTTCTTGTGGGACCCCCCCACCCCAAAAATAGGGAATGGAGAGGCAGAGAGGGGAGGAAGGAAAGGGGTGCAATTTGGGGGGGCAAAAAAAAAGAAAACTCAACCTTGGTTCCCACCACATCTGGCACCTGGCACATGAAAGATAACATCTCAAAATCCGTGGCTGGCTTCCTTACGGGACCCCCCAACCCCCAAAAATAGGGCCAAGGAGGGCTGACTGGAGAGGTAGAGAGGGAAGGAAGGAAAGGGGTGCAATGTTGCAGCCCACGTACCCCCCCAAAATAGAAAACTCAACCCTGGTTCCCACCACATCTAAAGCAACCGATCTGTCTTTCCAAAGCAGGCTTCCTTACGGGACCCCCCCCCCCAAAAAAAGGGCCGAATGGAGAAGTAGAGAGACAGAAGAAGGAAGGAAAGGGGTGCAATGTTGCAGCCCCCTCCTCAAAAAAGAAAAAAACTCAACCCTTGTTTCTCCGGCGCCTGGCAGAGGAGAGACACCCAGTCAGATTTCTGCCTCTCTCTCTGGTTTGGTACCTTTCAGGGCAGGGAAAACGTCACTCGCTCCCCAGGTCTTTTTCTCTTCCTCCACCCCACCTCACCCCCTCCCCAGCCAAGACCCCAGACTCAAAAGACCTACTGCCGTAGAGGGTGTCGATCCAGGAGAGGCGAGGAAGGCCGTGCTGGCTTAAGGGCTCCATCCCTACCTCCGGAGAAGCTCAAGGAGCTGTTTGTAGAGAGGAAGGGAGCATCTCGTAACAAAGGCTGGGGAAAGAGGGGGGGGGGGGGGGGGGGAATTGTGGGAGGGGGTGGCGGGAAGGCTGGGGAAGCAGCGGCAGGAGGGGTGGGTACCGTTTTTTTAATGCCCCCTCGCAGGCTGGGCGCTCGGCTGGCGTGGAGACGACGTGCCCAGCCCTTGCCAGGCAGTGTGCGTGTGTGATTCTGTGTGTGTGTGTGTGTGTGTGAACACACACCCGTGGGAGGGCGGGGAAGGCTCCCTCCTCCTCCTCCTCCTCCTCCTCTCCTCCTCCTCCTCCTCCTCTTCCAAGGGGCTGGGAAGAGAGGGCCACCAATGAGGAGGGAAGCCCCAAAAATGGGTGGGGAGTGGGAGCAAAGAGACCCCCTCCTCCCCCGCCTCAGGGGGGGGTCATTTGAGGAAGGGGACCCCAATCTATTGGGGAAGGGTCTCCCTGGTACCAGAACTTCCCCGCCCCCCCTCTCTCTCTCCTCCCGTTCTGTTTTTTTTTTTTCAAAGGCAGTTTTCTCCGACGGAGGGGCGTTTCCCCCCCAAATTGGATCAGGTGGCAAAAAAAGAGGAGGATGGGTCTTATTTCCCTCGAGACCACCACCACCCCGAGACCCTCCCGTGTAGTGACTTTAAAGAGGCGGCCTTCCTGGCAAGGTAGGCGAGAGGGATGGGCCACTCTTTATGGTTCTTGGATCACCTGGTGGTCCTCCATCCAACGATTAATTTGTTTTCCAAAGCACCAGAAGAAGGTAAGACAAGAAACAACGGATGGAAACTCATCAAGGAGAGAAGCAACCTGGAATTAAGGAAGAATTTGCTAACAGTGAGGAGAATTAACCTGTGGAACAGCTTGCCACCAGAAGTTGTGGGCGCTCCATTACTGGGGTTTTTTAAGAAGAGATTGGACAGCCAGTTGTCTGAAATGGGAGAGGGTCTCCTGCTTGAGCAGGGGGCTGGACTAGAAGACCTCCAAGGTCCCTTCCAGCTGTACTCTGATCTTGATTCGCCAGATCTGCCCTTCTTTCTTGGAGTGGGGGAGGGGGGCGTTTCCCCCAAATTGCGTCAGGATGCAAAGAGGAAGGGTCTCCGTTGAGACCCCCCCTTGTAGTGACTTTAAAGACGTGGGCCTCCTTAACAAGGCAAGCAAGTGGCGCGTCACTGCTTACGGTTCTTGGATCTCCTGGTGGTCCTCCATCCACTAGATAATTTTCCAAAAGAATTGGGCGGAAAGCGTGACGGCTTAAAAAATATTGCGTCGGACGGCAGCCACAAAGCTACCAGAGTTTGTGTTGAAAATTCTCTCCTTTATTGAACTCAAACTTGGCCACTAGAACAATTCTGGGACTTCAATTCCCAGAATTCCCCAGGGAGTATGGGATTCTGGGAGTTCAAATCCACCGTGTTTTTTTTAAATTGTTTGAAAAAAACTCTCATTTAAAAACCCATAATTGATCATTTCCATCTTTACGTCACTCTGGAGCAGTGTTTCTCAACCTTGGAAGCTTGAAGACGGGTGGACTTCAACTCCCAGAATCCCCCAGCCAGCACAGCTGGCTGGGGGGATTCTGGGAGTTGAAATCCACCCGTCTTCAAGCTTCCAAGGTTGAGAAACACTGCTCTGGAGGAAACTACGGGCAGTCCTCGACTTACGACCACAAAATTGAGCCCCACATTTCTGTGGCTGAGCGATAGTTAGTAAGTTGAGGTGTGCCCCGTTTTACGACCTTTCGGGCGTCGTTAAGCGAATCCGGCTTCCTCACTGACGTTGCATGTCAGAAGGTCACAAAATGGGATACCGTGACCCCCGAGACACTGCGGCCGTCATAAATATGAGTCAGTTTCCAGGCTTCTGGATTTTGATCACGGGATCAACAGTCGTAAGTGTGAAAAATTTTGCGTCCTAACTCACTTTTTTCAATGCTGTCGTAACTTCAAACAGTCACTAAATGGACTGTTGTAAATCGAGGACTCCCAGGAACAAGAGAAGCAGTTAGTTGTCGATTAATCTCTCTTACTGCAATGGTCGTAAGTGTGAAAAATGGTCATAAGTCGCTTTTTTTAGCGCCGTTGTAACTTCGAACGGTCACTAAATGGATTGTTGTAAAGGGAGGACTCCCTGTAACAAGAGAAGCAATTATAGTTGTCGATTAATCTTTTGCCAACTTTTAACCAACTCTGCAAAAGATGTCCTCAATTTAATCCAGCCGCAATTTTTAAAAATAAATGCACTATTTTTAATACAGACCTATAGTATAAATAGGACAGAATTCAAGCATCTTTCATCTACTAGGGGTGTGTAAATTCACACCCAGGCCCCTCCATATGCCACACACTTATTTCAAATTTGAAAAAAAAAAATTCAGGGAAACATCCTGGCAGCTGACTCACATTTACGACGGTCACAGCATCCCGAGACCACGCAATTCCCTTTGGAGACCTTCTGATCCAGCAAAGTTCAATGGGGAAGCCGGATTCACTTAACAACGATGTTACCGACTTAACAGCTGCAGCGATTCACTTAACAACCATGGCCAGAGAGGTCGTAAAACAGGATAAAACTCACTTAACAACCGTCTCGCTTAACAAGGAGTTCCATTATTGCCATAAGTCGAGGAATATCTGTATTGGATTTATGACCACAATTCAACCCATAATTTTTGTTGCTAAGTGAGATAGTTGTTAAGCGAATCACTCCAGTTGTTAAGTGAGCTTTGCACCATTTTACGACTTTTCCTGCCACCGTCGTTAAGCGAATCACTCCCGTTGTTAAGCCAGTCACGTGGGTCGTTAAGCGAATCTGGCTTCCCCCGCCGACTTCGCTTGTCTGAAGGTCGCAAAAAGGGAATCGCGTGACTCCGGGAGACACTGCGACCGTCATAAATACGAGTCCGTGGCCGAGCGTCTGAATTTTGATCACGCGACCACCCACGGGGAGAATGCCACAACGGTCACTAAGGGTGAAAACCGGTCCTAAATCACGTCTTTCAGTGCCGTTGTTAACTCTGAAACGATCGCTAAATGATGATCTGTTGTGAGTCTGCACCCAAAAGCCACAACAACCTTCAGCAAAACCTTCCTGGAGCTGCCACAACTCTCTTGCACGACAACTGGTGTGGTCACGTGAGCCACGAGGAGGGGGGTGGGGGGGCTCATGAATCATCACCAGAAGGTGGGAAAACAGCCGGAGGGTTGTGGTGGTGTTGTGTGTTTTGCGTGTGCCATAATTAGCGGTGGCACTCCCGAGCTGCTGCCTTCTTTTCCTAACAAATGTTGTGTGTTTGTGGCAGCCGGACGCACCTAGGCCTTTGCACACGGCCTCACAAGCCCCACCTCGCCCCACTTTGCGCTCAAGGAGAATCCACAGCCGGCCCAGACATTGTAGGACTGTGACGGCGAACCTACGGCACGGGTGCCACATGGCGCCATTATCTGTGGGCACACGAGCGTTGCTCTACCTCAGTCCAGCACGCATGTGTCCGCGCTGGCCAACTGATTTTCGGGCCTTCGGAGCCTACCGGAAGTCGGGAAACGGGATGTTTCCGGGCCTCCGGAGGGCCTCCGGGAGAGTGGGGGAGGCTGTTTTCACCCTCCCCAGGCTCCTAGAAAGGTTCTGGAGCCTGGGGAGGGCAAAAAAATGGGCCTACCGGGCCTACTTGGCCATCGTGAGCCAAAAGCGGGGGGAGAGCAAGGGGGGTCACGCACGCATGCGTGGGGGGACGGGACGCATTGAATTATGGGTGTGGGAACGCACACGCGCAATCCCGCCCCTTACCCCCGCTTTTGGCACACGACGGCAAAAAGGTTAGCCATTACTGTTCTAGGAGGAAGGTGGTGTTAGCCTCTGGGTGCTCCAAATCAGGGATCACCTCGTGGTCTCCTTTCCGACTCAACACCTTTTACACCAAGGGTTCATTGGATGCATAAATGACGTAGGATTTAAATTACAGGGACTCCTCAGCTTATGAACTCAGCTGAGCCCCAAATTTAGGTTGCTAAGTGAGGCGTTTGCTAAAGGAGCTTCGTCCCATTTTACAGCCTTTTCTTGCCACGGTTGTTAAGTGAATCACTGCGGGGGTTAAGTCAGTCACACGGTTGTTAAATGAATCTGGCTTCCCCGTTGGGCTTGTCAGGTCGCAACAGGAGATCACGTGAGCCCCAAGACACTGCGACCGTCATAAATATGAGTCAATTGCGAAGCATTGGAATATAAATCATGGGGATGCTGCAACGGTCGTAAGTGTGAAAAACGGTCATTATAAGTCCCTTTTTTCAGTGAGGCGTTGCAACTTCGAACAGTCACTAAATGAATGGTATGCACGCAGTCCTCGGCTTCCAGCTTTTCATTTTGCGACCATTCTAAGTTGCACCACCACTGAAAAAAGGGACTTACGACCGATCCTCGCACTTATGACCGTCATAGCATCTCCACAGTGAACAAATTTTGACACTGGACAAAACCTGATCTCCATTTGTGACCTTCCCAGCCCACAGGCCAAGTCGATGGAAGAAGCAAGATCCGCTTGATGACCACGTGATTCATTTAACGACCACCGCAGTTCGCTCAACCAGTCGTTCCCCCCTGGAAAAAAAAACAGTCCAAAAATATAGCACAACTCATTTAACAACCGCCTGGCTTAGCAAGGGGAATTCTGAATCTCAATTGCGGCCATAAATCGAGGACTACCAGTATTGTGGTCCTAAATCGAGGACTATCTGAATTTTTAAAATTATTATTATTCTGTTTTTGTTCACCCAGTCGCCCTTGCACAATTCAGGAAAGATAAAACAGATATTTTTCCAACCCATAAATACGTTTTATTTATTCAAAGGCTTCGTCTGATCCCTTCACCAGATGCAAAGCAGCGGCTCAACGGAAGCTGGAATTTAAATGCTGGTTCCTTTTGTTCCCTTTAACGTCCGTTCGGACACCAGGATTCCTGACGGTTTGTTTTTCCCCAAATCGAGAGCCCCCGTTTTTGACTAACAAATGTGGGTCGGAGAATATTTTGACACGCAAATCTCGCGCCCCGAGGAACATTTGTTAGTCAGAAAAGGGGATTTTCATTTACAGGAACTCCTCGACTTGCAATCGATGGTTTAGTGACCGTCCGAAGTTACAAGGGCACTGCAAAAAAGGACCATTTTTGACATTTTTTACCTGTAATAGAATATACCTTTACGACTAAGAAGTTCCATCTGTCTATCATTATTGATCAATCTATTTATCTCTATCAACAATCAATCAATCATCTACCTATTATCAATTAATCATGTATTTATCTATCGTTTATCAATATCTATCTATATCTATCTCATCTATTTATCTATCATATATCAATCATTTCTCTATCATCTAATTTTCTTTCTCTTCTTTTTTCTCCCTCTCTCCCTTCCTTCCTTATTCCTTCTTTCCTTCCTTTTTCCTTCTTTCCTTCCTTTCTTCTCCCCTAGCTTCTTCCTTCTTTCCTTCCTTCTTCCCTAGCTCCTTCCTTCCTTCCTAGCTTCCCTTCGTTCGTTCGTTCCTTCCTTCTTTCCTTCCTTCCTTCCTTTTTCCTTTCCTTCCTTCTTCCCTAGCTTCTTCCTTCCTTCTTTCCTTCCTTCTTCCCTAGCTTCTTCCTTCCTTCCTTCCTTTTTCCTTTTTTCCTTCCTTTTTCCTTTTTCCCTTCCCTAGCTCCTTCCTTCCTTCCTTTTTCCGTCTTTCCTTCCTTCCTTTTCGGTTTTCAAGTAAAGACTCGGCAACTGTTTAGTCTGGCATTGTATATAAGGACTCTCGCCTTAGGCCACGGGGTTGAACTAGATGACCTCTAAGGTCCCTTCCAACCCTAGGATTCTACGCAATCTGTTTTTTACAGAGAGAGGCAGTTCTTGACTCATGACTGTTCATTTAGCAAGCATTCAAAGTTACGATGGACCTGCCTTGGAGGTAGATACGACCCCGATTCAAAGTTACGACGGTCAGAAGCCCTCACCCGCAGTCGCATGAAAAAAAATTGGGGTGCTCAGTCATAGGACCCCAATCAGCTACTCTGTTTGCAGTCACATAACCACGTTTCACGACTGTCTTACCAAACTTCGGTGACTTACTTCCAAGATTTTGGAAAGGAGCCCATCCCTATCAACAAAAACTTAGCCAAAATCTTTCACAGGGGGTCCTCGATTTACAATTCATTCATTTAGTGACCGTTCAAAGTTTCAGCAGCACTGAAAAAAGTGACTTGTGGCCGTTTTCCACACTTACGACCGTCGTAGCGCTCCCCATGATCGCGTGATTAAAATTCAGTCGTTTGGCCAACTGCCTCGTATTTATGACGGTCGCGGCGCCCTGGGGGAAATCACATGATCCCCTTTTGCGATCTTCTGAAAAACCAAGTCCACGGGGAATCTGGATTCGCTTAACGACCGTGTGACTCGCTTAACGACGGCAGCGATTCGCTTAAACAACTGTGGCCAGAAAGGTCGTAAAACGGTGGCAAAACTCACTCAACTGCCTCGCTTAGCAGGGGAAATTTGGGGCTCGACTGTGGTCGTAAGCCGAGGACTCCCTGTAGGCCAAAATGAACTGCCGTGGGACGAGTGACACAAGTGTGACGGTGCTCGTTCAAAAGAGCCTTTGAAAGCAGCCCCTTCCTCAGCTGCTGTGTGGGAAGCGCAACGTAGTGAGTGAGTCACACCACAAGGCTGACCGTGTCGCGACCCACAAGGACGGGAGCCTGGCCACGGGGCGATGGGCATACTTAAGTTCAACTAAGTCCCGGATGCTAATCAGAGGACAAGGAAAACCTTGAATGATTCCTAACGTCATCGGTTCTTCCTTTCTGCCTCTTGCAGGACCGGTTTCCTAGCCGGGTCCTTCACGCACCTCGCCGCAGGGCGGGGAGAAGGGCCAAGGGGACGCCGTGGGTGAGGATGGCACCGGATGCGAGAAAATGCACCGTATTTGCTTTTGAGCCCCTGCACGGAGCATCTGAGGGCACCTCTCAGGCTCTCAGGTGCCACCTTGTGGTCCAGAGGGGTGCATGCAGAGAGACACAACTATCCAGCCGGCAGCATCTCTCTTTCTTGTTTCTCTTTTTTTTCTTTTCTTTCTTTTTCTTTCTTTCTTTCTTTCTTTTTCTTTCTCTTCTCCCTCCCTTTCTTTTCTCATTCTTTCCTTCTTTTTACTTTTCCTTGCGTCCTTCTTTGCTTCCTGTCTTATTTCTTTCCTTTTCTCCTCCTTCCCACTTTTCCTTCCTTCTCATTTATTTTCTCCCTCCTTCCTTCTTTCCATGCTTCCTTCCTTCTTTCCTTCCTTCCTTCTCCCTTCCTTTCGTCCTTCTTTTCCTTTCTTCTCCTTCTTGCCTTCCTTCCTGTTTCTTTCCTTCTTTCCTTCCTTCCTTCCTTTTCCTTTTTTCTTTCTTCCTTCCTTCCTTTCTTCTTTCTTCCTTTCTCTTTCTTTCTTTCCTTCACATTTCCATTCCTTCCTTCCTTTTTTCTTTTCTCTTTCTTTTTTCTCTTTCTTTCAGTCTTTCTCTTTTCTCTTTTCCTTTCCTTTTCCTTCCTTCCTTCCTTATTTACTTTTTTCTTTTTCTTTCTTTTCTTTCTTTTCCTTCCCTTCCCTTCCCTTCCTTTTTTCTTTTCTTTTCCTTCCTTCCTTCCTTCCTTATTTACTTTTTTCTTTTTCTTTCTT
>WNWU01000013.1:27068492-27080536 GCA_012654045.1 Ptyas mucosa
GGTTGGTTTTGTTCTTGCAGACATTTCATGACCCAACTAGGTAACATTATCAGTGTAAGAAAGGAGTGAAGTTTGCTGAGAGGAGGAGGAGGAGGAGAAGGAATGATGATGATGATGGAGAAGACTTGAAGAAAAAGGAGAAGGGAGGAGGAGGAAGAAGAAGAAGAGAAAGGAAGAAGAGGAGGAGGAGGAGGAACGATGATGATGATGATGATGGAGAAGGAGACTTCAAGAAGGGAGAAACAGGAGGGGGAGGGGGAGGGGGAGGAGGGGGAGGAATGATGATGAAGAAGAAGACTTGAAGAAGAAGGAGGAGGAGGGGAGGGGGAGGAGGAAGAGGACACTCTAAGATCTCGTAGCCAGGCGTGGATTATGGGACCTGGGGCAGTGTGATCAATGACCTACAGAGAGGCAGCCTGGGATTTTGAGGATCCCACTGGGGACCAGACCTTCACTGGCAGGGATCCATTTCAAGGGTCGCCCTGCCCTTTTTGGCCTGACCTGTCCGAAAGTGGCAAACGGCTGGAGCGGTGCCAAGAAGGTGGCCTGGCCGGTTTGTGGCTTGGTTTGTTGCCTGAACAGATCCCAAGTTCTGAGGATCTGTTCTTGGGAGACGGAGGGAGGGCAGCGGTCAGAAAAGAGGCAGCTGAGCCCACAGAAGGAAAAGGTCCCCAAAGAGACCCTCCCCCGGCTGTAAGGTGGAGGGGAAGGAAGGATGCACTTCTACACTTTTATTATCTAATTTGGAACGAAGGAGAAAATTCCTGACCGTGAGAACCATCAACCCGTGGAACAGAAGCTGCCTTCGGAAGTTGTGGGAGCTTCATCCCTGGAGGCTTTCAAGAAGAGACTGGGCTGCCCTCGGTCAGAAATGGTGTAGGGTCTCCTTGCTTGAGTGAGGGGGTTGGTCTAGATGACTTCCAAGGTCCCTTCCAGCCTTAGGATTCTATAATTCTAGAAAGAAAGAAGGAAGGAAAAGAAAGAAAAGAAAAAAAGATGAAAGGAAGAAATAAAAGGAGGAAGGAAGGAAGGATAGTAGAATAACTGAGTTGGAAGGGACCTTGGAGGTCTTCTAGTCCAACCCCCTGCTCAGGCAGGAGACCCTACACCATTTCAGACAAATGGCTGTCCTATCTCTTCTTAAAAACTTCCAGTGATGGTGAAGGAGGGAAGGAAGGAAGGAAGGAAGGAGCAAGGTGTGGGGAGGAGGGAAAGTGGAGGAAGAGAGGGAGGGAAAGAAGGAAGGAAGGAAAGTGGAGGGAGGAAGGGAAGGAAGGAAGGAAGGAAAGCAAGGGGAGGGAGGAAGGAGGGAAAGAGAAGGAAGGAAGGAAGGAGGGAAAGTGGAGGGAAAGGAAAGGAAGGAAGGAAGGGAGGGAGGGAAAGTGGAGGGAGGGAGGAAGGAAGGAAGGAAAGCAAGGGGAGGAAGGGAAAGAGAAGGGAGGGAGGGAGGGAAAGAAGGAAGGGAGGGAGGGAGGGAGGAAGGAAGGAAGGAAGGAAGGGCAATGGATGGAAACTAATCAAGAAGGGAAGCAACCTGGAATTAAGGAGAAACTTCCTAACAGTGAGGACAATTAACCAGTGGAACAGCTGGCCACCAGCTGTTGTGGGATCTTCTGTTATCTGTCTGTCTGTCCTATCTATCTATCTATCTATCTATCTATCTATCTTCGTCCCTCTCTCTCTCGTCATCAAACCGCCCCCTCCCTCCCAAGGGAGATCTTGCAAGATTCTCTTTATGGAACTTCCGCAGAAAGAAAGAACCGTCTACTGTTGGTCTGGATGACCTTGGAAGTCCCTCTCTTTCCCAAACTTTCCGTTTTCCCTCTCTTCTCTTCCCACCAGTCCAGGAACAGCAACCTCCAAGGGGACGTGGACGGAGCGCAGCGCCTGGGCCGTGTGGCCAGGTTCCTCAGCATCCTGTCCATCGTGCTGGGCTCAGTCATCATCATCATCTGTGCAGTAAATGCTGCAGGTAAGGAGACCCCCCCTTCCCCCACCCCCCCCACAGGCACCACTTGGGTGGTTTGGCTGAATTTCCTTTCTAGCAAAAGAGGCAGTTTGGGCTGGCGGTGAAGGCACCAGGCTAGGAAGCATGAGTTCTAGTCCCTCCTTAGGCTGGCTGGGAGACTTTGGATTGATCACCAGGAGACTGGGAGTTCTAGTCCTGCCTTAGGCACAAAAGCCAGCTGGGTGATTTTGAGCCAATCACCAGGAGACTGGGAGTTCTAGTCCCGCCTTAAGCGTGAAAGCCAGCTGGGTGATTTTGAGCCAATCACCAGGAGACGGTGAGTTCTAGTCCCGCCTTAGGCGTGAAAGGCAGCTGGGTGACTTTGGGCCAATCACCAGGAGACTGGGAGTTCTAGTCCCGCTTTAGGCATGAAAGCCAGCTGGGTGATTTTGAGCCAATCACCAGGAGAGTGGGAGTTCTAGTCCTGCCTTAGGCGTGAAAGCCGGCTGGGTGATTTTGAGCCAATCACCATGAGACTGGGAGTTCTAGTCCCGCCTTAGGCATGAAAGCCGGCTGGGTGATCGTTGGCCAGTCCCCCTCCCTCAGCCGAACCTACCTCCCAGGGTTGTTGTTTTAGGGGGGGAAAGGAGTAGGAAGGAGTATATCAGGTACGTTTGCCACCTTCATTTATTAGCACAAACGAGGAAGAAATAAATAAATCCCAGATGAGACAGGAGGATAATGTTGGTGTTTTGGGTGGCACATGGGTTTTGGAATCCTACCTGGGACATTAGAATTGGGACCATCCACCCGGGAATCATTCACGCTGCACTTCTTTAATTGGAAATATTTATCTAACCAGTGTTTCTCAACCTTGGAAGCTTGAAGATGGGTGGTCTTCAACTCCCAGAATCCCCCAGCCAACAGCGTTGGCTGGGGGATTCTGGGAGTTGAAGTCCACCCATCTTCAAGCTTCCAAGGTTGAGAAACACTGTTCTTTTCACTTCAGGTAGTCCAGTCCTCAGTTTACGACCACAATGGAGCCCCGCGTTTACGCCGTTAAGTGAGACATTTCTTAAGTGCGTTTGCTCCGTTTTTCTGGCCACCGTTGTTGAAGCGAAACCCCGCGGCTCTTAAATGAGTCACACCGCCGTTAAGCAAATCTGGTTTCCCCTCCGTTGACTTTGCTCGTCAGAAGGCTGCAAAAGGGGGAAATCACGTGACCCCAGGATGCTACGACCGTCAGAAGTGTGAGTCCGTTGTCAAGAATCCGAATGTGAATTGTGTGCCTCTGGGGATGCTGCAACGGTCATAAGTGTGGAAAACAGTCCTAAGTCACTTTTTTCAGGGCCGTCGTAACTTTGAACGGTCACTAAATGAACCGTTGTAAGTCGAGGACTACCTGTACAATCCCCTAAAGCAATTTTTATTTTACTGATTTAATAACTTCTAAGCGAGGACAGGAAAGAACCAACCCAAATGTAAAAACTCCCAAGAGCTAAAAAATAAATCAATTTTTGATGATTTTTTCATGTGGGTCAGTGGCTAAGACGCTGAGCTTGTCGATCAGAAAGGTTGCCGGTTCGAATTCCTCGTATAGGGCTCCTGCGTGAGCAGGGTAGTTGGACTAGATGACCTCCAAGGTCCCTTCCAACTCTGCTACTGTTACCACGGCACTGATTTATGACTGCTGTTCACACTTACGACCGTTGCCCCCATCCTTGTGGCCACGTCATCAAAATCGAGACGCTTGGCAACTGGCATGTACTTATGACGGTTTCAGTGTCCCGGGGTCACATCTCATGATCCCTAGTTGCAACCCATCTGACCCGCAAAGTCCACGGGGGAAGCCAGATTCGCTTAACAACCGTGCGGCTCTCTTTACAACGGAAGTGATTCCCTTAACAACAGTGGCAAGAAAAAATCCTAAAATGCAACCGGACTCCCTCAACGACTCTCTCGCTTGATGGAAATTTGGGCCTCCGTTGCGGTCGTAAGCCAAGGAACGTCCTATAAGCCTTGGTGGCGCAGCAGACTAAAGTGCTGTTAAGTAGCACCAGCTGCCTGCAATTACTGCAAGTTCGAATCCCACCAGGCTCAAGGTCGACTCAGCCTTCCATCCTTTCTAAGGTGGGTAAAATGAGGATCCGGTTTGTGGGGGCAATAAGCTGACTTTGTATAAAATATACAAAAGTATGAAGGCTATTGCTTAACGCCTTGAAAGCCGCGCTGAGTCTCCGGAGAAGGGCGGCATATAAATCGAACCAATAAATAAATAAGGGACTTTTCCTCGGACCAATCTGCCTTCCCTTCTTTCTCTAGGGCTCTTTAAGCGAAATTAGCACGGACGGAGGACGGCACAACCGGATGTGAACGTGCAAACCTGCACAGTTGGTGGGGACCTCTGCGTGGAGATTTCGGTGGCAGACAGATGTGACTTTTTCAGCTGGACAGCTGGCGCAGTGATATATGTGTGTGTCTTTGCCTCGTCCCGTGGATTTTCGGAGCCCCACAGTTTCCATTTCTGGAGAAGACCGAGCGGTCAAAGCAGGGAAGTCGTCTTCTGCCCATTGGGAGGAGGACATCTTGCCTAGTTGTTGAGTTGAGTCTTCTTTCAAGAGAAGGATCGCCCCCCTCCCCCAGAATCGAAGGAGACCCTCAGGATGAGGTTGGCACCTTCTTAAGAGAAACAAGGGCTGGTCTTTCTGTATCGAGGACCACGATGTGGGTTTTTTTTACCGTTTTGACCCCCCTCGGTGGAAAACTCAACCTTCTTCTTTACTGGGGAGAAGAACGAAGAACTTCTGAGTAGGAAAAACACTATTGAGTTCCTTCAAAGCATGCAAGATGGACTTAATCCTCTCTTCTTCCTCTCCCGATGGATTCCACAAAGGATGGAAAACCTTGTTGGGAACGTTGTATTTTAGATTTTTTTAAAAAAAATGCATTTGCATGCTGGTAGGAAAACCCAAAACGTTGTTTTGCACCCAAATACGGGCTGGTGATTGCCCTCCATCCACCTCAAAACATCTGCGTCCCTTCGCTTCTGTTTGCCCTCGGGTTTTGCCCGTCTTAAGTTCACCCAGGGTCCTTTGGGATCCGGCTGGGATATCAAATAATGGCACCCCATAATTATTTACACACACAAAAAAAAACCCTTGGCAAAAGAGCTCAGGGCGGGGTTGAATGCAGCAAAAGAAGGAGAGGTTTACAAAATAAAAGAGAGGCAATTTTGCAACAGCTCTAAAAGAATTGAACAATAAATTACGCCTAGCCGCTGCTGATCTGTTCTGTGAAATCCAAACCCCTCCCCAAAAATTTGGAATCTGGGAAATTCATTTTGCAAAGAGAATTTATTTTGCAAAGAAGCAAAGAATCCGGTTGTCTTATTTTATATTTTAACTGTTGGGGGGGGAAAAAAACCTTAGGTGGAGAATTAAACCATAACGAAGACTTTTACGATATGGGCAAAACAGCTCCCTTGAAAAAGTTATACGGGTTTGATTGTTGTTTGAGAAATCAAACTCCCCAAGCAGAACAGCCCTTTGGGGACCAATTATTATACCTGTAAATCGAATTTATCCAGCTGGGTAGCTTTCAAACAAATCCCAAGATATCCTCTCTTGGTTAAACCGTAATTTCCCTGTAAATGTTTGGTTATCTGGGCTGCCACGTCCTTCGTCTGCTGTTTTCTAGATTTTTCACACCTTCCTAAAATGTTCATTCCGAGTGTGGCCACTGCATGGTCAGCATCTTTGGAAGGACTAGAGATTATGCACGCTTCAGAAAAATCTGGAAATACGACAGGAGGATGAGAAGGGTGAAATGAGCTCGTTCGGAGGCTCTGTTCCTTTAAGACTGCGCCCGTTTTGTAGACACAAACAATTTCCTGTTGGGAGTCTTTTCAAAAATAGCATGGAAATGAGGGGGCTTTGGTGCTCTCTGGGCTTGGCTGTTTTCTTGCAGACGTTTCATGACCCAAATTAGGTAACATCATCAGCACTTCTGATGCTAGCACTGATGTTGTTCCCTAGTTGGGTCATGAAACGTCTCCAAGAAAACCACCAACCTCAACACCAAGATTCTCCTCCTCCTCCTCCTCTTCCTCCTCCTCCTCCTCCTCCTCCTCCTCCTCCTCCTCCTCCTCTCCACAAACCCTCTTCCCTTCTAGCACTGATGATGTTCCCTAGTTGGGTCATGAAACGTCTCCAAGAAAACTACCAACCTCAACACCAAGATTCCCCCCTTCCTCCTCCTCCTCCCACTCTGTTATTCTGCTATCCCTTCCTTCCTTCCTTCCTCCCTCCCTCCCTGTTTCCTTCCTTCCTTCTTTCTTTCTTTTTCCTTCCTTCCTTCCTTCCTTCCTTCCTTCTTTCGCCATCATGGGAGGTTTTTAAGAAGAGACTGGACAGCAACCTGTCTGAAATGGTACTATAGGGTCGCCTGTTTGAGCAGGGGGCTGGATTAGAAGACCTGCAAGGTCCCTTCCAAGTCTGTTATTCCTTCCTTCCTTCCTTCCTTCCCCAACTCTGGAGGTTTTTAAGAAGAGATTCAATAACCATTTATCTGAAATGGTGTAGGATCTCCTGCTTGAGCAGTGGGGTTGGACTAGAAGACCTCCAAGGTCTCTCTCTCCCTCCCTCCCTGTCCTTCTTTCCTTCCTTCCTTCCTTCCTTCCTTCCTTCCTTCTTCCTTTCTTTTCTTCCTTCCTTCCTTCCTTCCTTCCTTCCCTTCCTGCCTTTTTTCTTTCTTTCTTTCTTTCTTTCTTTCTTTCTTTCTTTCTTTCTTTCTCTCTCTCTCTCTCTCTTTCTTTCTTTCTTTCTTTCTCTCTCCCTCCCTCCCTCCCTCCCTCCCTTCCTTCCCTTCCTATCTTCTCCATCACTGGAGGTTTTTAAGAAGAGATTGGACAACCATTTGTCTGGAATGGCATAGGGTCTCCTGCTTCAGCAGCGGATTGGACTAGAAGACCTCTAAGGTCCCTTCCAAGTCTGTTATTCTGCTATCCCTTCCTTCCTTCCTTCCTTCCTTCCTTCCTTCCTTCCTTCCTTCCTTCCTTCCTTCCTTCCTTGGAGAGAGGCGGGCACCTTATGTAGTTGCTACAGCTTGTAAGGCTTGGCTTTCCAAAGGTCTGAGCAGATCTTTTACGCTCATCCATCACCCAGACGCCAAGAAGCTGCGCTGAGTCGCCGGAAGAGAACTCTTGCCACTCAGTCCATTTGCGTGAGAGTGGATTACACCGGCTTTAGTGTCCAATAATACATTAGTAAGAAGTTTGCAGAAACGTCAGCCAATTCCTCCGTGCCGGCTGCCTCATTCGGATGGGAGAACGACGTCCAGCCTCGCCTGGAAAAAATTACTCAGGAGTTTTGGGGGAACTGTTGACTCATCGGCGCACGGGCTTGGGGCTACTACATAGTAATGCCTACTACGAGCTTACTACAGGTCATTCCTTCACTTGAAATAGTTCATCTATCGACGGTTGAAAGTTACAACAACACTGAAAATAGTGACTTATGACGGTTTTCACACTTATGGCAGTTGCAGCCTCCCTACAATCACGTGATCAAAATTCGGATGCTTGGAAACTGACTCGTATTTATGACGATCACAGTGTCCCCCCGGGGGTCATGTGATTCCCCCTTTTTGCGACCTTCTGACAAGCAGATTCACTCAACAACCGGGTTAATAGCCACTGCAGTGCTTCATTTAACGACCGTGGCAAGAAAGGACGTAAAACCAGGACGTAAAAGTTCACTTAACAACTATTTCGCTCAGCAATGGAAACTTTGCACTCGATTGTGGTCATAAGTCGAGGACTCCTGTTGAATCCCAGCTGCCTTTTGAGCCTTTTGCTACGTCCGATCAGATGCGCCTTCGTTCACCGCCATGACATTGGATGTAGATCTTCCAAGATTCAAATATGCAGACAAATATGCATTTGGAAAATATTCTCCAGGGTTAGCTGCAACCTTCCTTACATCCACCTTGCTTTATTCTACAGGAAGTCCTCGACTTATTAATGTTTACTACTGCTTTCCGGCAAAAAAAATCATCCCATAGTGAACGATGGGTTCACACTTTACAACTGCCACGTTCCACTTAAAGACCTTTGCAAAAAAAAAAAAAACAGGTTATAAAATTTAATGTCCCATGGTGATTTTACAACTGTAGTGGCCATTACGGTCGTATGTCAAGGACTTCCTGGAATGCCGGCGAATCTTAGAAACTAAGCCGAGATGGACACGGATAAGTCTGGAGCCCATCCAGATGTTGAGATCCAGAAAGTGGACCACGGACAATGAAGACGGGACAGACCACGAGTATCCTGCACAATGTGCAAAATTCCTGATGATCACAATTTGATTTCGGGAAGATTTAAATTTTAATCTTTTTTTGTACCAGGAAATGCTGGGACTCTACCTAGGACCATTTTTTTTTCAATGCTCATTGCAAGGCAATTTACAGCTGACTTGATATATTGCAAGGGTGTCTAATCTTTAAGACCTGTGGACTTCAACTCCCAGAATTCCCCAGCCAGCATGCTTTAAGAGGGATGGACTTCAACTCAGCATGCTGGCTGGGGAATCCTGGGAGTTGAAGTTCTCCCATCTTAAAACAAGCTGGCTGGGGGATTCTGGGAGTTGAAGTCCTCCCATCTTAAAGCGTTCTGGCTGGGGAATTCTGGGAGTTGAAATCCACAGGTCTTACAGTTGCCATGGCTGGACACCCTAATGTATTTCATCGAGAGGGACTTTGAGATTAATCAAATGTTAATTTCATTAGCAGGGGCAGCCTCACCGTTCACCTCTTCCCATCCCTGCATCTTCCCCTCAAACCTCGTGTACAGGATACAGTCTCTCTCATATGGAGGCATTGCATGCATTTTCTTGACCCTTCATGGGGATCTGGTCAGAAAAGTCAAGATGGCCACCATCACCATAGGAACAAAACACCTCCTGTTTTTACATGCCTCAGATATGCAATTGCACTTAAGCAACAGAGCTGTGAGAGGCTGGATTGCACTGGCGTGGACGCCATTTTGACTTTTTTGACCTTAGACCCCTGCAGCGTCCTCCCCGGTTCCAGAAACCTTGCAGCCAACTTGATTTTTGTCTTTTAGGATGACAAAAACGGTGGGGTTTGTGTGTGTTAACGATGAGAGAGACTTTCCTTGGGGACAAAATGGGTTTTGTGTCTTCCATTTTTGCAAGAGACCATGTTGTGTTTTTGGTTTTTTGCTTTATTTTTCTTGGCATGATGGGGAATAAAATAAAAAATGTAAAAAAAAATCACCAAAAATTGATTTTTGCTTGAGTCTGTATCAGTATCCATACTGGGTCCAAAATAAAATAAATGACAGAAATAAACAGGGAAAAAATTATCCTGAGGTAAAATGGGCGGCCTACAACTTTTATAAACAAAGAAACCAACATTTCAAACTCCTAGACACCTGATTTGTTTTATTCTCAGACATTGCCTTTCCTTAATGTTAGAATATAAAATCCTAGGGCTGGAAGGGACCTTAGAGGTCTTCTAGTCCAACCCCCTGCCCATGACAGGAGATCTTATACAGACCTAAAAAATGTTCCTTTAGTGACCGCTCAAAGTTACGACAGCCCTGAAAAAAGTGGCTTAGGATCGTTTTTCACACTTATGACCATGGCAGCAGTATCATCCCCGTGGTCACGTGATCAGAAGCGTGGCAACGGACTCACATTTACGATGGTCATAGTGTCCCGGGGTCAAGTGATCCTGTTTTGCGACGAGCAACGTCAATGGGGAAAGCCCAATTCACTTAACAACCACACGATTCATTTAACACTCACAACGGTGGCAAAGAAAGGTCGTAAAACAGGGCAAAATTCACCTCACAAGTGTCGCACTTAGCAACGGAAATTTTGGGCTCGCCTCTGGCCGTAAGTCGAGGACACCCTGTGCCCTCTCCGTCAAATAGTTGTTCAATCTATTCTATTATTCATTGTTTTATTTATTTATTTTATCGCTCCTGAATTGTATTTCCCTGATGTTGAGGTGCATTTTCACTGCCTGGGATTTTCCAGGTGCTCCAAACAACAACCGGACAAGCTGCAATTTCCACACAGGGGAGAAAAAAATAAAATAAAACAGAGTCAAGCAGCCTGTAGAGGCATGTAAAACAAAATTTAATACAAAGTTTAAAAATTTATATATCTATATCTATTTATTTTATTCTCTTTTCGTAGGTCTTTATGTGTATTTTTCTCTCAGCCAGGTTTTTCCTACGTAAATCAAGATCTTTATACAGCCACGGTTCAGTGAAATCTCATTCACTAGTTTCTAGGCTTTATCAGACATCAAACCAGCATTTTGCTTAAGCCTCACAACAGACAACCAAATGCTGGTTTGATGTCTGATAGAAACTAGTGAATGAGATTTCACTGAACTGTGGCTGTATAAAGATCTTGATTTACGTAGGAAAAACCTGCCTGAGAGAAAAATATCTATCATCTATCTATCTATCTATCTATCTATCTATCTATCTATCTATCTATCTATCTAATTTATTTTTCGCTGATAAAGGGAGACTAGTATAGATCTATTTCAAGCTATTTAGCTCTCATCAGCTAGCCATACCCTTACTTGGATTCGAACTCTCCATATATATATATGGAGAGAGAGAGAGAGAGAGAGGACCTCCCTCTCACCTTCTCTGACTTACATTTTAGACCTGACACCCCTTACCCAAAAGTTCAGCCATGCTGGCATCCATCCCTTGCACCTCAGAGCAAGATTTTTTGCAGAAGACTCCCGAGATGCTGCTGCTAGTTGGGAAAAAAAGCAGTGAGGGTGTCATGGTGAAAGGGGTTGGGGGTTGGCAAATCCACTTGGCCTTCCCCCTCCCCACCCCAAGCGAAGACACCCTCTAAGTCAGAAGTCTTCAAACTTGGCAGCTTTACGACTTGTGGACTTCAACTTCCCGAATTCTCCAGCCAGCTAATTAAACAAAAAGGAACCCCCTCTCCCTTCTAGCACTGATGATGTTCCCTAGTTGGGTCATGAAACGTCTGCAAGAAAACCACCTAGCTCAGAGAGCACTAAGGACCCTATAGTCCTCCTCTCCTCTTCCTCCTCTCCTTTCTCTTATTCCTCTTCCTCTTCCTCCTCCTCCCTTTCTGCTTTTTTCTGCTTTTTTACACCACTCCCTTCTAGCACTGATGATGTTTCCTAGTTGGGTCATGAAATGTCTGCAAGAACATAACTAAACTCAGGGAGTTCCAAGGACCCCATAGTTGTTGTCGTTGTCCTCCTCCTCCTCCTCCTCCCCCTCCTCCTCCTCCTCCTCCTCCCTGCAAACCCCACTCCCTTCCACCACTGATGATGTTCCCTAGTTGGGTTGTGAAACGTCTGCAAGGAAACCACCAAGTTCAGAGAGCGCTAATTATTCCTCATTTCAATCCTGAGCTACAGATATTCTCCTTATTGGTAAGAGGCTCTTTCAAGGAACCATAAATGCAGTATAGTATAGATAGAGAATAACAGAGTTGGAAGGGCTCTCGGAGGTCTTCTAGTCCAACCTCTGCTCCAGCAAATTAGGATTCTCTCTCTCTCTCTCTCTCTCTCTCTTTCTCACCCACACACCCACTGCACTCCTTGCACTAACCCGTGCGGCTTTCTTTGATCTTGGCTTCCAAGGTGGGTGATGCCAGCCCAATGCAGGCTTACCCGGCCGCCAACCCTGATAAAGGCAAGCTTATGCAGTTCGATGGAGCCAGCTTCGACCGTCCGTCCCCCTCCCAAGAAATGCAATGCTTCTCCTGAGTAAGCCGCATAATCTATCAGGGGATGGATGAGGAGGGGTTGGGGGTGGGGACACACTTGGCCAAAGTCCCCATGGCTTCTTTCTGCCGAATGAGAAAATTCAGCAGCAAGCCAGTTTTTGAATTATTGCAGCAACCGGATGAATATCCGTGGGGGTGTGGGCTTCCACGCCCTGCTCGGGCCTCTGGGCTCATGGTCAGTTTCTCCATCAGCAGAAATGGTGGAGAGAGAGGGAGGGGGAGGGGGAGGGGGAGAGAGAGAGAGAGAGAGAGAGAGAGAGAGAGAGAGAGAGAGAGAG
>WNWU01000013.1:27120101-27132788 GCA_012654045.1 Ptyas mucosa
CAGCCTGCTTTAAGAGGGGAGGACTTCCACTCCCAGAATTCCCCAGTCAGCCATGCTTTAAGAGGGATGGACTTCCACTCCCAGAATCCCCCAGCCAGCCTCCTTTAAGAGGGGAGGACTTCCACTCCCAGAATCCCCCAGTCAGCATGCTTTATGAGGGGTGGACTTCCACTCCCAGAATCCCCCAGCCAGCCTGCTTTAAGAGGGGTGGACTTCCACTCCCAGAATTCCCCAGGCAGCCATGCTTTCAGATGCATGGGCGTTGATGACTGGGGAATTATGAGAATTGAAGTCCACATATCATAAAGTTGCCAAGAGAACTTGAGAAACACCTGGATGAACACCTGCCTATCTAAGCACCCAACGCCTACTTGTGTAAAGTCAACCTCCCACTTTGCACAATACGAGAATCTCTTGTGGGATCTGTCTTCTGAGGAAGGAGAGAAGTTCTTAGATCTATCCGAACGGTCCTTTTTTTTGCACCCTGGGATCCCCTCCCGTCGCTCGATTCCTTATGGAAATCGGCAGATGCTCTCCTGCTCCCCGAGTATGTTCATCCTTCAATTCTTGCAAGACAAGAGTCACCGGCTGCCTCTCACAGCAGCGCTTGGGCTGAGAAGAATCTCTTCTTCAACCCAACAAGACAGACAGAGACTTCAGAGGATCATTAGAACTGCAGAAAAAACCATGGCTACCAACCTGCCTTCCATGGAGGACCTGTCTACTGCATGTGTCAAAAAGAGGGGTGGGAAAATATTTACAGACCCCTCACATCCTGGACATAAACTGTTTCAACTCCTACCCTGAAAACGACACTATAGAGCACTGCACACCAGAACAACTAGACACAAGGACAGTTTTTTCCCGAATGCCCTCACTCTGCTAAACAAATAATTCCCTCAACACTGTCAAACTATTCACTAAGTGCAGTACTATTAATCTTCTCATCGTTCCCACCACCCATCTCCTTCCACTTATGACTGCATGACTGTAACCTGGTATCCTTACGATTTATACTGACTGTTTCCTAATATGATTTGATTGCTTCTTTGAACCCTATGACTATCATTAACTGTTGCACCTCATGATTCCTGATGAATGTATTTTATTCTCCTTATGTACACTGAGAGCATATGCACCAAGACAAATTCCTTGTGTGTCCCATCACACTTGGCCCATAAAAAAAAATTCTATTATTCTATTCTAAAAATTCTTGCAAGACAAGTTTCACTGGGCTGCCTCTCACAACAGCGCTTTGGCTGAGAAGAACCTCCACATCCAGGAGCAGTCTATCTCAGAGCTCCCAGGTTGTTTGTTTTTTCCTCTTCAGGTGGGAGCTGACGCTATTCCTACCTCGGGCAGCCGGCCCAACGTCGGGCAGGCACTTCTGGAGACCCCCCCTCTCCAGCTCAGAGACCCCCCCCAGCCCCAAAAGAGCCCGGATATTTGCCCTGCAACGCCCCCACTTCTCTCCAGCTTCCACCCTTCACACCCCTCCCCCAGAGGATTTTAGGGTTGGTGGGGGGGGAGGCTTCTTTCTTTTTTCTTAAAAATAATTTTTATTGTAGTTTTCTTTTTTTAGGGGAGACATGATAGCAGGGTTTCAATATCTCAGGGGTTGCCACAAAGAAGATTTGAGGGTCAAGCTATTCTCCAAAGCACCTGAGGGCAGGACAAGAAGCAACGGGTGGAAACTAATCAAGGAGAGAAGCAACTTAGAACTAAGGAGAAATTTCCTGACACTGAGGACAATTAACCAGTGGAACAGCTTGCCACCAGAAGTTGTGGGCACTTCATCACTGGAGGTTTTCAAGAAGAGACTGGACAGTCACTTGTTTGAGATGGTCTAGGTCAGTGATGGCTAACCTTTTTGCCATTGCGTGCCAAAAGCGCAGGGAGCGTGGTGAGGTCACACGCACGCGTGCCCACATCCATAATTCTTTGCGCCGTGCTCCCCCCACTTTTGGCATGTGATGGCCCGATGGGTCCAGTAGGCCCATTTTTTTGCTTTCCCCAGGCTCCAGAGCCTTTCTAGGAACCTGGGGAGGGCAAAAACGGCCTTCCCCACCCTCCCAGAGGCCTTCCGGAGGCCGGAAACAGTATGTTTCCTGACTTCTGGTGGGCCCAGAAGGCCCGAAAATCAGCTGGCTAACGCACGTATACGTGCCGGAGCTGAGCTCGCGTGCCCACCAATATGGCTCCGCGTGCCACCTGTGGCACCCGTGCCATAGGTTCGCCATCACGGGTCTAGGTTCTCCTGCTCGAGCAGGGGGCTGGACTAGAAGACCTCCAAGGTCCCTTCCAACTCTGTTATTCTATCCTATCCCTATCCCTATCCCTATCCCTATCCCTATCCCTATCCCTACTCTACTCTACTCTATTCTATTCTATTCTATTCTATTCTCAATTCGATATTTCTATTTTATTCTTTTTTCTTTTCTTTTCCAAAACTAATACATATTGAAACAGACAGTGTCATTTTTACATACTTTGGATTTAACAGTTCACATAAAATGTACATTATATACATACATACATACATACATACATATATGTGTGTGTGTGTGTGTAGATCTTTGGTTATTCGGGTTTTCTCCCGCATAAAATTGGAAGTGTCCGAATAACCAAAGACCTACATACAAACACCCGCGAAAACCTCAGAAAACATATATCTGTCTTCTTAATTAAAATCTCGGGTGTTTTCCCGCGTCATTGTATATACACACACACACACACATATATATACACACACACATATATATACATACACACAAATCCTCAACTTCCTTATGAATATTACCTATTTTTGTTTCTGCTGTCTATCCACCTATGCCATTTTCCCCAAAACCCCACAATATCCCGAATCCTCTTTTTCTTTTAATTCTAAAGTTAGTTTATTCATTTTGGCACAAATATTCTTTGAGGGGGGAGGGGCTTCTTTCAACCGCTCCACCCCCCCCAACCCCATCCCCCCCAACCCCCCCATTCCCCGGCCTCTGGGCTCGGCCCGATGCCCTCGAGGGGCCCCCCTCCCAACCCCATGGCTTGAATCCCATCATCCCCAACCCGCAGGGCGATGACATAACCCATCTCCTTCCGGGGCTGGTGTGTGTGTATGGGGGGGTGGGTTCTCTCGGGTTATGGGCTGGGCTGGATCTCACACCCCCCCCACCCCAGCCAAACTGGGGTTGGGGGTGATGGGAGTTGTAGTCCAGCCAACCCTGCAGGCGGGGCGCGGCTGGAAGGTCGGCCTGCCGGCTTCCAGTCCTCAAACCAGGCGCCCCTTTCCCTGGAGGGTCTCCCCCGTCCCCTCCCTTCCCCACCGCGCCCCCCACTCACCCTCCCAGTAGTTGCTGCTCCCCGCCGCCGCCGCCGCCGCCGCCGCCATCTTTGTTGACCAACGTCAGCCCTCCCCGACGCAAGCCGGCGGCGCGCTCGGTCATAGAGCAGGGGCCGGCCAGAGCATCCCTCCCATCCGCCCTCGCTTCCGATCATAGAGCTCCCGCGCGCCGCCGTCCGCAAGAACCATCGAAAGGAGGAAGCGCGGCGCAGACCGGTCTCCTCAATCTCCGCACTGCCCCCTTTCGGCGATGGCCGCGAAAGGGTCCTCCGGGCCTCGTTTTCTATTTTTTTTTTGCTTTGTGATGAATAATCCTAAAAAGAAGTCTGTGGGGCGGTGACGTCGTTTAAATTAACCCGCGTCTTGCTCCTAACACGTGTGCGTGTGGATGTGTTCGCGTGTTCGTGCTTAAATGCAAGCGAAGGGCATGGAGATAAGGCGTCCTGGATGGTCTCCGGTGCTCCTGCTGGGTTCTTTGGGCTGATGGTTGTTTTCATCACCATTTAATGCCTGATTTAGATTAGATTAGATTAGATTAGATTAGATTAGATTAGATTAGATTAGATTAGATTAGATTAGATTAGATTAGATTACAGTTCTTTATTGGCCAAGTGTGATTGGACACACAAGGAATTTGTCTTTGGTGCATACCCTCTCAGTGTACATAAAAGAAAAGATATGTCCATCAAGAATCATAAGGTACAACACTTAATGATAGTCATAGGGAACAAATAAGATGATAGATAGATAGATAGATAGATAGATAGATAGATAGATAGATAGATAGACAGACTGACTGGCTGACTAGATAATGGATGGATGAAGATGGATGGATGGATGGATGGACAGACACTGATTGAGAGAAAGATGACAGGTAATAAGATGATAGACAGACAGACAGACAAGATAATGAAGATAGGTAGGTAGATAGACAGAATAGATAATAGATAGATAGATAATGGATGGATGAAGATAGATAGATAGATAGACTGGTAGGTAGGTAGATAGAAGAGAGAGAGAGACCAGTGGATCAGCGGTGTCAAACTCATGGCATCATGGCATCGCCACATAATTTATCAGGACTTTTCCTCCCTTTGCTAAACTGGGTGTGGGCATGGCCAGTGTGTGACACATCCAGCCTGTAGGCTGGGACTTTGAGAGCCCTGCAGTAGATGGATGGATGGATGGTTGGAGGATCAAAACTAATGCAGATGATTAGGTAGACATGATAGGATGGGCGGATGAATAGATATAGAGATATAAAATCAGATAGACAAACAGACTGACAGATGATGGATGGAAAGATGGATGATTTTTATTTATTTATTTATTTAGTTCAATTTATATGCCGCCTTTCTCTGGAGACTTACAATGCATTTAAAAAACCATTATAAAAACATTTTAAAATTGAAATATTAAAACCCATTCACACCATTCATGGCCGGATCTCACAAGATCGCAACAGCGAGATCAACGGCCCCAGGCTTCCCGAAAAAGCCAGGTCTTCACCGCTTTCCGGAAGGCCAATAGGGTAGGGGTGGTCCAGACCTACTTTTAACACTGTAAGCTACCCAGAATCGCCTCCTGGCAGCAAACAAACAAAATAAGTAAATAAGCATGTAAATAAGCATGAGAGCAATCAACCCATGGAACAGAAGTTGCCTTCGGAAGTTGTGGGAGCTTCATTACTTGAGACTTTCAAGAAAAGATTGGATTGCCATTTGTCAGAAATGGTGTAGTACGGTCTCTTGCTTGGGCGGGGGGGGTTGGACTAGATGACTTATAAGGTCCCTTCCAACTCTGTTAATCTGTTAAAAGTTATTTTTATTTCATTTCATTTATTTAGATTTATATACCGTCCTACTCCCGAAGGACTCAGGGCGGTGAACAGGCAACAAAATAAAATACATAGATACAAAAGTTAAAACATAGATAAAACCAAATGAAATAGTTTAGCCCAGGACAATTAAAAACCCAGTAATTTAAAAAGATTAAAATTTCAATTTAAAAGAATTTAAAAAGGGGAGAAGGTTAGGCCGTCTGTTAAACAAATCTTAGTGCAATCCCTGAAGCGACTCCATTCAAGCCCGTTTCTTGTGATTTAAGGGCTTACCTTCCACTCCTCCACTGGGACACATATCCCAGGAGACTTCTAGAAGCCTTAAGCAGTGCGAGATGCTGCTGCTGTTGTTGTATGTTTGTAGAAGGGAAGACTCAACCACTGTGATTGCCTCCCTTGGCAACCAGCATCAGGGAATACCAAGGTGTTGTGTTTTCCACCTTGGTGTAGGAAGGTGGTAACCTCATAATTTACTTGGTTGGCGCTGGCTAATTAATTTAACGGGAGAACAATTGTGGTGGGGAAGAGGCAGTTTTGAGCTTGGTTGCTTCTTTGCAGAGGTATCAATACTCAACTAAGTAACATGGAGGAGGCTGGTGTGGGGTCTTTGGTGCCCTCTGAATTTGGTAGTTTCCTTGCAGACATTTCATTGCATTACTAGCTAACGTCATCAGTGTTAGAAGGGCGTGGGACAAGAGCAGGAGGACTAGGGGGGTCTTGGGACTGTCTGAGCTTGGCTGTTTTCTTACAACTTTGGAGGCATGCTGTTCCACTGATTAATTATGCTCAATATCAGTAAATTTCTCCTTAGCTCCAGGTTGCTTCTCTCCTTGATTAGTTTCCATCCGTTGCTTCTTGTCCTGCCTTTCGGTGCTTTGGAGAATAGCTTGACTCCCTCTTCTTTGGGGCAGCCCCTCAGATACTGGAAGATCTGCAAGAGCCTTGGTGGTGCAGCAGACTAAAGTGCTGTTAAGTAGCACTTAACTGCCAGCTGCCTGCAATTACTGTGAGTTCGAATGTCACCAGGCTCAGGGTTGACTCAGCCTTCCATCCTTCCGAGGGAGGTCAAATGAGGACCCGGATTGTGGGGGCAATAAGCTGACTTTGTATAAAAAAAAAAGAACACCGCTTGGGGGGGCCGAAAGCCCTACTAAACAGGTATATACAAAAAGTCTGAAGGCTATTGCTTAACGCATTGTAAGCCGCCCTGAGTCTCCGGAGAAGGGCGGCATATAAATTGAATCAATCAATCAATCAATCAATCAATCAATCAATCAGGCTGCTATTGTGCCACCCCGGTCCTTCTTTTCATTAAACGAGACATACCCAATCCCAACTATTGTTTTTATATTTTGTACTCTGGTCCTCTGATCATCTTTGTTGCTCTGCACTCTTTCTAAAGTCTCAACAACTTTTTTCCATTGTGGCAACCAAAACTGGATGCAAGATTCCAAGTGTGGCCTTACCAAGGCCTTATAAAGTGGTATTAAGCCTTAATGAGATCTTGATTCTATCTCTCTGTTAATGCAGCCTAGAACTGTGTTGGCTTTTTTGGCAGCTGCTGCACACTGGATGGTCCATATTTAAGCGATTGTCCACTAGGACTCCCAAGATCTCTCTCATAGTCACTGCTATTGAGCCAGGTACCACCTATACCCAGGATGGCGAACCTATGGCACGCGTGCCACAGGTGGCATGTGTAGCCAGATTGGTGGGCACATGAGCTCAGCTCTGGTGGGACCAAAAGTTGGCAAACGAGCCATTTTCAGCCTCTGGAGGGCCGGGGTAGTGGTAGTGGCGGTCGTTTTTGCCCTCCCGAGACTCCTAGAAAGGCTCTGGAAGCTGGGGAGAGCAAAAAATCGGGCTACTGTGCCATCGCATGCCAGGAGCGGGGGGGGTGTCATGTGCGCATGTGGGCACGCATGGGCATGATCCTTACCCCCCACCCCGCTCCTGGCACGCAATGGCAAAAAGGTTAGATGTCACTGACCTATAAGGTACCTGTGCATTTCGTTTTCCTTGCCTAAATGTAGAACCTTACTTTTTTCATTGTTGAATTTCATTTTGTTAGATAGCGCCCAATGTTCAAGTCTGTCAAGATCCTTCTGTATCTTAAGCCTTTATCTTCCGGAGTGTTGGCTATTCCTGCCAGCTTGATGAGTTCCCCATCTATCCCCTCATCCAAATCATTTGTTGTGGCTCCGACCCCCGAGCCCCTCTTATCGGAGGAGGAAGGCTCCGAACATGAAGGAGAGGAGCCGGCCAGGCCTCCCTCTCCAGGACCCTCCTCTCTGGTAATGCCTCAGGTGTCTGCCCGAAGGAGAAGAGATTGGCCAGGAGCCAGGTGTCTCCGATCAGTCGGATAGCGACGACGGAGATAAATTGTGGCTGGATCCACGTCAGCGTCGGCGAGACAAACGTACGCAGCAGAAGAGGCGGCGTGCCAGAGATTAAGCTGAGTCACTGGACCACACCCCACAGGCTATATAAGGGAGTGTGGTGGCCAGTCAGACTCTGTGATGGACAAAGCTGAAACTTCTGGCAAGTCACTTGCACCTCTGGAAAACAACGCCTAATCTGCTGTGGATTTAATTTACGAACTGGACTGTTTAAACTGTATTTTGTTTGTGTTATCTGGTGGAGGAACAACCCCTCCTTCTTCTTGGAGTAAAGTTCTTGGCAGGCAGCTACGGGGTTGCTGCCAAGTTTCTGATAACTGACATTGGGTGTTTGAAAAGTTATTTAACCCCCGGCTGGCTGTTTGGGTGCATGTGTGAGACGGGGACAGAACATCATTGATGAAGATGTTGAAGAGTCCTAGGCCTAAAACAGAGCCCTGGGGTACCCCACTGCACACCTCCCCCATGTAGATGCCATTCTATTGAGTGCAGTTAGTCAGAGTTACGAATCCATCCGGTGGTGATGCTGTCTAACCCACATTTTTCTATTTTATCTAATAGTAAGTTATGGTCTACTTTATCAAATGCCTTACTGAAGTCCAAATAAATTATATCCACAGCCTTCCTCTGGTCCACTAATTTTGTCACTTTGTCAAAGAAGGCAGTAAGATTTGCCTGGCGTGATCTGTTTTTGACCAACCCATGTTGGCTTTTGCTTATGACTTTGTTTGCCTCTAGGAGTTTGCTGATTCGTTACTTGATTATCTTTTCCAGAATCTTCCCAGGTATTGAGGTCAGGCTGATAGGTGTGTAGTAACCTGGGAGTTGTAGTCTCACTATATCATATATATGGAGGGTCCATAAATCCCTGAAAGTCTAATGGTGATGTAAAAATTGTTCTACAAGGCTGACCAAGCGCATGAACCTTTTAACGGTCAAGTTAGCCTTTCCTTGCTGCTTCCCCGCTGGACGCTACCTCTGCACTGTGAAGCTCAGGGAAGTTTGCGGTTTTCCTTTTTTCTAACTTTTCCACTTCCTCAAGGAGAGAACCAACCTAAAACTAAGGGGAAATTTCCTGACAGTGAGAACAATTAACCAGTGGAACAACCCGCCTTCAGAAGTTGTGAATGCTCCAACACTGGAAGTTTTCAAGATGTTGGATAACCATTTGTCTGAAGTGGTGTAGAGTTCCCTGCCTGAGCAGGGGGTTGGACTAGAAGACCTCCAAGGTCCCTTCCAACTCTGTTATTCTATTCTATTCTATTCTATTCTATTCTATTCTATTCTATTCTATTCTATTCTATTCTATTCTATTCTATTCTATTCTATTCTAATTCATTCCATTCCATTCCATTCCATTCTACTCTATTCTACTCTATTCTATTCTATTCTATTCTATTCTATTCTATTCTATTCTATTCTATTCTATTCTATTCTCTATTCTTCTCTTCTGTTCTTTACGCTCCATCTCTAGCTAGCTAATCTCCCGTCTTAGAGAACTATGCAGTTTGCCTTTTGCTCTTATTAGCTGCGTGACTAGCTTCCCGTTCTCACTGGTTGACTTTTGGCATGCAGGAAATAAGCCTCATTTCCCCACACGTATGTTTTTACTGATATGATTGCAGAGATGCCGATCCACACTTGATCACTCACGCTGGCGCCGTTTCCCGGTGCTAGAGAAAAGAGGGGAACCTGGGCCTAGAAACCGCTTTTTAAAAAAAAAAAAAAGTATTAGTACCACTTTATATTCCAGGCCACACCTGGAATCCTGTGTCCAGTTTTGGTCCCCATGTTACAAAAAAGATGTTGAGACTTTGGAAGAAGTGCAGAGAAGAGCAACTAAGACGATTAAAGGCCTGGAGGCTGAAACATAGGAAGAACAGTTGCATGGCTAGTCTAGTGAAGAGAAGGACCAGGGGAGACATAGATACAGATTAACAGAGTTGGAAGGGATCTTGTAGGTCATTTAGTCCATCCTCCCTGCCCTGCCCGACACATGATAGCATTTCCAGTATTTGAGGGGCTGCCACACAGAGGAAGGGGTCACCTTATTCTCCAAAGCACCCGAAGGCCAAACAAGGAATAATGGATGGAAACTGAAGGAGAGTTTCAACCTAGAAATAAGGAGGAATTTTTTGACAGTGAGGACAATTAACCAGTGGAACAGCTTGCCACCAGAAGTTGTGGGTGTTCCATCATTGGAGGTTTTCAAAAAGTTATTGGACAGCCGTTTGTCTGGAGAGGTATAAGATCTCCTGCCTGAGCAGGGGGCTGGACTAGAAGACCTCCAAGGTCCCTTCCAGCTAGATTCTGATTGATTGCTTCACCTGGCTTTATAATCTTGGTTTTTCCCACTACTGTCTGTCATGGATGAGGGTACCCCCCCCCATTGTTCTGCCCCAGCTACGGACCCCAAAGAACGCAGCACACACAAAGTCCGTACAAACCTTAGTTTACTAATGAAGGACTACTAATGAGTTTTCTTAGTAGTTGTTCGAACACAAGTACAGCTTAAATCAGTCTTTTCTGAACAAGGGCTGTTAATTTAACTTCATTAGCAGCCGACAAGAATCCAAAGAACAATAACTCAATTCCGAGGCACAGTATTTCAGATAACCGTAATCTTACTGTGGTTGTTGGCAGAATGCCCAGCAGCAAGTTTGCAGGAAAACTGACTAGAAAGGAGCAAGAGCCAATCCGACGTTTCTGGAATCAAGACGCGAAGGAATATGAACAAAGTTGTTTCCTGCAATTTGCTTCAGTCGGCGTTCCTCCTTAAATAGGCTAGGGGAGTGGCCACTTAGCCCCAAGCCTTACTCTCGAGGAGCCACTCCTGCCTTTTGGCCGCTCTGCGCGCCCGTGCATGGAGAAGAGGCTCCTCCTCTTCTTTCTCTTCACTTATGGGAGCTTCTGAAGGCCTTGGCTGAATCCCCGCCTCTGGCACCACATCTTCTCCAGCCTCCTCATTGTCCGACTTGAGCGCCAGATGCACAGGTTGCTGGCGCAGCACCACACCAGCCTTCTAGCTGTCCGAATCAGCTACTAGCTGCACAGGCCGCTGACGGACCACAACACCTATGTACTGTTAAGTTTTTGGCTTTTTAAAACATCACTTTGCTTAATAAAGCATTGCATTTTATTTTCATGCTGGTGTCTGTATAGAATTTCTTCAGGATCTGACTGGTGACAGCCACTGCCTGCAGCAAAGGATTAGTTCTATAGGTAGTCCTCGATTTAACGACTGGTTCCTTAGCGAACATTCAAAGTTCCGACGGCTCCCCGCCTCCCAAAGGTACTTATAACCCAGATTCGAAGTTCTGACTGCCACTCTTCCTCAGTCATACGACCGCGTTTTAGGTGCTTGGCAATCGGGCTGTTTTGACAGCCACTTGCAATGTGTCATGATTTACCTTCCTGCCCAAAATTGGTCTTTGCTTCTGGTTTCTGACAAAAAAAAAGTCCCACAGGAAATGATGAGTTTGTTTTACAATCATCACATTCACTTAATAACTGCTGTGAAAAGTTGCAAAATCGGGAATGGTCACATGTCCCACTTAACAACCGCCATGACTTTATAACCATAACTGTGGGCTCAATTGCAGTCACAAGTCAAGGACTACAGGTAGTCCTCAACTTACGACCACAATTGAGCCCAAAATTTCTGTTAAGTGAAACATTTGTTAAGTGAGTTTTGCCCCATTTTACAACCATTCTTGCCACAGTTGTTAAGTGAATCACTGCAGTTCTTAAGTTAGTCTCACGGTTGTTAAGTGAGCCTGGCTTCCTCATTGATTTTGCTTGTCAGAAGGTCGCAAAAGGGGATCACGTGACACAGCGACGGTCATAATCATAAAAAACGGTCATAAGTCACTTTTTTCAGTGCTGTTTTAACTTTAGACGGTCACTAAAGGAACTGCTGTAAGTCGAGGACTATCTGTATCTGTATAATGTATTACTTGCATTTACCTGAGATGACTACAGATAGTCCTCGACTTATGACAGTTCATTTAGTGACCGTTCAAAGATGCAAGGTCCCTGACAAAATGACTTACAGCCGTTTTTCATACTTACAACCGCTGTTACATCCAATCATGTGATCAAAATTTGGATGCTTTGCAACTGACTTGTATTTATGACGGTCAGTGTCCTGGGGTCATGTGATCTGCTTTTGTGACCTAGCAGTCAACGGGGAAGCCAACTTCGCTTAAAAACCATGTGACTCACTCAACAACGGCAGGAAATGTGGCAAAAAATGTCTTAAATAGGGCAGAACTCAGTCTCACTTAGCAACACAAATTTTGGGCTCCACTGTGGTTGTAAGTTGAGAACTACCTGTACTCCTATGATTAATTGGACCCTACTTTTATCCAGTTTCCCAGTTTCCGTGGTTTTGAGTGTAGTGTGGACACAACACTCTTTCTTTTCCTTAATAACTGTCTTTCCTCCTCCTCCTCCTCCTCCTCTCCATGGAGCTCACTGTCTAAGGAGGCCGTTTGGCTTCCCATTCTCAGCATTTAGAACATTTAAACAACACACTTTTTGCCAGGGTTTTAATTGCTATCATATGATGCTCAAAAAGGTTATGCGTTCCTGAATTAGCTAGAAAAAACACTTGACTCTTGAAAGTCCCTTGAAGTCTATAAGAGGGTTCACAGAACAACAGCCAAGTTGTCCGAAGGAGTGTTTATCATGCAGAATAACAGCGTTAGAAGGGACCTTGGAGGTCTTCTAGTCCAATCCCCTGCTCAAGCAGGAGACTCTCTAGACCATTTCAATCAATCAATCAATCAATCAATCAATGAGAATAGAACTGGAAGGGACCTTGGAGGTCTTCTACTCCAGCCCCCTGCTCAAGCAGGAGACTCTCTATACCTGTGATGGCAAACCTATGGCACGCGTGCCACAGGTGGCACGTGGAGCCATATTAGTGGGCACGCCAGCTCAGCTCTGGAGCGCATGCGCCCGCCGGCCAGCTGATTTTCGGGCCTTCTGGGCCCACCAGAAGTAGGGAAACAGGCTGTTTCCTGCCTCTGGAGGGACTGGGGTGGGTGGGGAAGGCCCGTTTTTCTTTCATACCTGGCTCCAGATCCTGTCTATTTATCTGGGAA